>WAAF01015341.1:0-39725 GCA_013400475.1 Tricholaema leucomelas | reverse complement strand
GGTGGGGAACACCCAAACCATCACAATAGCATATGGGAAGTGGGAAATTATTTTGGACGGAAGTGGCTAGCATTAAGAAGGAACAAAGGAAGAATTCAGAAACTGAAGAACAGGTGAAGGTTCAGAGCAATTTTTTAAAAAAACTTAACAAGATACGGAGTGATGTTATGGAGGACTTGACGAAGACTACTACAGGAATGTGATAAAAAGATACTGAAAGGTTTATAAGACAGGAAGTGAATGTTTTGGTCAGAACATTATGCTGTATTTAACTTTGATAATTTGGCAAAAATGGAAAAAGGGTGTTGGAGAAGCTGTATGATAGGAGGTCAAAGCTGTCAAGACAACAAATAATAAAATTGTGTATCAGAGTACCAACTGGAAGGACAAGGACCGAAGAGATATTTTACACCGGAGAATGAGTGACATGATTTTGATAGAGCTAGCTGAATACACAGGCTCTTAAAAGTAGAGCTCAAATAAAAGCTAGTAGCACTGTACTTCATTTGAGACAAAAGTCTTCCATGGATGATCGTTGTGTTAGCCAGTTCTGTCAGTCTCCCTGTGTATGTATGTCTATTAGTCAAAAAAGGTAAATTTATAATTCTGAAAGTATTGGATTTTGCACACATCAGATAATGCACACAAAAACATGTGGGTATGATTTAACAAGGCCAAGTGTAGGATTCTACAGTTTGGCCACAACAACCCCAAGTGGCGATACAGGCTGGGGACAGAGTGACTGGAGAGCAGCCGGAAAGAAAGGGATCTGGGGGTACTGGTAGATACTAGGCTGAACATGAACCAGCAGTGTGCCCAGGTGGCCAAGAGAGCCAATGGCATCCTGGCCTGGATCAGGAACAGTGTGGCCAGTAGGACAAGGGAGGTTATTCTGCCCCTGTACTCAATACTGGTCAGGGCACACCTTGAGTGCTGTGTCCAGTTCTGAGCTCCTCAATTCAAGAGAGATGTTGAGGTGCTGGAATGTGTCCAGAGAAGGGCAACAAAGCTGGTGAGAGGCCTGGAACACAGCCCTATGAGGAGAGGCTGAGGGAGCTGGGGTTGTTTAGCCTGGAGAAGAGGAGGCTCAGGGGTGATCTCATTGCTGTCTTCAACTACCTGAACGAAGGCTGTAGCCAGGTGGGGTTGGTCTCTTCTGCCAGGCAAGCAGCAACAGAACAAGAGGACACAGTCTCAAGTTACATGCCGGAGGAGGTCTAGGCTGGATGTTAGGAGGAAGTTCTTGACAGAGAGAATGATTGGCATTGGAATAGGCTGCCCAGGGAGGTGGTGGAGTTGCCATCCCTGGAGGGGTTCAAGAAAAGACTGTCTGAGGCACTTAGAGCCATGGTCTAGTTGATCGGACAGAGTTGGGTGATAGGTTGGACATGATGGTCTTGGAGGTCTCTTCCAAATTCTATGATTCTGTTTTATATATATATACACACACACACACACATATGTATTAATTCTCTAAAGCAATTCTATCTCAGTAGTACTTTTTTTCTTGACATATTAATTTTTTTTTTTTTTTGCTATAAAAAAGAAGTAAATTGAAATGAAAGTTTGGCAACCCAGACTATAAAAACAGATAACTCAATCAGTTTAGTTCCTAATCTGCTGTGTGTTAATTTCATTTTCGTAGATTATCGCAATACTTGAATTCTAATGTTTGCTGCCTCTGCTTCTTTGTCATCTTTTCTCTGATGGAATCAAAGGGGGGGAAAAATCCAAATCAACCGAAAACCACCAACACAGAGCCAGTTAATGATGGAAACATTTACATAGAATTCTGCATTGTTGAAATATGTGGAATACTGTTTCTGTTTAGAATTGTGATCTTCATTTCCACACTTCCTTTTTTTGAACCACCTCTTACAGGTGGAGGTTTTCTCATTGTTTCTGTAATTCTTTCCTGCAGATTTATCAAGAGACTCCATTGTCCCCTTGTGCCACTAGCTTCACAAATACACAATAATCACTTCAAAAAGGTGTGAGCAATGCATAAAGATCCAGACAAAGACATCCACAAAACAGAGACAAGGGACCAAGAATACAGGAGATAATTCTGCTTAAACCTTAAAGTCAGGGCTTCCTGCTATGTAAGTTCTATATCATTTCACCTGGGTCTCACAGTAAGAATAAATGAAATAAGTGAAGAATGACTATAGAGTAGCTTTGTGTCTCTGTTCACAGGGAATTCCATATATAGACAAGCTACACAGAATTAGTCCTCAAGGTATTTGTTTGGAAAATTAGGACTTGGATGAGAAAGTAGTCATTGTAATTTGTGTAAAGGAGGGAAGTAACATTTCAACACTTTTGGAGAGACAATAAATTGGAGGGGAAACATATACAAAGATGTGGAGGAGAGAGACAATCTAATAGAGAGCTGCAAAGAAAATAATGATGTGGTGTAACTTCAGCAGTATTTTCACCACAGATTTCTGTCAGGTCTTATGTGGGATCAAATAGGCTAGTCCCATCATATTATTTACAAGCTTAAATCTTCATAGATTCATAGACAAATGCTAGGAAAGCTCCTTTCTATTGCATAGCTCATTCAGAAACATAAATTGCTTGATTCCTCAAATATTACTTCGAATGAAACAGGAAAACAGAAGAAAGTACACAAGAAGGATAACATACAGCTTCTAACTGCTAACTTTTTCATGGTCCTCTTACAATAAAACAACTCCTAAGGTGTTTTTTTTGTCCTCTGCTTCTGCAATAACACACCTCACAGTTGGGATTGCCTGGTCTTGCTGGGTAATAAGGAAAGCCCAGTAGCTGACCTTATCATGAGGTGACCAACTTTGCTCTTAGTGAGAATCCCTCAGTGCTGATTTTTATGCTATCTGGTCACCATTTTTCTCTACTCTGTTCTGCTAGCAGATTTAGTAGCTATTCCCAATGTTTATAAATTCTTACCAAGAATTCAGGAAATACTGAAATCAACATTCTTGTAACATACAGAAGATTCTTAAACAGATTTTTTCCTTTTGATTTATGGTGGAGTCACCATCCCTGGAGGTGTTCAGGAAAAGACTGGCTGAGGCATTTAGTGCCATGGTCTATGTGACTGGATAGGGCTGGGTGTTAGGTTGGACTGGATGATCTTGGAGGTTATAGACTGTGAAAAGGAAACAATGGTGATGTCTACTGAACTCATAGGTTTGATGAGATGTATAAAAACAAGAATACAGACATAGATAAGAGAGTCTCTCTCTGGGCTTTTTGGGCTGTACTTTTCTCTCTAACCTGACTGACTAATCTGTCTGCTTTCTAACTCCCCTGGTCGACCCTCCAAATTCACCTTTGAACGTAAGGCCAAGGCTGAGGTAAGGTAGAGGGGTAGGAAGAAGGTGGAAGGGTGGTTGAGAGCCCCTCCTGGGGACTCTGGTTTCTGGGAGGGCTGTTGTGTTTCTGTATTACCTTTTTGATTTGTATCTAGCTGTGTATATTATAAACATCNCCCCCAGGGACAATGACTCCACCACCTCCCTGGGCAGCCCATTCCAATGCCAATCACTCTCTCTGTCAAGAACTTCCTCCTAACATCCAGCCTATACTTCCCCCAGCACAACTTGAGACTGTGTCCCCTTGTTCTATTGCTGGTTGCCTGGCAGAAGAGATCAACTCCCACCTGGCTACAGCCTCCCTTCAGGTAGTTGTAGACAGCAATGAGGTCTGCCCTGAGCATCCTCTTCTCCAGGCTGCACACCCCCAGCTCCCTCAGCCTCTCCTCATAGGGTTTGTTTTCCAGGCCTTTCACCAGCTTTGTCATCCTTCTCTGGACATGTTCCAGCACTATTTGACTCTATGAGGACTAATACTACACCGTATCTTTAAGCACCATGTCTAGACGGCTTTTAGGTACACCTAGAGACAGCAATTTGACCACTTCCCTAGGCAGCCTGTTCCAGTCTTTGATAACTCTTCTGGTATATCAGTTTTTTCCTGATTTCTAACCTCGACCTCCTCTGGCATAACATGATGCCATTTCCTCTTATTCTTTAAGCTGTAACTTGTGAGAAGAGACCAATTCCCATCTATCTAAAACCTCCCTTCAGGTATTTCTAGATTCAGACTCAACAAACCCAGCTCCCGCCTTCATAAGACTTATTTGCAGCACCCTTCATTTAGTTGGCCATCATTCCTGTGCACTGTTATGATTAGAAATGTCTATTTACCTTATATTAGCAGAAATCATTTTCAAAACTAATGAATAGTAGAAGCAAAAACTTGCCAAGGCTGTCGGAGCAGTTAATTTTCTCACAGGATCACAGGATGTTAGAGGTTGGAAGGGATCCAAGGAGATCACTGAGACCAACCCCCTGCCAGAGCAGGACAATACTATCTAACACAGATCACAGAGGAGCACATCCAGACAGGCCTTGAAAGTCTCCAGAGAAGGAGACCACACAACCTCTCTGGGAAGCCTATTTCACTGATCTGCGGCCCTTACAGTAAAGAAGTTCCCCCTTGTGTTGAGGAGGAACCTCTTGCTGCAACTTACACCCATTGCTCCATGTCCTATCACAGTGGGCAAGTGAGCAGAACCTGTCCCCCTGCTCCTGGCCAGTCCTCAGATACTTAGTCAAATCCCCTCTAAGTCATCTCTTCTCCAGACTAAAAAGCCCCAGGTCACTCAGCCTTTCCTCATAAGCCATGCCCTCCAGTTCCTTAATCATCCTCATAGCCCTCTCCTTCCTTTCCACTAGGTATCTACAGAGTGCTCTTCCTTCTGGGCTCCCCTACCACTTGAAAATTTACAATAAGGAGTAGCAGAGTGTTGGCTTTTGTTTTAGCCCTTAGCCACAAAAGTTACATCTTTATACACCCCTGAAGAGGTATACAAAAGAGAATAAGGAATAAAAGGTTTGTTGCTAAGGTATAGAATGATTTTTTGTTTACAGAATCGAGATTAGGCTCTGTGGGTACTGAATTGAAATAAAATTTCTTTCAAATAGGGCCCTGAGAAATCAATTGCAACCAGCAGTTAATGACCAGTGTGTGAACAGCTTGAGGGAGAGCCAAGGGCAGTTAAAATTCCAGCAAATTAGTCGTTAACTGTGCTAATGGATGATATTGCAGGGATTATTGGTATTATAAACTGTAATCAATCAGGTTTACCATTGTGTCTAAGAAAAAACTTTGCAAGTTACAATATTTTATGGATCCAGCACTGTACTGCCAGCTTTAAATAACATGATAATCTGAGTATTCCACGGTGTTAAGTTCTGCTTTCAGCTTCCAGGAAAAAACAACCATGAATGTTGGATATAAAAATGAAAATAATACTTCATGATAATATGTGCTAATACAAAATAATAAGGCCACCAGCTGAGGCATTAGGAAGTTTGCCATGATTTAAAGGAAAACTGTCAAAATAAAGAGGCCTACCTGTGCTTAGATTCACTGTTATTTTTCATCCTAGTGATAAGAAGCTGTAAATTTCAGTAATTCATGGCTATTTTGTTGATTCCGTTCTGAAAATTTCACAGCAAAGTGAAATTCACAAAGTGCTTTGCTGAACATTGTATCCTGCTCTCAGTGCAGTAATTTTCTTCCAGTCTCAAGTGGCACATTGGCTTGTTCAGTCCATCAGGAAGATCTGTGAGACGTTGCTTAACAGCTGGGTCTGCTGCATGGTTTCTGGATATATCCTTCTGTAGGTTTGGCTTCTTTTATTCATTTGTTTTAACTCTGAATGTAGACATTAACAGAAGTCTATCATCTTGTTGGTGGCCTGCATTACCAATGGCTATGTACCAGGAATACGGGCAGTACTTTAGATGCACCAGTAGTCAGTATAGATTTATTTAACTAAACATATCTGTATTTTCAGCAGGTTTTGTCATGGAGGGCCCATCGGCCCAAACTAGGCTTATACATGCTTTGCCTTGCCTGGACATGTTTTTCTGCCCGCACTGGAGGTAAACACATAAACGGACAAAAGGGGCACAACAGACCTGGCACTGTAAAGTCTGGCCTGCTCAGGGTCCAGGTTGCGTACCGCAGTTGTATAGGCCCACCGGGTGCAAGGCCCGTGCTCTTCTTGTATTTGGGGGAGCACGGCCTGTGGACCCTTCTTAATTTGTTATGTTTTGGCTGACTGCCAAAAGCCGATTGGATGATATCATGGCCAAAGGACCATTAATCTCAGCCCAAATCTGACAAATGCTTCTCTGTGTGCCACAACACTTTTGCATCAATCCAGTGGATGATTGAACTACACGTTCCTGGCCGGCCCGCTCTGCCAGCCCGCTGTGCCAGCCCGAGGGCTGCCTTCTCAGTGTACACAGCACTCAATTGGACTGCTCCAGCCCACAAACCTGGAACCCTGCTGTGCCCAGTGTCTGGGGTTCTAATTTAAATTCCCAGAGACTCTAATAATTTTGATAGAACCCATGACAATTTATATTAATTGCTCTTCCCTCTGCCCTCCTTCCTTCCCCAAAGAAGGGAATTGGAAGTGAGAGGAAAAGGTAAGCCCACCCAAATAAATCAGTCTCACTCGATTTGGAAGTTAAAAGGGAAAAGTTTAACACTAACTTAAAAAGGGTATCAAAGGTAGGGAGATTAAAAAAAGGTGTAGGGAAGGAAGAATAACAAATACAAAAGGTATGAATACAACCGAGTTTGTGATGGTGGTGACCACATGTGTGGAGAGATGCAGGGAGAGCTGGAGTGTGGTTCTGAGAGGGCTGTGGAGTGATCGAGGGAGAGTCCGAGAGCGGGTCCAAGAGAGGGAGAACAGGAAGTCCCCCTGCTTTTAAGGGACAGGAAGGGGGAGTGGGCTAACCATCACCTGGGGGTGTCCAGACCCACCCCTGAGGAGGGGTCAGGACCACCTGAGGTCAGGTTTTGAGTTCAGGGACACTCCTCCTGGAGTGTTAATCGTATACACCCAGGTGGCTGACCACCTGATGACTTTCTGAGAGCCACAGAAGACCCCTATCGTGCCTGTGAACCATTCTCAGATGGCGTGCTCAATTTAGGACGGAACAAGCAGCAAAGCTCCATCGCATCATTGCCATGTGAAGTCCACAACGTGGCTTTCACTATATATATTTTGGGAATGCAGATATTAAGACTTCCAACTAGTGAGTATTTGAACTCTCTTGATTTGAGTTGCTAAAAGAATTTCATTAACTTCACCAGTGGCAGTTTATGCCGCAAGATTCTCTAATCAGAAGCATTTCTAAAACCTTTACCAAATTGCTTAATTTGGTTGTGTACAGACATTCTGCAAAACAGTTTTACCAACCACATCATAGAATTTACGTGGGTTAGTTGTATATAAGTTTGGGGGAAAGTTCTCTTTGTATATATTATTAAATTATTCAATAACCTTTACATTGGCTTCATTACATTTCACCCCAAACCCAGATTCAGATCTAATCTCCTCCTTAACAGGTTTGACATGTATTTTATTGTGATGGTTTGGGTGTTACCTGCCCCCTCACACTAAGAAAATCACCCAGACTAGACTCAGCATCTCGGGAAATTAAAGAATGAAGCTTTATATTTACAGTTTAGCACAATATACAAGCAAGTATTTACAATACATACAGAAATATACAAGTCAAAAAGGTAATACAGAAACACAACAGCCCTCCCAGAAACCAGACTCCCCAGGAGGGGCTCCCGACCACCCTTCCACCTTCTTCCCACCCCACTTCCTCAGACTTTGCCTTACATTCAAGGTGAGTTTAGAGGGTTGGCCAGGGGAGTTAAGAAACAGACAGATTAGTTAGGCAGCAAGTTAGAGAGAAAAGTGCAGCCCAAAGCCCAGCGAGAGATTCTGTTATCTATGTCTGTATTCTTGTTTTTATACATCTCATCAAGCCTATGAGTGCAGCAGACATCACCATTGTTTCCTTTTCACAGCCTATAATCTAATTCTTCTCACCAAAACATTCTAGCTAGGCTCAAAATAGCACAGTCCTTGAGTCCTAGAATCCTGTTGGCTCCTCTTAACATGTGTGATATTACTGTAAGTATCCAGGGTCATTGTGTACAAGAAAGATGAATGGGTGTAGATAAAAAGAAAATCAAGAAAAAATATACCAGCCCCTTCAGGTATCACCAAAATGAGCTAACTGCATCATTTGGTCACTGTGTTTCACCAATAGCAAATGTGTTTGGGGTAAAGTAATTATCTGCAGTACTGAAGCCAAACAAAAGTGATTCCAGGACAGATCCTTGTCCCTAAAGCATAGGAGAACAAAATGAATTACGCTCTGTTGTGGAGGGCCTGTAGGCCCGAAAATAGGCTAATTTTTTTTTTTTGCCTTGCCTCACCTGGACATGTTTTTGTGCCTAAACCAGAGGTAAACACATTAAATGGATAAACAAGCACAGAAGGGGCACAATAGGCCTGGTGCCACAAAGTCTGGCCTGCCTAAGGTCCAGGTTGTAAGCAGGTTATATACGCTAGTTGTAAACACGTTGTGTGAGCCCCACACACCTAGCCCATGCTCTCCCCGTATTTGGGGGTACTAGACCTGTGGACCGTTCCTAATTTGGTGTGGTTTGGCCTGCTGCCAGAAGCCTATTGGACAATATTAATCTCAGCCCACAGATAAACAAGGTGCTTCTGTTCTCTCACTCTCGCTTCACCAGCATGCTCTCACGCTCAGGCCCCGTACGTGGGCCCCCTCTGCTCACAATTGCTCACATTCAGGCTCACACTTACTAGATTCAGACTCATCAGCCTCTTGCTTATGCCTATTTGCTGTTATTATGGAGACAGAATCTCCCATAGTCTCCCGAGCAGCCATGTATGTCCGCTGCCTTATCATTGCCTGGTAAGCGCCATTGCTGTCGAGTTACCAGGAAGTAGACCCCACGCGATAAGCCTGCCAGCGAGCATAAGACCGTGCTCAGACTGCACGGCATCCTTCTCCTGCACCTGAGGTCCTGCCTACCAATTCCCTGGACAAAGCATCCAGAAGGAGCCAGGAGACAAGGGCAGAGATTGCATCCTTTGCTAGGAGAACAAGGTCAGAGACTGTTATCTTCAGGGGCAAAGCTCCCCTGAAGTTTGGACACTAGTAACAGGCTGTGATGTGGCCCCAGAGGGTGATTGGTGATTATTGATAATTAATCAGAATTGTGAGCAAAAGCTTTAATGCCTCTGTAATTCCTATTGCCACCTGCCATAGAGCAGAAAGAGTTTCAGCCCACTCTGCTGGGCAAACAGTATATAGACCCAAAGCGGCATTGAGCTGCAGGGAAACTCTTCTCTCTGTTTATAGTTTTGAATATTTGCTAGTTATTAATAAGTCATATTGTGGTATTAATCCTATAAGTAACTTCATGACCGTGTATAATTCTATTTGATATTAATATACGGTGGTTGGGGGTGGCAAGAGTTCAGAATATTGAAGTTAATAAATATATCTTTTTATACATATTATCTCACACCTATTAATTTCTCCCTTTTGCCACAAATCGGCGTAGGTGGCAGAATCCCCCTCCACGACACGCTTACACTGCTGAGACCTATCTGTTTCTCCAAACTCTTTTCAGACTCACTATTGATCATATGCCCCTGGATCACCTCTGCACCCAGAAGTTGCACCTGTGGTCCAAAGATGTAATTATGATTTTTTTTTTAAATGTTTTTTTTTGGCTGTTTTTTTCCCCAGGTCTTAGCTTTAGAAATAATATCAGTGATATTCTTCAGTGTGACTTTTAGGGTAGCTGTTATCTTCACAGACATGTTGCAGAGGGAATACAAGTGAAAAACTTTAAAATACTGCTGGAATGCTGTCTGGGACCAAGGAAGCCACCCCTGTGCAGTTACACCTGTAGTGCTTTTTGAGAGCTTTTCCTAGTGACCACTGTTTGGGTTGTACCTCAGTATACAACTTGAGAAACCCAGATGAAGTATGCATGGAGCACAGACCTAAGAATTAATAAGCAATATAAAGGTACAATCTTTGATATTACTGCCTCCACGACAATTACAGAATCACAGAATCACAGAATATCTTAGATTGGAAAAGACCTTCAAGATCATCGAGTCCAATCATTAGTTTCACACTGACATGTCCTTGGCTAAACCAAATCTCTCAGCACAACTGCACCCTGGCTCTCTCTTTTTCTAGCAATATAAATCTGGGTACCTTCAATATGGCCTTGAAGATGTTCCCAGTTCTTCTGATTATATATCTTACTTCTGGTTTAAAGTAAGATTACAGATACAGATTAAAACTGAAATGTTAACAATGAATGAAAAACAACAACATAATCATTGTAGAGATGCTCTTGATGCTTTTTCTAATTAAATTATAGACCAAAGCTATATTAAAAGAAAGAGATCAGCAGTGACACTTAAAATCTCTGACCCCTTCTTACATGAATTGCAAAGTACATGGGATAATTTAGGTCAGTATTAATCTTGGTAGATACATGGTTACAAGATGTTGTGCAGACCTTAAGTGAGCAATCATAATTAAGCCCTGAATGCAGTTGTGTGTAAGTGAGGTTATATAATTTGTTGACAGATAGTGTTTTTACTTCTTTAGCAAGAAATATATGGATTATGGCCATGACTCATAAACTGTGAAGAGCTAACATTACTAGATTAAGAAAGGAACACTAAGGAGATGTTAAATGGTTCAGAACAGAACAAGAAAATGGAAGTAACAAGATTTGCGTCAGTCACTAACCTCACATTTGTGTGCTTTTTTAAACCAGCCATTCATTGCTTCTTTTCCCCCATGCTAGATATTTCTTCATATTTTCTCAATATGTTTAATTATACTGATATCTGTAGATATATCTTCAATTTCTTCTGCCACAAAAAACTGTCAAAACTGACCTTTTATCATTTCCAGTGCTTCAAATTGCCTTAATTTCTTCTTTTATTTGCAGTTGGCTCACTTCTGTTGTAGGGCACTCCTAATTCCTTCATTTTCCCCCCGCCCTGCTGTTTTGAACGGGGAGGAGAAGAAGGCACAAAAACTGCTTCCCCCCACCACAGTGGGTTTGAGGAGGGGAACAGCAAAAGGTGCCTTTTCTACATGTGTACCGAGCTGTGTGGCAACCTGCCCTGGGAATTGGGATGGTGGTTGGCTGTTTTTTTGCACCCAGTATAAAATGGCAAATGGACACTTTGTCTAGAAAAGCATCAATAAAGCAAGGGGAAAATGTATGAGGCTCCCGTCTTGAAAGACTTCCTGCCTTGACAGAGCTCCCGACAGGATAGGTCCCCATCTTGATACAGCTCCTGCCATGACAGAGTTCCCATTTTGGACCATCCCTGATTTTGATTCTCCCCACTTTTGCACCATTCCATGCAAATTTGCAAGTTTGGCAAGTCTGGGGTCCATTTCAGAGAGCTGACGGTGGCACCCAGACCTGGTTACTCTCAGACCGTATCTCAGCCGATTTCCTGGCTGCCATTCCGAACTGGGGAGACCCTAGCAGTTTGTCTTTACCCTGCCACTGCTGAGGCAGTGCCGCTTCCACAAATCCCTGTCTCGAGACATTTCTGTGTTTGGCAGCTTTTCCACTTGCCTTGGACTTCTGCTGCATGGATCCAGATGACTGGATATTGCTTGCAGCATCACAAGGCAGTAAGCCACAGAGAAATCCAGCAAGGGATCGTTGCCGAATACCTATCTCACTTCCATGAGTAAAGCCTGCTGTTGCCTTAATTCTCTGTCCACCTGCTTTATAGTGGAGTAAAGCTGTGTTTGTAGCTTAGCTTTTTCCGTTTTCTGACTTCCTAAATCTCTAAATTTGTCCATAACATCCTTTGAAGAATTCCTGATTGAATTAGAACCTGTAAATGAACCTAAACTAGTTTTTGTGTATAGTTTGGGGGTGGGATTTTCAGGAAAATTAAATCATTCTATTTTTATAATTCCGCACATTAATTCCCTGCCTCCATGACAATTTCTCGTGGATTTCTTAGTTCTGATTGGGTTAAACTTTTCTTCCCTTTTTAGCTTTGTTTTGGTTTTTTGCCTTTTTTTGTGTTTGTTGTGGTGTTGTTGTTGCTGTTATATTATTCTCCCTTTCAAACATGTCAAATGTTTGAAGAATAATGAAGAAACTGTATCAAGTGAGACCAACTAAAGAAATACAGACTTTAAACCAAAAATCAAAATTAGTATTTTCAATGTTTGCCTTGATTATTTCTCTTATGGCATAATACATATCTTTTAATGTTAAGTGAATCATTGATAACTCTATCTCAGTATCAGTTTACTGATACTGATAACTGATACTGATATCAGTTTACTTTTTGCAACAAACAGAAGAAAAAAAATAGAATCAGCTGTTGAAATAGGCTGATAACCTAACTCTTAAAACATATCCTCTCATAATGAAAAACTATTGTTGTAGTTCATAATGCACTGCTAATAGTTTGCAGGTCATATAGTACATAAAGATCTTAGTAAGAATTTGGGCCTCAAAAGGCAAACAGATCTTAATTTTATTATAATTCATAGTAATTTTCCATTCACTTAAACTGGAATAAAACCAAACTAAGACATTCCTCCAGTGTTAAGATAATAGCTCTTTAAGTAGTCTTAAAGGAGCTGTGCTAGTTTGAGCCTAGCTAGAATGTTTTGGTGAGAAGAATTAGATCATAGGCTGAGAAATGAAAACAATGGTGAGGTCTACTTCGCTCACAGTCTTGCTGAGATGTGTAGAAAGGAAAAGCAAAACATCAGATAAANGGCTGAGTCTAGTCTGGGTGATTTCTAAAGTGTGGAGGGGTGGGGGACACCCAAACCACCACAGGAGCTTACACTATTAAACTAATACATATATTTTTTTTATTAATAAAGCAGATTTTTTAACTGAAAATTTATTACAATGAAACTGCCCTGGAAAATAAACTTGTATTACTTTAGACTAAAATTATAGTAATGAATATGTAGCTATGATTGTACTTTCAGAGTTGAAAGTCATGTTTTGCTAAAGCCTTCTATTTTAGCATATAATTTTTTAAGAGGTAAGAAACCCAAGCAATTTCTTAGAATGGTGAAATAATTTGTAACTCAACAACATTTACTGTTATATATAGAACTTAATTTATTTTAGATTTATGATTTATGTTTATCTGGTGTCTCCAGCGTAAGAAGAATTATGGACCTGTTGGAACAGATCCCGAAAACAGACACAAATATGATTGAAGGGCTGGAGCACTTCTTCTGTGAAGAATGACTGAGAGGATTGAGGTTATTACATGTGGAGAAGAAAAGGTTCTGGAGAGACCTTATTATGGCCTTTCATAGAATCATAGAACCAGTCAGGGTTGGAAAGGACCACAAAGATCATCTAGTTCCAACCCCCCTGCCATGGCCATGGACACTCTACCCTAGATCAGCCTGGCCACAGCCTCGTCCAGCCTGGCCTTAAACACCTCCAGGGATGGGGCCTCAACCATCTCTCTGGGCAACCCATTCCAGGCTCTCACCACTTTCATGCTGAAGAATCATAGAATCATAGAATAGAATCATAAAATTATAGAATCATAGAATCATGGAATCAACCAGGTTGGAAGAGACCTCCAAGACCATCCAGTCCAAACTAGCACCCAGCCCTATCCAATCAGCTACACGATGACATTAAGTGCCTCAGCCATTTTTTTTCTTGAACACGTCCAGGTTCACAACGCCACCACCTCTCCAAGCAGCCCATTTCAATGCCAATCACTCTCTCTGTCAAGAATTTCCTCCTAACGTCCAGCCTAGACCTCCCCTGGCACAACTTGAGACTGTCCCCTTGTTCTGTTGCTGGTTGCCTGGGAGAAGAGACCAACTCCCACCTGGCTACAACCTTCCTTCAGGTAGTTGTAGACAGCAATGAGGTCACTCCTGAGCCTCCTCTTCTTCAGGCTAAACAACCCCAGCTCCCTCAGCCTCTCCTCATAGGGTTTGACAATATTTTTATCAAATAGCATTGTGACACAACAGGAAGTAATGATTTTAAATTAAAAGAATGTATATTTAGAAGAAAGACAATGAAAAAATGTTTTCACTGAGTGATGAAACACTGAAGTAAGTTACTCTGATTGCCCCCATCCCACAAATGTTCAATGCTTCAAGTTGGACAGGACTTTGAGCAAACCAATGTATTTGAAGAAGTCTCTCCTCTCTTCAGGAAGGGTTGGACTAGAAGATCTTCAGTTGTCTGTTTCCTAACTGTGATGCTCTGTGATTCTATTCAGAGTACAAAAGGTTTAAACAGTCGTAGCTTTATTCACAAAACTCTTTGTGGCATTGTGTTTTCTGTGGGGTTTTTTGTTAGTTGTTTGTTTTTTTTTTTTTTTAAGTAGAGTGGGAAGATGGGGGGATTGTTTATTTATTTGTCATTTTGGTTGATGGGTTAGGTTTTGGTGGTTTTTTGGTTTATTTTATTTTAAATCAATTACTTTTTTTTCCCTTAAAGGAATTAACTAACTTTCATTTATTTATTTGAAGTTACAATTGAAAAACTACCTACACAATAAAGTGAAAATGTATTGCAGATTGCATTCTAAAATAATCCAGGGAAATATTTTTGTTTGCATCTCAGTAGAATGTGGTACCATTTTGGTTTTTTTCCAATAAATGTGTTCTGACAATTTCTGTCATCCTCAGTAATAGACTGAATCAATTATTTTGACTGAGAATGACACATCTCTTATTTGTCCTCTTCAGGGTTTGATCTTCCTTTGCTAATTATAAGATATAAAATTTCAGAGTAAAATTTTCAAGAAAACTCTGTTATTATTCAGTGATTGAATGTCTTCCAAATTGCTTTATATGGTACTAATTCAAGCATTCAATACACTGCAATGATCCCATTCTTAGAGTTGATTGAAGTAGTTACCTCTAATATCATAGAATCACAGAGTCAACGAGGTTGGAAGAGACCTCCAAGATCACCCAGTCCAACCTAGCACCCAGCCCTGTCCAGTCAACTAGACCATGGCACTAAGTGGCTTAGACAGTCTTTTCTTGAACACCTCCAAGGATGGCGACTCCACCACCTCCCTGGGCAGCCCATTGCAATGCCAATCACTCTCACTGGGAAGAACTTCCTGCTAACATCCAGCCTAGATCTCCCCTGCCACAACTTGAGACTGTGTCCCCTTGTTCTATTGCTGGTAGCCTGGGAGAAGAGACCAACCCCCCCACCAGGCTACAGCCTCCCTTGATGTAGTTAGAAATTCTCATCTGAATAAAGGCTACTGAATTTTGAGCCTATAGTAGGAAGGTTATCTTGCAAAAAGAAGGGAAAGAAATACTATGACTTTGTTTCTGTAGAAAACATAATGACTCTAAGAAGATTCCAGTGTGACCTTAGATGCTCAGAATGACAACATAGAATATTAAACATGGAATGGAAAGAACTTTCCATGCTGCAGGCTGAATGAGACTTAGAGAAATCTGTTGTGGTCACAGTAATTATTAAAATTATTTACTGAACTTTCTCTGTGCTGTAATTTACTCTATGGTATGTGACAGAAGACACAAACCCATGACTGTCAGAGTTGTATAAAACTCTTGACTGTTTTGTACATTTAAAATAAGAAAGACAATAATTCTCCACATCTAAGTTCAAATGATAAATTGAATATGAAAGGTAAAATGTGAACTCAGTGAGCTGTGAAGATGTTCGCCTGTCTGTAATTTTACTCCGTATATCCTTAAGTATCTAGTAGTTTGATCAAACAAATAATCTACTTGTGAATCAGATAACTGGATTATTTGTGTTCTCAATGGAAAATTTAAATATAATTTTAAGAAACATATTGTTTCACCTAGTCTAGGTTCTATTTAATTCAAGCAGCTCTACTCTGACAATAAAGACTCAGAGGAGTGTGGCCAGAAGGTTGAGGGAGGTGATTCACCCCTCTACTACATTCTGCTGAGATCACACCTGGAGTACTGCATCCAGTTCTGGAGCCTCTATTACAAGAAGGATGTGGAGATGCTGGAGCGTGTCCAGAGAAGGGCCACGAGGATGATCAGAGGGCTGGAGCAGCTCTGCTATGAGGACAGACTGAAAGAGTTGGGGCTGTTCAGTCTGGAGAAGAGGAGGCTCCCAGGTGACCTTCTTGTGGCCTTCTTCCAGTATCTGAAGTGGGCTACAAAAAAAGCTGGGAAGAGACTTTTCAGGATATAAGGGAGTGACAGGACTAGGGGGAATGGAGTGAAGCTGGAGATGGGTAGGTTCAGGCTGGATGTGAGAAAGAAGTTGTTCAGCATGAGAGTGGTGAGAGCCTGGAATGGGTTGCCCAGGGAGGTGGTTGAGGCCCCATGCCGGAGGTGTTTAAGGCCAGGCTGGATGAGGCTCTGGCCAGCCTGATCTAGGGTAGGGTGTCCCTGGGCACGGCAGGGGGGTTGGAACTAGATGATCCTTGTGGTCCCTCCCAACTCTGACTGATTCTATGATTCTATACAGAGAAATGTTTTCATATATTGTTCATATTTATATCTAGTTTTCACAGCAAGAAAATTCCTCTACTCAACATTGGTCAGGCCACTCCTTGAGTCCTGTGTCCAGTTCTTGAATTGAGATTCAAGAGAGATGTTGAGATACTGGAATCTGGGCAACAAAGCTGGTCAGAGGAATGGAACACAAGGCCAATGAGAAGAAGCTGAGGGAGCTGGGGTTGTTTAGCTTGAAGAGGAGGGTCAGGAGTGATCTCATTGCTGTCTAGAACTACCTAAAGGGAGGTTGTAGCTAGGTGGGGGTTGGTCTCTTTTGCCAGACACCCAGCAACAGAACAAGGGGGCACAGTCTCAAGTTGTGCCAGAGGAGGTACAGGCTGGATGTTAGGAGGAAGCTCTTCCCAGAGAGAGTGATTTGCCATTGGAATGGGCTGCCTGGAGAGGTGGTGGAGTTGGGGAACCTAGAGGTGTTCAAGAAAAAACTGGCTGAGGCACTTAGTGCCATGGTCTAGCTGACTGGATAGGCCTGGGTGCTAATTTGGACTGGATGAGTTGGCCTCTTCCAACCTGGTTGATTCTATGATTCTATGACTAGTAATTTGTTCTCATTTCTGTAAACAAGAGCTGAAATTCTGTCCTAGTCAAGAAGCTTCTGAGTATCTGCCAACTGCTGAATATTTCAAGCTCTGGTGGCATCTCAGTAGCATGTGAGAGCAACTTACTATCTCTAAGGGCAGACTTAGACTTAAATCTTCTCAGAAAACAGAGTAACTTTACTGTGGACACTCTCTGACTGTTTCACTTATCTACAAGAGACCACTGAGGAAAACGTCTATTCAACAAGCAGGCAAACGCGTCGATTTTGGGTCCAAGGACATCTCGTTAACTGATTACCACAGTCTGAGACAAAGGCAGAACACAGAACTGTAGGCAGGAGGAGATTTACAATAACAAGCACGCTGTGTGCATTCAAGCAGCTCTAGGAATAAACCTCTAGCATTTATCTGCAGGGGAATTCTTAATGATAATATTGGACTGTTTGTCAAGGTTTAAGAAATCTATTTTTAATTAAAAATCTGGGTACATGCAGAAACACAAATCTATGTATCTCAAAGAGTCTGAAGTGGAGCAGCAAGCCTGTGTAAAGAAACAGCTCCTGTGGGATGTAGATGTGAAGGGATTTTCAGTACATATTCAGTTGATGCAGATACTGAAATGTCAGTTTAGTAGCTAACAATCCTTACAGGACCATAGGTGGTTGAGTTCTTTATAGTTTTTACTGACTAATAATCCTACTAACAAAACAAATCTCTTTTACTACAGTTATCTTTGGTTACTTGGTCAGCTGTGTATCTGAAGTGTAACACGTTTTGTTATGGATGTATTCATTTAGGCAGGCAGAGGAAACAGCCCAGTCATTCTAGTAGTTATAGAAAACATACAAATAGAATAAAGCTCAATTCCTTTGCTTGAACTGCTTTAGATGTTGAATTGGTAGAGCTGTCATTTTAAATACAAAAGGATATTTTTTCTCTTCATTACCTGCAATTAATACTTTGAAATCATTAAAAAAAAAAAAACAAAACAAAAGATCTTTTTCTTTTGCAATGGTCTGATTTTATCAGTGTGTGTATACCAACCATATCTAGATTATTTGAGTTAGAATTATCACAGGATCACAGGATATCAGGGGTTGGAAGGGACCCAAGGAGATCATTGAGTCCAACCCCCTGCCAGAGCAGGATGATACTATCTAACACAGACCACAGAGGAACACATCCAGACAGGCCTTGAAAGTCTCCAGAGAAGGAGACCACACAACCTCACTGGGAAGCCTATTCCAGTGATCTGTGACCCTTACAGTAAAGAAGTTCCCCCTTGTGTTGAGGCAGAACCTCTTTTGCTGCAAAAGAGAATCATAGAATCATAGAATCAGTCAGGGTTGGAAGGGACCACAAGGATCATCAAGTTCCAAGCCCCCTGCCATGCCCAGGGACACCCTAGCCTAGATCAGGCTGGCCAGAGCCTCATCCAGCCTAGCCTTAAACAACTCCAGGCATGGGGCCTCAACCACCTCCCCAGGAAACCCATTCCAGGCTCTCACCACTCTCATGCTGAACAACTTCCTTCTCACGTCCAGTCTGAACCTACCCACCTCCAGCTTCATGCCATTCCCCCTAGTCCTTTCACTCCGTGATAGCCTAAAAAAGCCCTTCTCAGCTTTTTTGTAGGCCACTTTCATATACTGGAAGGCCACAAGAAGGTCACCTGGGAGCCTCCTCTTCTCCAGACTGAACAGCCCCAACTCTTTCAGTCTGTCCTCATAGCAGAGCTGCTCCAGCCCTCTGATCTTCCTCATAGCCCTTCTCTGGACATGCTCCAGCATATTCACATCCTTCTTGTAATAGGGGCTCCAGAACCGGATGCAGTACTCCTGGTGGAGTCTCAGCAGAGTGTAGTAGAGGGGGGTGAATCATCTCCCTCCATCTGCTGGCTACACTTCTCCTGATGCAGCCCAGGATCAGGTTGGCCCTCTGGGCTGCAAGTGCACACTGCTGGCTCATGTTGAGCTTCTCGTCCAGCAGCACCCCCAAATCCCTCTCCTCAGGGCTGCTCTCCAGCCAGTCACTGCCCAGCCTGGATTTGTGCTTGGGATTGCCTCGACCCAGATACAGGACCTTGCACTTGGTCTTGTTGAACCTGATGAGGTTGTCTTGTGCCCACCTCTCCAGCCTATCCAGGTCCCTCTGGATGGCATCTCTGCCCTCCAGCATGTCTGCTGCACCACACAGCTTGGTGTCATCAGTATACTTTCTGAGGGTGCACTCAGTGCCACTGTCCATGTCACCAATTGTCCATTGTCCAATTGTTGCTCATCTTGTGAGTTGGAATTGTTATTCATCTAGTTCAATACATACAATTCATCAGTAGCTTCCAGTTTGCTTTTGCTCAGAATAGTGTTGCAGTATCTCCTCAGGATGTGCCTTCAGCTTAGTGTAAAGAATTGTTTGCCAGAAGTGAGATTAATGACATAATGTTCATGTGCACCATGTTTTCTACAATAATTTCTTGTTGTGTTAGGCTCTCCCACAAAGGTCTTGGGTTAATCTTTATGAAAGATGCAGGCAAGCTCAGATGCCTGTGTACTGCATGTGTACTTTGTATATCAGTGAATAAGAAGCAGATTTTCCCTAGGAAGTCAATTTTTTAAGTTAATACTTATTCCATAACAAACTGAGTTATTCACTTCAGTGAAGGTCAATATTTCCTCAGTGGATTGATAAGATAAAAGTGACCTGATCTGACTTTAGCTTCTATTTTGCCAAATGTGAATATTTTCACTTCTATCAATGTTTTACAGAAATTAATTGCAATATTCTTTGATACCTTAATATCTAGTTATGACACAAGAAAATAATAATCAAATGTAGCCTTTCTCTGTACCATTTTAAATATATTATGCAGTAGTGTAAAGTTAGCATATAAGAATATGTAAGTCAGCTGTGATGGTTTGGGTGTTACCCACCCCCAATATATATAGCTATATACAGAAATATAGAGGGTAAAAGATAATATAGAAACACAACAGACTCCCAGAAACCTAAGTTCCCAGGAGGGGCTTACAATCACCCTTCCACCTTACCTCCCATCCCTCTACCTTACCCAAGACTTTGGCTTATGCTCAAGGTAGCTTGGAGGGTCAGCCAGTGGGGTTAGGAAGCATATGGATTAGTCACACAGACAGCTGGTTAGGTTAGAGAAGTTCAGCCCAAAGCCCAGAGAGCAACTCTGTTATCTATGTTTGTGTTCTTGTTCTTATACATCTCAGCAAGCCTATGAGTGCAGTAGACATCACCATTGTTTCCTTTTCACAGTCTATCATCTAATTCTTCTCACCAAAACATTCTAGCTGGCTTCAAACTAGCACAGTCAGCATAACTTCATTTTGGTGGCATTTAATTAATGTGTGGTCCTTGTGGTCTTTTCCAACCATAGCAATTCCTAGTGATTAGATGTTGTGCTGAGGGATTTGTTTAGTCAAGGACTTGTCAGTGTGAAACTAATGATTGGACTCGACGGCCTTGAAGGTCTTTTCCAATCTAAGAAATTCTGTGATTCTGTGATTCTGCAATGTCTAACATTTCAAGTGAAAATTTTTAACATTCTTAATTAGACTGTACCTCTCACCTCATAGATGTACACATGTGAAGAAATAATCATACATGAAACTTTCATTAATCCTAAAGCCTGAGAGTGCTGCAGTGTACTAAAAAAAGAAGTATAAGAAACCTAAGAAAAAGGAAATAGAGAGAGATACAGAATTTTGTTAGAAAGGATCATGAATTGTATGTATTGTTGCACCATTAACTTAGCTAATGATGGCTGATACCATGTTCTCAAGAAAAGAAAATTGTTTTTCTAAAGCGTTAACTCTCCTGGGGGAGTGTTCTTGACCCTGACTCCAGGTCCTCCTGACTCCTCTGCAGGGGTGTATCTGAACCTTTCTCCAGGCACGGTGGTTAGCCCACTCCCACTTCCTGTCTAGCCCCCTATAAAAACAGAGGAACTTCCTGTTTTTCTCTCTCACCCTGCCTCCCCGCTTGCCAGCATCACCTTCTTGTTCATGTTACTCTTTGTTTTACCACATGGCCATCAGTCCATGCGGCGGACAAAACCCATTGCCATCAATCTGGTTGCATTTATATATATTTTGTATCTGGTTTTCCCTTCCCGATATCTTTTTTGTAACTCCCCTACCTCAAATACCTTTTATTTATTGTTAAAGTTTTCTCTTTTAATTTCCAAATCGAAGGGAGACTATTTATTTGGGTGTGCTTTACCTTTCCCTCTCTACATCTAATTCCCTTTCTTTAAAAAAAAGTGGGGGGAAGAGGGAAAGGCATCCTATAAATTGTTATTGGTTCTATTACCTGTATTTGAGTCTCTGGGAAATTTAAACTAGAATCGAGACAGTTTCACAGACATTTAAATAAAGGAAGTCTAGACTTTTGCTAATTTTCAAATAATTAAAAAATATGATTACAAATGCTGCTGATATGTGAAGAATCCTGGTATAAAAATGAGAAACTGTGTGACCATTCTGTACTCTAGAAATTCTTCCCCTGTACAAACCTCATGTGCTCTAGAAAATCCTATTTCCTGTACATCTGTGCCAATCAGAAGGCACCAGAAATCGCTTTTGTAATTCAGCTGGATGAAATAAAGAAGAAATAATATCTTCTGTGATGGTTTGGAGGGCCCAAAGGCACGAAAATAGGCTTATTTATGCCTTGCCCTGCCTGGACATGTTTTTCTACCCAAACCAGAGGTAAACACATTAAAAGCACAAAGGGATATAACAAACCTGGTGCCATAATGTCTGGCCTGCCCAGGACCCCTGATTGTGTAAACATGGTTGTATAAGCCCACACACACTTAGCTTGTGCCTGCCTAGTGCTAGGCCTATGTGATTCCCATATTTGGAAGGTCCAGGCTTGTGACTTTGTCTATTATGGTATTGTTTAGCTGACTGCCAAAACCTGATTGGTCATTCTAGTGGCCAAAGGGCCATTAATCTCGGCCCACATTTGATGAATAGAGCTACACAGGTAAACAACGTGTTCGGGCTCCCCTGCATTGCCTGTGTTCATTATTATGCTTAAGCCTGCCTGTACCTACACAGCTCAGACTCCCGTGCAGCCGTGCATCTTATTGCACACCTGCTGCCTTATCACTGCCTGGTAAGCGCTACTGCCGCTGAGTTACCAGGAAGCAGACCCTACTTGTCTGCACGCGATCAGCCTCTGCTAGCCAGCATGAGCCCATGCTGACACTGCACGGCATCGTATCCCCTCTGCACCTGAGATCCTGCCTAAGTATCCTGGACAGAGCATCCAGGAGAAGCCAGGAGACAAGGGCAGAGATTGCATCCTTCGCCAGGAGAACAAGGTCAGAGACTATCCCTTCCCCAGAAGCTGGGAAGATTCTCCTTTCCCCTGAAGCAGGGAGGATTCCAGCCTCAAAGTCCATGGGCAGACTCCCCTGATGTTTGGAGACTAGTAATAGGCTGTGACATAGCCCCAGAGGGTGATTGATAATTAATAAGAATTTGTGAGTAAACGCTTTAATGCCTCTGTAATATCTACTGCCTCCTGCCATAGAGCAGAAGGAGCTTTCAGCCCACCCTGCTGGGCAAGCAACGTATAGACCCCAAGCAGTATTTGTTGCAGGGAAACTCCTCTCTCTGTTTATAGTTTGAACTGTCCGCTAGTTATTAATAAGTTATGGTTTGATATTATTCCTAGAATGTCTTCATGACCATGTAAGATCCTTTTAATATTAAATACAGTGGTTGGGGGTGGCAAGAGTTCAGAATATTGAAGTTAATAAATACATATTTTTATAGAATATTATCTTGCACCAAGTAATTTCTCCCCTCCACCACAATCGGCATAGGCGGCTGAATACCCCTCCACAACACCCCCTTAAGAAAATCACCCAGACTAGACTCTGCTGAAATGGAAATTGAATGAATGAAGCTATATTTACAGCTTAGCACAATGTACAAGCAGGTATTTACAATCCATACAGCTATAGACAGAAATACACAAATTAAAAAGGTAATACAGAAACACAACACCTATCCCACAAACCAGAGTCCCCAGGAGGGGCTCCCAAACACCCTTCCACCTTCTTCACATCCCTCTACCTTACTCCAGACTTTACCTTATGTTGAAGGTGAGTTTCGAGGGTCGGCCAGGGGGGTTAGGAAGCAGAAGGATTAGTCAGGTGTCAAGTAAGGGAGACAGATGCAGCCCCAAAGGCCAGAGAGAGACTCTGTTATCTATGTTTGTGCTCTTGTTCTCATACATCTCAACGAGCCTATGAGTGCAGTAGACATCACCATTGTTTCCTTTTCACAGCCTATCATCTAATTCTTCTCACCAAAATATCCCAGCTAGGCTCAAACTAGCACATCTGCATATAGCCACAGCTTCCCAAATTTTTGATTATAAGATACTTTAAATAAACATTATATTTTTTGAACTTTTTCTTTTCTCTCTTAAATAGAAAACAACTAGAGGGAATCAGCTGACCCTAAAATAGGAAATTATTTTTTAGCAAAAGCAATACAAACATAAGCTTATTTGATGGCATCAAGTGATTTTACTACAACTTCTCATCTCATTGTGCATCTCTCTTCTAACTAAATAAATTTCCAGCATGACTTCTTCAAAATTAAAAAAATTAGTATTTCTCTGTTTGCACCTGGAGCTTTTGCAGTTAAAGCTTATTTAAAAAAGACAAAGACTTCCTAAAAAGAACCGCAGCTCAGCGGTAGAATAAGGCTGATGTTTCATCACATATTTTGCAACTATTTTAGTACAGAAAGAATAAGATTGGGAACGCAGGTAGAAAATTAGATTGATGTGTTGTCCTCGACATACTGACATTCTCATTTCTGAGGACTACCATGTCCAAAACAAAACCATTTTTTATTCTTGTTCAAAATCTCAAGAGAAATGAGTTCAGGTGGTCTCAGTCCAGTTTTTCATGTACAATAGGACACATCAAAATGCTGTCTTGTGTTGATAGTAATTCATCACTTTTGTCTGTGAAAAACCATGGGATTATAAGCGTGGAGAGGAAAAAAAAACCCACTGCTAACCACATTTCCTACACCAGCTGCATCTCTCTATTCCATTTTGTATGACTATATGAGCAGACACGTCAAGGGAGGGACAGATCATGTCATCATGATTATCACAGATTGTTTTTTAATTCACCTGTCATTTTCCTATCTCCATGTAATGAAACACAATCTTAAAGTATGGAAAATAAAACAATAGAAGCTAGCTATAACTTAAAGGAGAACAGTTAGTGAAAAATGTAAGTAGCTAAAGAACACTGATGAGATGTTAAAAGTGTAATCAAGCAGCATGTTACTCTCTATACTTTAATTCTTTCAATCTCCAAAGATGACCTTGGGAAAATTAGAACGCTTGAAAATGTTGCATCTTCAGTAAGTCTTTTCCCTCAGGTTTAATGAAGGAGACAAAATAGAGATTACTGATATGATTATGTTCAAGACAAAAGATTTCTCTGAGGAATATCTATATTAAGAACACTGTTCAGTTTTCAACAGTGTTAGTCATGCTTTTGGAAAGTGCAAAAGTGCAAAATTGTTTCAGTGGCTGTTTTTATCTTTTGCATTCTTTCAGTTCTCCAGAACCCATTCCACGCAACTCCATCGAGAGAAGGAACTTTCATTACCATGATAAGAAAAAGAAAGACCTGCACTGTTCATGTTTTTGTTAAGCTCTGTTACACAAGGACAGAACACAATCCAACTTAATAAAAGTGCTCATCTGGATAACTGCAGCAGATTACTGAAAATAAACTTATCCAGAAGGTTAAATGTATGTCAGTAGTTTCTTCCTAACTCTACTAAAAATGGTGGGGTGTGAATTTCTATTTGTTGTAGAAGGCCAATATAGGCCCAATACATGTGCTGGCTTGCCCAGGCATGATCCCATGGTCCCCTTCTCTCTGATGAGGGGAGGAGCAGAGCACGGGATAGAAGACAAAAGGCTTGGAGACACACAGTCTGAGGGTCCAAGATTTGCCCAGACTTGTCCTGTTTTGCAGTGGTAAACGAGGTGCATACATTTGTTTATGCATGGCCTGTGTATTCCCAAATAAGGGAAAGTGAGCTCCTGGCTTCACCTAATATGGTCACTCTTGGAAAACTGCTGTTCTGATTGGTGAATCTCTGTGGCCAAAGGAGCCATTACACTTGGGCAAATAATAAACAGAGCTAAGTTGTAAACAACATGCTCTCTCAGCTTTGCCTCATGCTCTCTATGCTGTTGCTCCGCTCTGACAGTGTGCTTCTTCCTTGTTCTGCTCTTCCTCATGCTCCAGTCCAGCTTTGCTGTGTTACAAGCTTGGATGTGTGAGCTTGCTCATCTGGAAACTTTGCCATGACTCAAGTTTACAAGGAGAAGGCATTAAGTGCCTCACACAGTGGCAAAAATCAGCCACCAGCAAGACATCGTGTCTGCCTGTACACCTTCTGTTCTGGAAGGAGTCAAGACCAGGTTAGAGACTGTGATAAACCCCTAGCATCTCTACTAGAGTGTGGGGGAAACTCTAACAGCTACCAACCACTGACAGCAACTCCTCCACATGCGTTGGGTACTGTCTCATACTGTAATGCAGCCCCAGAAATCTGGACATATTAGCTTAGAATCATAGAATCATAGAATGGTTTAGGTTGGAAGGCACCTCAAGGATCATCCAGCTCCAACCCCCCACCATAGGCAGGGACCCCTCCCACTAGAGCAGGCTGCTCAAGGCCTCATCCAGCCTGGCTTTAACCACCTCCAGGGAGGAAGCATCCACAACCTCCCTGGGCAACCCGTTCCAGTGTCTTACCACCCTCACTGTAAAGAATTTCCTCCTAACATCCAGTCGGAATCTCCCCTCTTCCAGCTTAAACCCATTCCCCCTCGTCCTAACATTACTAGACCTTGTAAATAGTCCCTCTCCAGCCTTCCTGTAGGCTCCCTTCAGATACTGCAAAGCCACTCTAAGGTCTCCTCGAAGCCTTCTCTTCTGCAGGCTGAAGAGCCCCAACTCTCTCAGCCTGTCCTCATAGCAGAGGTGCTCCAGCCCTCTGATCATCTTTGTGGCTCTCCTATCATCTTCATGGCTCTCCTAGCTTGTGAGTAAATATCCAAAAAAGCCTCTTTGTAATTAAAGTTCTGATTTCATTCCATAACTAAATTCTGTATTGTGCCTTCTGCCTTAGCACAAAGGAGCTTCTTGGGTCCTCCTAGAGGGCAAGAGACATATAGACCACAAGTTTCTCTTTCCAACTCTTTAAATTGTTTATATTTTTTCTAGTTTCCTTAATTGTTCTAAATTGCCTGTTTTCCCTGTGTGTAAACAACTAACTGCTGCAATAAGAGATGGGAAGACGCTTGATGCAAGCTAAATTCTGCTTATTGTACTTTCAGCGCTTGTCTAAAAGATCATGCCAGATCCTAATTGGTCATTAAGACGGACCTCAGTACCTACCTCATCAAGACAGACCTTGTATGTCAGCAACTAGATAAGCAAAAATTAACAAAAAAACAGGAGTTCATGCTTTACATTGTTTCATCTGCTGCAACATTCTCTAAGGTCATTTTGACCCTCTATTTACTTAACTCAGTACTTTTCCCCTTTATACATTCTGAACCCATGGGTTATGTTCCAGTATGTCAAGATCAAGCAACTGTACAGCACTAAAAGTCCTACCATTCCCAACATCCAACCATGTGTTGGAACCTTGTAAATAAGTTTTCTGGTTAGTGAACAATTTTCATAGTTATTAATATTTTTTGTCTGAATATCAATATCAACAATTAATTTTGCATAAATCATAACACTATTCCTTTACATTCTTCCCTGGGCTGCATTAGGAGATGTGTGGCCAGCAGGTTGAGGGAGGTGATTCTCTCCCTCCACTCTGGTGAGACCCCACCTGGAGTACTTCATCCAATTCTGGAGCCCCTATTATAAGAGCGACGTAGACATGCTGAAGCATGTCCAGAGAAGGGGCACGAGGATAATCAGAGGGTTGGAGTACCTCTCTTATGGGCACAGACTGAAAGAGTTGGAGCTGTTCTGTCTGGAGAAGAGGAGACTCCCAAGCGACCTTATTGTGGCCTTTCAGTATCTGAGGGAGGCCTGCAGGGAAGCTGGGGAGGGACTGGGTTGCCCGTGGAGGTGGTTGAGGCACCATCCCTGAAGGTATTTAAGACCAGTCTGGATGAGGTTGTGGGCAGCCTGATCTAGGGTAGGGTGTCTGTGCCCATGGCAGGGGGGTTGGAACTAGATGATCCTTGTGGTCCCTTCCAACCCTGACTGATTCTATGATTCTATGATTTGACACCTAGAAATAATGTAGTATCACCTGAAGTATTTGTGTATACAGAAAATGAAATAATTGATCTCCTTTTCACTAAATACTATTTCCAAAAGTCATGATACATTCTAAATTATACGTTTAAAATTTGAGATCGATCAAAAATGTTATCAACAAATATGCAAAATTCATTTTAAATAGGAAAGAATTTCACAGGTTTACTTTGCAAGTACCACTGTCAGTAAATGTAGCTGTTGTTCACGTAGCTATAAATTGGAATGTTCACTAGTATGTGACACTCGTTATTGATTTATGTATAATTTGGATGTATATCATGAAATAATATGTACATTTCAATTTCTCAGTGGACTGGATATACTGTGACAACAAGAACAAGTCAAAGGATTAATTTTTTCATAGAATCTTGGAATAGTTTGAGTTGGAAGTGTCATTAAAGATCATTGAGCGCCAATCTCCCTACTATGGGATTGCACCTCCTACTAGACCAGGTTGTTCAAGGTCCCATTCAACCCAGCTTTGAATACTGCCAGGTTTGGAGCTTCCACAGCTTCTCTGGACAATCCATTCCACCCTCACCACCCTTATGGTGAAGAATTTGTTCCTAACATCTAAATCCTAATGTCTAAATCTATCTTATTCTGGTTAGAAGTTACTACTCCTCATCTTGTCAATACAAGCCTTACTGATATATTTTAGTGATAATATGTGTATTATATATAAATTATTCTACTAGAGACGTTTTCAACAGATCCAGGTGTTGGACTTGATGATCTCTGGAGGTCTCTTACAACCTCTAAATTTCTCTGATTCTGTGATTCTGTACTAAAGGTTTATCATTTTGAATCTTTAGATGTGGTCATGAAACTGACAGACCTAGCAGTTATGTCTAAACTCGACATTTACTGACAGAATTCCCAAGACAGTCACAATTTCTGAGCAATTTGACTGTATTTGATTTTCAGATGCTATGTGAGGAGCTTTTAATTCAGAGTAAAACATTAATATTAGATGTGCATACAACTACAAAGCCTGGATAATATTGATGTGGCATTTGAAAACCTATAATAATCAGAACTTAGATGGTCTCCAATTTCAGTTCATGATAGCATAGGGATATTGGGTGGCTAAATTTTATCTTTCTCTGCACTATTAAAATTATTATTAACACTAATATAATGGTTAATCGTTGTGATGGTTTGGGTGTCCCCCGCACCCCCACAACTTTAGAAGTCACCCAGACTAGACTCAGTCGGCTCTGGAAATTTGAATGAAGCTTATATTTACAGCTGGCACAATTTACAAGCAGATATTTACAGTATATACAGTTATAGACAGAAATATACAAGGTAAAAAGGTAATACAGACACAACTCCCCTCCCAGAAACCTGAGTCCCCAGGGGGGGCTCTCAACCACCCCCTCACCTTCTCCCTACCCCTCTCAACCTTACCCCAGTCCCAAGGAAGAATGGAGGTTCAGCCAAGAGGATTAAAAAGCAAGGTGAAGCAGCCAAGCAAAAGGAGGGTGAGGTTAGAAAGCAAGATGGAGTTCAGCCAGCAGCCTCAGCTTCTCCCCAGCAGGCAAGGAGAAGAGAACCGCCCAGCACAAAGTGCAGAAGCCAAGTGCAGAGCAAAAGTGACNTAATATATAATATAATTATATATATATATTATATATATATAATATGTATTTAATCCAATATTCTGAACTCTTGTCACCCCCAACCACTATATTTAATATTAAAATGGATCTTTCACGGTTATGGAAGGCCTTACGGGATTAATAACACAATGTAACTGATTAATAACTATATTACAATATCTAGCATACAAACTATTAACAGAGAGAGGATTTTCCCCACGGCAAATACCGCTTTGGGGTCAATATACTATTCGCCCAGCAGAGTGGGCTGAAACTCTTTCTGCTCTATGGCAGGAGGCTACAGATACTACAGAGGCAGTAAAGCATTTACTCACAATTCTGATCAATTACCAGTAATCATTATACAGCTTGTTTTGCTTATTATATGCATTTCAGCACTGCTGCACTGCAACCAAGGATTTAAGTAAAGAAAAAGTGCTGAACAGTTTCTTGTTCCCTATGTATTTCAAAATACATTTGCTTTTACAAATGTAACGTGGTCATGCACAACAATAAACATCATATGCTGTTTTATGAATCATAGAATCATAGAATCAGACCTCCAAGATCATCCAGTCTGTTGCAGTTAGGGTCTGGCGATCGGAAGATGGCGTGCTGTCACGGAAAGATAGGGCTCCTCTCTGTGCTCTCTATGATCTCTCTATGATTCCTTTGTTATACTTAGCTTCCTGTCTGTGATGCAAGCAGAAGGAAGTGATGTTGCTACCTATCCTATATAATCTCATGCTACACGTTAATAAATGTCATTTTGCTGTCCACCACATTGGTGTTTGCATGCTGATGACCACGTGCTGCCATTACTGAACCAGGGCATTGTGGCAGAGCGGACACACCAGTCCAACCTAGCACCCAGCCCTATCCAATCAACTAGACCATGGCACTAAGTGCCTCATCCAGTCCTCTCTTCAACACCTCCAGGGACAATACCTCAGGTAGTTGTAGATAACCATGAGATCACCCCTCAGCCTCCTCTTCTCCAAGATAAACAATCCCAGCTCCCTCAGTCTCTCCTCACAGGGCTGTGTTCCAGGCCTCTCACCAGCTTCATCGCCCTTCTCTGGACATGTTCCAGTATCTCAACATCTCTCTTGAACTGAGGAGCCCAGAACCAGACACAGCACTCAAGGTGTGGCCTGAGCAGTGTTGAGTACAGGTGAAGAATAACCTCCCTTGTCCTACTGGCCACATTGTTCCTGATACAGGCCAGGATGCCTTTGACTCCCTTGGCCACCTGGGCACACTGCTGGCTCATGTTCAGCTACTATCTACCTGTACCTCCAGGTCCCTTTCTTCCTGGCTGCTCCTCAGCCACTCTGTGCCCAGGCTGTAGCACTGCTTGGGATTGTTGTGGCCAAAGTGTAGAAACTGTATTTGGCTTGTTAAATCTCATCCCATTGGCCTCTGCCCACCCATCCAGCCTGTCAAAGTCCCTCTGCAGGGCTCTCCTACCATCCACCTGATCCACATCTGCTTCTAAATTGCTATCACTTGCAAACTTACTGATGCTGGACTCAATCTCCTCATCCAGATCATCAATAAAGACATTGAACAGGACTGGAACCAGGACTGGTCCTTGGGGTACACCACTAGTGACAGCTGCCAACTGGTTGTGGCACCATTCACCACCACTCTCTCAGACTGGCCCTCCAGCCAGTTCTTGACCCATATCAGAGTGAATCTGTCCCAGTCATGAGCTGCCAGCTTTGCCAGGAGCTTGCTGTGGCAGGCAGTGTCAAAGGCTTTGCTGAAGTGATAAATCTGGAGATCTGAGGTGAGATGTCAAAAAAAAAAACAACAAACAAACAAAAACCTGACAAGGATGGTAGAGGAAAAGAGGGTTAGGTGGATTAGAAAGTTAAGGCAGATGCAGCCACAGAGACCAGACCACCAGAAAGAAGGCACAGCCAGAAGTGAGAGCTAAGAAGTGTGTGAGAAGTGCCCATCTTATCTATATTTTGACTAGTTGTGTTTCTCAGCAGAAAAACTGAGTGATATAGGTTACTGTTGTTTTTTTCTTTCTTCTCACAGATACAGATTTAATTTCTCTTGGTAAAAATTAGCCTCAAACTAGCACAACATGATAGCAGGATTATGGGATTGGATAACAAAAATAATGATTTCTGGGGTCCACCTCCTCGACCTCTCTCATTCTCCTGGAAAACTCTATGGCTTTCTTTTGGGAACCTGGGCCAAATCACCACAGAGAGATGCAGGTTTATTCATTATACAGGAGAGAAGACTGAGAGAGATCTGGTTTATAAGTACCTGAACAGTTGGTGCAAATAGGACCCAGTCAGTCTGTACTCATCAGTGCCCAGTGACAGAATCAGAGGTGATGCACACAAACTGAAACACAGGAGGTTCCATCTGGATATCAGGAAATAATTTTCCATTGTACGTGTAGCTCATTACGGGCACAGGTGGACCAGAAAGGTTTTGGACTATCCCTGGAGATACTGAAAAGCTGTCTGGATTTGGTCCTGGCCAGCTGGCTGTAGGTGACTTTGTTCAAACAGAAGAGTTACATCAGTTGATATCCAGAGGTCCCTTCCAATCTCAACTTGTTTTGTGATTCCAAGAAAATCCATTGTAATTTATTTTTATAGCGTGTTAATAGGGTAGGAAAATTAATATCCTGTGAGATAACTTCTGCATCCTTTAAGTTCCCCATAATAAATTTCTTTCTGTATTTGACCTCAGGTTATAATGCATTTGGTTTACCAACATAAATCCCAGTCAGAGTTATTTCAGAGAAATCTTGTATCTTGTCATTCTATATTTTTAAAAGACTTCAGGAACTGACAAGGTTTTTTTTTCAAGCTAAAACCCACTTTATAGTGAGTGAGATTAAAGAACACATGGTCTTGTCATATCTGCTTCATCCTGTGAGCAAGTACATTGTTTCAATCTGTGGAAGCTGAGAACAGCATAGAAATGATACTGAGAGATGTGATAAACTACAGTTGTGTTAATGTCCTTGGTGGCATATATTGTACAGTGCCTGAAGATAAATAAATGATCAACACGATTTGACTGTACAGCTTAAAATAATGTCAAAATATGTCTAAACTTGGTTCCCTATGAAAATGGTAATGTTGTTGAAAATACCTCTCAGAAGTTAGCCTGGCCTGCCAGTTGAATCCTGAGGTTTCAGAAGAATTGAGCATGCAGAAGAGCAAGAAGCCTCTCTATGGTGCTAACATTTCTGTCTTCCTTTAAATCTATTGACAGCTTCAGCATAAAGTGTGTATGAAGAAAAAAAATATACATGATCTCTGTTGGGTTTTTTTTTTGTTTGGTTGGTTTTGTTTTGGGTTTGTTGTTTGTTCTCATCTTGTTGGGTTTTTTTTGGAGGGGGAGGTTGTTTGCTTGTTTTGTCTCTGTGTGTTTTTTCTTCTTTGTGGTAGCACATATTAAATAGTCTATTTTTATTTACATAGAGTTCCCAAGCTAGTCCAATTAATACATCTGGTTTATATTTGAGATGTCACTTGTGATTATTGCTCCTGCACTAATTGGATTCTAGAAGTCTCTGTTGGCCAGTCACTTCTTCCAAAAAGTCTTAAGCATATGATTCAACAGTTTGTTAGAAAAGCATAAATGCGTCCTCTAAACTGTCATAGTTGTGAATAAGAAATCTAAATGTTGAAATAAGAGGTTACTTCATAAAACTATAGAAGGGTTTTAATTGGAATAGAACTTCAAGATCTGTTGTGGCAGACCTCATAGGCCCAAAATAGGCTTATACACGTCTGGCCTTGCCTAGACATGTTTTCCTGCTCAACCAAAGAGGCAAGTGAGGGAAACGGACTCCTGGAGCCATGGAGTCTGGCCTGGCCAGGGTCCTGTGGTGTAAGGTACACACACTTAGCTTGTGCCTGCCTAGTGCAAACCCCAAATTAGGGAAAAGCAAGGCTATGGCTTTGCCTGATGTGGTATGGTTTGGCTAACTGCCATCCCGATTGGCTATTCTTGTGTCCAAAGAGCAATTAATCTTGGCCCACATTTATAAAAGGAGATATGCAGGTGAACAAGGTGCTTTTACTTCCCTGCTTTTGCTTTCCTGCTCTTTGCCCTGCTCTCTCTGCTGTGCCCAGCTGTGATGCTATTGCACACTGCCTTATTACTTGCCTGGTAAACTCCACTGCCACGAGTTACCAGGAGCAGATCCTGGATGTCTGCACGCAATCGGCCTGTGTGGCCAGCGTGACAGCATGCTGAGACTGCACAACATCTGCATTCAGCACCTAAAGGTCCTGCCTAGAATTCCTGGACATATATTCAGATCGTCCAGAAGAAGCCAGGAGACAAGGTCAGAGATTGTCTGCGTCCTTTCCCCAGAAGCCAGGAAGATTCAAGCCTCAACGTCCAACAAGACAGAGTCTCCTGAAAGCGTTTGGGCACCATCTGGACTGTGATTAGCCCCTGTGAGAGTAGTAATAATAATCTATGGGTAAATGCTTAAATGCCTCTTTGTAATTCTCTACTGCCTTCTGCCGTAGAGCAGAAAGAGCTTGAGCTCACCTACTGGGCAAGCAGCATATTGACCACAAGCGAAGTTTGACCACGGGAATAGTCTCTTCCAATTAATGTTTATATATTTTGCTGGTTGTAATAGATGTAGATATAATCCACAGAATGTTTCCATAACCATGTAAGAACCAAAATATTATTAAATTAGTGGTCAGGGGTGGTGAGAGTTATGAAGAGCAAAATTAATAAACAGTATTAATTTTGGAAAATATCATCTTGCATCAATTAATTTCCCCTCTGCAACAAGATCACATAACTCCAGTCCCCCTCCAATACACAAGGATATCTGTCACTACAACAGGTTGTTCAAAGGCTCTATGCAACCCAACCTTGAATACTTCCAGGGAGGGGACACCCACAATCTCTCTGAGCAATCCGTGCCAGTGTTCCACCACCCTCTCAGTGATGAAATTCTTTCTTACATGTAATCTAAATCTACCCTCTTTCAGTTTATAGTCATTGTCCCTTGACCATATCATTGTAAATGTCATTGCCTTTGTAAAATGTCCATCCTTATCTTTCTTATAGGCTCCCTATAAGTAACGGAAGAAGGCTATAGGATCTCCCCAGAGATGTCTCCAGGCTCAACTTCAATTCTCTCAGCCTTTCCTCACAGGGAAGGTGCTCCAGCTCAATGACAATCTCCATGGCTCTCTTCTACATTCTTTCAAGCAGGTCTGTATATGTCTTAACACTATTTTACAAAATGCAAAGCATTTCTTTTTTTTCATTAATTCTTCATTATTACTTCTGAGGATACAAAAATAGAAAAGAGACTGTTCAATTTTTAATTTTAGACTCATCTTAAATATAGTCAGTGATGTTTCTCAGATTCTATGTAATGCTTTCAATGCATATACACTGACTATAGCTGGTATTATACATAGTATTTTATCTTTTTAATTGACATTGTTTGAATAACTTAAGTTCTTCAATGCTTCAGATGCCAACAAAGATATATTTTGCCATTCTTCAGTTTAACAAATTAACAGAATTAAGCTTTTATACGACTTCATCCTTTGAAACTCTTACCAGAAAGTCAATGCCTGTTAACATCTGTACAAATTCCTGTTCTAGTGGGAAGTGTCCCTGCCTATGGCAGGGGAGTTGGAACCAGATATTCTTTGAGGTCTCTTCCAACGTAAATCATTCTATGATTCAATGATTCATTTTAAATGAAGTGACTGCTTCTCTAAAGGATAAACCTTTAGGAATTTGCTTATTTCTAATGCAATATGTTTCGTTTCTGAAGTATTACTATTCCTGAATCTATGACTGTGAGTTACCTGCTTTACGCTCACAACAAGCCACATTTTGAAGTCCTTACACTTACATATAATGTATTGCAGCCACTGGAAGATTTTCTAGAATGCCAGGTTCGTGGTGTTCAAGAAAAGACTAGATGAGGCACTTAGTGTCATGGTCTAGTTGACTGGATAGAGCTGGGTGATAGGTTGGACTGGATGATCTTGAAGGTCTCTTTCAAACCTGTTGATTCTATGATTTATACAAGAGTATGGCTTAGTTCAACATACTAAAATTTCTACTCAGACACAGGTATATAGAGATACTGTTGATTTAGTTTCTGAGCATGTTTATCTCACTACAGAATTTGTCCTTCATTGTCTGCTTCTGAAATCAGACAATTCTCTGCTATAAAGTTCAGAGATTCTTAAACTCCAACTGGTTAGATGGATCTTAGTGAAGCTCTCTGAATTCGTCTAAGTAATCAGACCATTATCACTGCATTATCTCCAGGCTGAGTTGGGCTTTTTAAATGTGCATTTTTTTTTCATTTGTCAGCAATTTTGGTAGAGGTCCCAACAGACTGGAAGTTAGCCAGTGTGACACCCATCTACAGGAAGTCTTGGGAGCAAGATCTGGGAATCTACAAGCCTGTCAGGTTGACTTCAGTCCTGGGGAAGGTGATGGAAGAGATCATCCTGAGTACCATAACACAATAGATGCAGGACAACCAGAAGATCACACACAGGCAGCATAGGGCAGGTCCTTAGGCACCATTTTCCACAACATTGTTCTGGAGAAACTGGTTGCTCATGATCTAGATGGACCTAGAATTTGCTTGGTAAAAAAAATGGATGGACATTTGGAACCAGAGAATGGTAGTGAATGACATTAAGGCTAGTTGGAAGATGTTCACAATTGATGTTCCCTAGGGCTCAGTACTGGGGCCAGACCTGTTTGATATCTATCACTGATCTTGATGAAAAGATTGAGAGCAAACTTGGTAAGTTTGCAGATGACACCAAATTAGGTTAGAATATTGATCTGCTTGAGGGTACAGAGGCCCTGTAGAGGATCTAGACAGACTTGATTGATGGGCCAAGACCAATTCAATGAATTTCAAACAAGGCCAAATTCTGAATTCTACACTTTGTCCACAGCAAGCCCCATCAGCATTACAGGCTTGGGGAAGAGTGGATGGAAAGCTGCTCAGTGGAGAGGTGATGTAAACCAGTACCCCATGCCAACCATGTTCAACTTGAGAGGTTGTACTAAGACTCAAAAAATTCCCTTGGTGTAAATAGAAGTGTGCTGACACCCAACAGCTGATGAGTTGGTTTTATCAGAGTCAACAAAAACTCTTGGTAATGAAAAAAGGAAATGGAAAAGGTAATTGGAAAGGGAAAACAAGAAGAAAGAGGGAAAAGAAGAGAGAGAGAGAGAGTTAAGAAGTGAAAGAAAGACATCACTACCCTTTGTTCCCACAAGGTCTCTCCCGTGCAGTTCAGCATCTTGGTAGCAGCTATACATTTAAGCAGGATCTTCTGCAGTAAATGTACCTGGATCCCAGAAGTTGTGGTCCATTTATACCCTTTTGTCAGAGGACATAATCTCTCCAAATCACAAGGAGAGGTGTGCATGAGTGAGGTGTTCACAGAGGGATGCCATGGTGTCACAGTGGTACTGTTGCAGTGGTTTTAAAGAGTGAATATTTTTGTCCCCAGAGAGTTTCTCTTTTCATTATCAAACCATCTGTCCAGCCAGTAGTTCTCTTCCAGAGCTGTTAAGGCATGTCTATTCACAAATAGGTGTTGTGTGTTGGCATGTCTTAAGACACTAGATTCTGTAAGGGCTATCAGTCTTGCCCAGCCATAAGCATTGTTTTGAGACAATAGAGGACTGGACTATCACTGGAGGGACCTGAGGATGCTGGCTAACAGCCTTATGAACATGAGCCAGCAGTATCCTCAGGTGGCCCGGAAAGTAACAGCATTCTGGCCTCAATCAAGAATACTAAGGAAGTGATTTTATTCCTGTACTTGGCACTGGTGAGGCTGCATGTTGAGTACTGTGTTCAGGTTTGGGGCCTTCACAACAAGAGTGACACTAAGATACTACAGTGTGTCCAGATGTCCTAGGCTGAGAATTATAGGGTTAAAAACATCCTCTGAAGACTAGAAGATTGTTATTCAATCCCATAATTCTGGGATTGAATTGATTATCTCTTCATAAACTCGCAGCAAGACCAGCTTGCTCTCCTTTCCTCTTCCTCCTGCCCTATGTCTGGTGGGAGCCACTTTATCAGAAAGAACATGTAAGAAGTAGGCCTGTTTTGGGGCCTCCAGAAGCTTGTGTCTAGGGTTCTTGAATGATGGAGGCACTCGGGAGGAGGATTGGAGCACTGGGGAATATAGATTTAGTTTTGGGCTGGAGGAAAATTCAAGGGGGTTTGCCAGAGATGTGGTAATTGCTTTGTAATGTCTTCTCTGTATCTCTCTCCAAATATAATTCTGTATTTCTTTTCTCCAATTTCATTTGAGAGTTTAATTTCTGTCAACTATCTTTAAAAACCATGACACCAGAGAAGGGAAAGGTAAGCTGGTGAAGGGTCTAGAAAGCAAGTCTTATGAGAGAACTGGGGTTGTTTATCCTAGAGGAAAGGAGTCTGAGAAGAGACCTTACCTCTCTACAACCTAAGAAGAGCTTGTAGAGAGATAGGTTTTGGTCAGTTCAACAAAGAAACAAGTGACAGGACAAGAGGAAGTGGCCTCAAGCTGCACCAAGGGAAGTTTAGAATGGATAGTAAGAAGGATTTATTTACAGAAAGGGTTGTTGGGCAGTGGAACAAGTTGTCCAGCACAGTGATGGAGTCCCCATCGCTGGAGATATTTAAGACTAACATAGGCATAGTGCTTAGGGATATTGTTCAGGCAAGGACTTATTGAGTGCTATGTTAATGATTTAACTTGATGATCTTAAAGGTCTATTCCAATCTATGCAGCTCTGTCCTTTGCATTTTCTCCATTTAGAGTCACTACAATTTATATTTTTCCTGTGTTCTGATGTAACAGAGAGATGAGTGTCCTCTGGTATATCTCTTTGAATGAAAACTAGGCTTCTTCTGATAAGATTAAAGTTGGTAGTGTCTTTACAAATGAAGAGTTGGCTAGAGGGAGTTGGGATAACAAAGAAACAGTCCACCTTTATCTGTGTTATATGTAAATCACAGAGAACCTCTGGTAAGCACCTTGCCTGGAGTCTTCCTCTAAATCCGCAAAGATAGCAGATGCTAAACACAGCCTGAAAGTCTGTTTTTTTTAGGACAGAGCACAGGTTTAATAGACTACTGCATATTAACTTCTTCACTCAGAGAAGTGAAAAACCTAATTGAAATGAACATACGACATAAGAAGCAGCAGGATGTGCATGTGTGCATACATATAAATGGGGAGTACATGTAAATGGGGACATGCAGCGGCCTGATCAGAGAGACTGTAAATTCTGAGTACCTCAGCCAATGGGTAAATTTGTATCCAGGAATTCAGGACAGAAATGAAGTTGTGCCATCCAGCAATTTGAGAGATACCATGGGGATCTGCCCTATGGACTCTCCCTCTACTCAAATAAAGTTTTACATTTTTTAAGGAAAGAACCTTTAAAAATCTCTAAAAAAGAGGCCTTGTCTGGGTTCTAGTTTAAATTTCCCAGAGACTCAAATATAGTTGATAGAACCAATAACAATTTATAGGATGCCTTCCCCTCTCCCCCTCTTTTTTTTCAAAGAAAAATAATTAGATGTAGAGAGGAAAAGGTGAAACACACCCAAATAAATAGCATCAGTTCAATTTGGAAGTTAAAAGAGAAAACTTAAACAACAAATAAAAGGTATTTGAGGTAGGGGAGCTACAGACAGGTATAGGGAAGGGAAAACAAGATACAATATATATACATAAAACCAGATCTATGGCAATGGGTTTGTCTGCCTGACGGATTGATGGCCACGGTGTAAAACAAAGAGCAGCAGGACACAGGAAGACAATGCTGTCAGGCAGAGCAAGAGAGAACAAAACAGGAAGTTCCTCTAGTTTTATCGGGGGCTAGACAGGAAGTGGGAGTGAGATAACCACTGCACCTGGAGTACGGGCTGGACCCACCCCTGGGGGAGGAGGCAGGAGGACTTGGGATCAGGGTCAAGACCACTCCCCCAGGAGGGCTAACCCATTGCAGGCCTAAAGACCTAAACAAAACAAACTACCTGGTGAAAGAGAACAATAGTGACTGAAGTACTCTGATAAAATTAGTTTGTTTACTGTCCAGAAGAAGACTAATTAAATATGTTCTTCAATTAATTTAACCCATTAAATGTAAATGCACTCCTAAAGGATAGAAGTATTTCCTTGGGGAAAAAAGCTGCTTGTTTGTCTAAGCATTGTATATAGAATGGTTTAGGTTGGAAGGGACCTCAACAACCATCTACTTCCAACCTCCCTTATGTTTTTGTAACTCCTCTTTACTGTAAATGCCCTTTATTTATTGTTAAAGTTTTCCTTTTAACTAATAAATTGGAGCAAGACTATTCTGTGGGTGTTTTCTACCCTTTTTCACCCTTCTCCCCATAGGTAGATTTTATGCAGAAGGGAGAGGAAGAGTCATCCTAAAATATTTGTTAAGATTTGGGTCTCTGAGAAGCTTAAACTGGGACAATCATCTAGTTCCAACCCCCCACCATAGGCAGGGACACCTCCCACTACAACAGGTCATTCAAGGCCTTATCTGACCTAGTCCTGAACACCTCCAAGCAGGGAGCATCCACAGCCTCCCTGGGCAATCTGTGCCAGTGTCTCACCACCCTCACCATAAAGAACTTCTTCCTAACATCTAGTTTAAATCTCCCTCTTCCAGTCGAAAGCCATTAGTCCTCATCCTGTCATTACAA
>WAAF01015334.1:0-40645 GCA_013400475.1 Tricholaema leucomelas | reverse complement strand
CTGATTCTATGATTCTATGGGAATCTGGGATGTGGCAGAGTGGAAGAATAGATCACAACATTTCTATCAAAATATGGAATACATATTTTAGCTAAGTTTAAGTCATCAAATTATTAAACAACCACAATTTACATTGTAGGATTTTGTTTAGGAATATTCCCTCTTTAGGGATATTTCCTCTCTATTTCTTTGTGTTTTGGGGTTTTTTTTTTCTTTATGTGAGAGAGAAGGAGTAGAACTGTGCTATTTAAAGGAATCCATTCTCTTCTTTCCATGTGCTTTTAGAAAAATAACAGTTGTGACCCTACAATCCAGAAAAGTATGGAATTCAGGCCTATCAGGTACATTGTCTGAGGCACTGCATCATCATTCATGAATAAATCAAGAACTCTGATTGTTCCATAACACACATCCTGGTTCCTTCTTCAAAAATGCTCAAGTGTCATAAATTCACACTTGGAGAAGAGAAGGCTTTGAGGAGACCTTGTAGTAGCCTTCCAGTATCTGAAAGGGGCCTACAGGAAGGCTGGGGAGGGTCTATTTATAACATCTTGTAATGACAGGATGAGAGGTAACAGGTTTAAACTGGAAGAAGGGAGATTAAAACTAGATGTGAGGAGGAAGTTCTTTACAGTGAGGATGGTGAGACACTGAAACAGGTTGCCCAGAGAGATTGTGGATGCTCCTTCCCTGAAGATGTTCAAGGCCAGGTTGGATGAGGCCTTGAGTGACCTGTTCTAGTGGGAGGTGCCCCTGTCTAAGGCAAAGAGTTGGAACTGGATGAGCTCTGAGGTCCCTTCCAACCTAAAACATTCTTTGATTCTGTGATTCTATATTTAGGAAATATTTCATGTAACTGCTTACTAATAATGTTTAGAGGAGATTCACAACAGTGAGCAAGTTATTAACACACTTTCCCCAGATCATCTATTCAAAAGAAATAAAAGATTAAGAATGTTTTGAGGGATTCAAGACTGAAGGCTAGATTAAAACAGAGACAGCATTATCCTTGTAAATGTTCTGAAGTAGAGCTGACAAGGAGATCTTCCCCACTTTCATGTTGTACATCTTGTTTCATACTACTAATCTTAGAATATTTGATGATACAGGTTTCTCAGGTTTTATATAAATCATAGCATCATAGAATCATAGAATGGTTTAGGTTGGAAGGGACCTCAAGGATCATCCAGCTCCAACCCCCTGCCATAGGCAGGGACACCTCCCACTAGAGCAGGTTGCTCAAGGCCTCATCCAGCCTGGCCTTAAACACCTCCAGGGAGGAAGCATCCACAACCTCCCTGGGCAACCTGTGCCAGTGTCTTACCACCCTCACTGTAAAGAACTTCCTCCTAACATCCAGTCTAAATCTCCCCTCTTCCAGCTTAAACCCATTCCCCCTCGTCCTGACATTACCAGACCTTGTCAATAGTCCCTCCCCAGCCTTCCTGTAGGCTCCCTTCAGATACTGGAAAGCCCCTCTGACGTCTCCTCGAAGCCTTCTCCTCTCCAGGCTGCAGAGCCCCAACTCTCTCAGCCTGTCCTCATAGCAGAGGTGCTGCAGCCCTCTGATCATCTTCGTGGCTCTCCTCTGGACCCACTCCAGCAGTTCCATATCCTTCCTGTGTTGGGGGCTCCAGAACTGCACACACAGACAGGGCAAAAAATAGTTGATGTCATCAAAACCAAGCCTAACAGATATTTCAGAAGGGATATAATGAAAATAATGTAACTGTCATCCACATATTTCTTCAAACCAAATTCCTTGGAAATGGCAGAAACTGTCAGATATGAATTTGTGTGCATGGGGAATATATATATACACACATACACACACATATACGTATTTAACCCTGAGGGCCATTTGTAGGAGCCATTTCCTATTTTTTCAAGACTTATTTCTAGCTTGGTCTCCTTCCCTGCTGTAAGGTCAAGTTCTCTCCAGCATCAACATCTGTTTTTCATATTAAAAACAATATGGTCAAAAATATGATCTCTCTTAGAAACATGCTTTGAAATGATAAAGTAATCCATTTGGCCATGGTTTATTTTTACATTTGCTTTCCACCAACATTGGGGCAATTAAATGTACTGGCATGAAAGCTTCTGAAAGCAGTGTTAAATTACCTTTAATATTTGTGTTGAACGAGTCTGATTTCTCATCCAATTAGGCAACAAAAATAACTCATAGAATACCAGATTGGAAGGAACCTCATGGATGATCTGGTCCAACCCTTCTTGGCAAAAGCAGAGTCTAGACAAGAAGGCCAAGTCCAGCTGAATCTTAAAAGTGTTATGAATTCACTACTTCCCTGGGGAGATTATTGTAATAGCTGGTTGTTCTCATTATGAAAAATTCATTGGAATTTAGATGGTTTCGCTGCAATATGAATATTATAATGGTGTAATCAAGCTTAGAGTCTTCTTAATTGATCTAGTGAGAGCAAAACATCATTATTGAACAGGTACAACAACAAGAGAAGGAGGAAATATCATAAATTCATTCAGTGAAATGTGTTTAAAGTTAAATTACTCATTCTGCTAAGAAGATATGCAAGTATGTTTCTTGAAGCTTTCTTAATATGTGAATGGAGTAATATGTTAGCCAAGGAGTAAAGAATGAGATGTTACTATATGTTGTTTGACTCCGTAAAGAAGGGGAGAAGAATCAAATACAACAAAACAAAAATGACAAATATTCAAACTGAGTAGGTGTTGCAATTATTGTTTGTTTAAGCACTTCTTGTGCTTTGCCTAATGTGCCAGGCCTCTCTGAAAGCCAACATTAAGACTTTAGATTATAGGTAAGGTTTGAAACAAGAGCAGTTCACCCTTCACTTGCCATTCATTATAGATCTTGCATACAATTTAATCTCCTAACACATTCCAGGGATGAAATTGCTAACAGACTTCAACCAAGAAAGAAAAATATTCAAATTGACAAATATTCAAATTGAGTAGATGTTGCTATTATTGTCTGTTTAAGCACTTCTTGTGCTTTGCCAAACGTGCCAGTCCTTTCTGAAATCGAATAGAATAGAATCAATCAGGTTGGAAGAGACCTCCAAGATCATCCAGTCCAACCTATTATCCAGCCCCATCCAGTCAACTAGACCATGGCACTAAGTGCCTCATCCAGGCTTTTCCTGAAAAAAAAAAAAAAAAAAAGCCAACATAAGACTCACTTTTCAAAAGAATTAAATTCAGATATACAAGTTTCTAACTTGGTTGAATGTGGATGTCAGCAAGAGGAAACTGTTATAGGAAGGTTACAAGGAAAGTGTTTGAAAACCAAGAATGTTGATTGGATGAAATTCGAAGGCATTGGAATTGTAATTTGGAGGACAAACCCTACATTTCATCTCATATGCATATCAACGCTCTGAGCTTCTTTGTTCTGTAGCCAAATACAAAGTCCATGAAGGTAGGTGCAGGCTTGGCAGGTCTTCAAGTGGTCCATTGCTGGTAGAACTGGAAATGCAAAATTACATGAGGTTTCATTGTATAAGAATTTTTCCAAGGAGAAAAAACTCTGACTGTTATTGAAATCTTTCACCTCACTATTCTGCAGTCACAATGAGATGAAAGAATAAAATCTTGTTCCTTTCCTTCATAACTTCTGAGTACGAAGGTCATACTGAATGTCTGTCTTCTGCAAAGTCCAAATTTCTCAACAGTTCTCCTGGATTCATATTTGTACATAATATGGAAATATGCAAAGTGAGATCTTGATCCTCCACATGAAGTCACGTCAAATCTCCTCAAAAGAAATGGACCAAAGTCCCTGGCTGTTTCTACCTGAGTTTTGGATTCAGTCAGTATTCACTCTAGATATTAAACTGTAATTTTTCCTCTTCATTTTTGCTGATTACAGATGAATCTGTACTGCAGTCTCAGGACATCTGTCTAAGCTTATAACTTCCAGCCTAATGATATCTGTTGGCTTAGAGACTCCGCAATGATTTATTCTGCTCCTGCTTCATTGCGACTGCTGAACAGTCTGAGTTTGAGAAACCTTACAAGGTAGCAGGATGTGCAGTCTCTGTAGTGGAAGATATCCAAACTGAGTGCAGGCTGTAGTGATCAATTAATCATATTTGTTCTAGGCCAGAGCTCCTGGCCATAGTCAAGCTATATATATTAATTGCTAGAAAGAAGCTTTGAAATGTTTCTATTAAACATCCATTGACAGCAGTGAATGACTGCACCCTTCATGCTATTGGATAAATTTTCCACTTTAACAAATCTTTAAAACATTAAAGGGAACCCAAAAATCCTGCAAACAAGGAAGACAAAATGTATCATCAGTTATATTTTTGATGACAGATAAATGGGAGAGAGAAGCCTATTTCCAAACACACAACTATCATCCAGACCTCACTCACATACAATAAATAGTCTAAACATGCACATATTTATTTGATTTCCAATCACCATTCATAAAGTAATACTGCTTAATAAAATGTACTTTACCCTAAACAGTGTATAATGTATTTATACCTAACCAGTGTATGTGAGGCTATTCCACAGGAAGGGAAATAGGTATTAAAAACTAAAATCAAATTCCAAACTCCTCCTACTCTGTAAGTGAATGAATCAGTGTCCTGGATTGAGTTGAACCTGCTGCTGTTATTCATATCATGCTTCAGTCATGCCAGCTTCAAAGAAAATCAAGTGCTGTCTGAAGCGAAATACTATGGGACTTGATGTTCAGACTGCAACATGAGAGGCTTCCTCTTCTGGCTACTGTTTCTGAATTCCAGAAATACTTCCATATATAATGTGATAAGGCAGGGCTAAGAAATCAGTCAAAATCAGTATCAACAGGACCCAAAATTAGATTATAGCTGAGCTGGAGACTCTAATCTCTGTGACATACCTCTATGTGATCTTAAATAGAGTTCCTGGAGAGACTAGTATGCATGGAAGCTCCAGGTCAGGTTAGTCATTAGAGGAATACTGGTGGAAAAACTCTCCAGGTTTAATAAGTTTTATTAATGGTGTAACTACATTTAGAGAGTCATTTTAAGTATGTGAAGTGAAACTGGGCAAAGTGCTGGAATACAGCAGGCAGAAAATTGAGGTAAGAATCTTTTTTTTTTTTCCTTCTTTCATTAGAATGGATCTAAGATATTCAGGAAGTGATTAAAACGTCAATAAAGAATTGCCAAACTTTATTTAGTCTGTCCTTAGGAATGAGAAAGTTTGGTTGTTCTGCCAGCTAGGAAAGAAATGAGGCAAAAAGACAGGTAGAAGTGGAACTTATAAACTGTCCAATAATGTATTTTTTGTAAATATATTTTTTAAAATATTAAACCATTAAAAACTTCTTTTTTCCTCACATTTTCTGTTTCATAGGTGGTACAATGACACATGCTTCCCTCAGAAGTGCATAGTTTAACTACAAGCTTTGTCAAAACCATGTTATTTCAAAAAGACATGCTGATAGGACTGGGACAAAGACCAAATGAAATTATTTACTAGTTGCAAAGCCATCATCATTAAGGGAATGTCCAAGTTTAATTAAGTAAGAAAAGCTTTTTCTTTTTTAGCAAGAAGTAGAGCTGCAGACACTCAGGCTTTTATACAAAAAAATCTTTTATATGAGACCATTCTTGGTACTTTTGCCAAAAGTCAGGAAGTCTTTCTTGGAAGGACAGCACAACCTTGGTGTTTTCATCTGGTTTGAGCTGTCCTTATTCTAATGCCTTTCATATCTTTCTTCTCCAAAATAAGATATTATTTAGCTAGCTTTCATAAAAGCTAGCTAAAGCTAGGATGTTAGGATACTATTCCAATACAGCTGTCAATGTTTTATGACTAGAAACTTCCAGATATTGAAAGAGTAGTAGGGAAGTGATAAGTATACCTACTTTAAAATGGTATTTTTGAGAGACCATTTCAGCTTCTAAATTCTCTCAAGGTGTTTTTCAAATAAAAGAAACTTCTTGTGGCAAATTTTTTAGCTGTGTTGTTCCATTTTCTTGCTTGCTCACTTCAGTTGAAAATGACAGGCTTGCTTTGACACAGTTTTAATTAGTTTCCATATGTGATCTATTTGTACCATGTGGCCTTGAGATTTTCTTTGTGTATAGGAGAAAAACAATTCAAACAATTGTGATTATTTACCTGCATCAGTCCTAATAAAAGAGGTGGCTTTGACACGTTTTGGTTTTCATTCTTCATGTAGGGGCACGGTGGATATATACACAAAAATATACAACACACATCCTGTTGGACATATAAAATGTATTATGGTTACATGTGCACATATATGCATGCATAAGTGTGTGTATGCACAATGTTGTCTTTACTCCCATTTGTTTAGATAGATATTTGGCTCTCTGAGCAGTTGTATTAGAAGAAACAAAGATAGACAGGAGGTCAACTGAAGGATTTTCAGCTGTTAAACTCAATTATGAACAATGACTGGAAGGTGAATGTACTCTCCAATATCTGATGTGACATTGCTTTGGTGAGATGACATTGCTTTCTGAGATGAACTGAGCTCTGCTTATTGTTTTGTTTGTTCAGGGAGAAGTGGGGTTTGTTGTTTTGTTCGAGTTTCTCTTTTACATCAGTTCCCTTCAGTTTTCATGGGTGCACCAAAAAAAAAAAAATCCCACTCTCAAATATACAGTAATTTGCTATATTCCCAAAATGAGTTATTTGTCTGACAGGACCAATTACTTTACAATACAAACAAAAAAATGAAGTTTTGTTCAGTTGCACCAATTTTAAACAGCAAAATGGAATGTCAGAGTGCAGTTTGGTATAAATGACAGGGGAAGAAACCCGACGTCTGTTCTCAAGGAAAAGTGATTGATCACCTTTAAAACAAAAAATCATAAAATTCAAATAAGAGAAAGACATTTTCCTTTCAAATCCTTTCTCTGATGCAGACTATAAGTGCTGACATACTCCCAGTTGTATAACCACAGCGTTAACCAGGTTGGAAAAGACCTCTAATATCATCGAGTCCAGCCTATCACCTAACACTTCCAAGTAACAAGACTTTCTACCTATCCTTAAAGAAAAAAGACTGCCAAGGAGCTGCAATCTAAAAGCATTGCTATCAGCAAGGCTACATACATATAAATTAGTTGATCACTGGCAGCTCTCTGCCACAATCCAGTGTTAAAGGCAGAACTTCGAGTCAAAACTCCAAACTGCCGTGACTCCAATCAATCACTGTTTTATGAAATCCCACCTGCAACCATAGGTACAACTCTTTCACTTCTAATACTTTTACGTGTCTTACATAGCTCATGGTCCCTTTTTGAAGTACCAATCTTTTACATTTTCAGATGGTAAGCAACTTTTTTCTTCACAGTAAGAGCTTACGCTTTAAGATTATGAAGTTCTGAGCAACTGAAAGAAATGCAAACTCACATCAATCCATGAAATTCTACCAATGAAGAGCTGTATTCTGTAAGGGAAAGTGTTTCTTACAACTTCAAACAATAGAGATGTCTTCTGGGAAAAAAAAATGTTCAATATATTAAGGAAAAAAAGAATTATTAAAGAATAGCAAACCTAATGTATTATATGGTTTACTGTAGCTATGAAATAAATCTTTTTCACTCAAAAGGTGAAGGGATCAATACATTTTATTCTATAACTTGGACAGATATGATTATGCTTTTTTTTTTCCCCGAAGTATTAGCATAACTGCTTTGTAAGTAAACTACATCAACTTTTTCTAGGTCTACGGGACTAAGTATTGCACCTTCACAGTCACTTTTTTTACCTGTTTATTTCAGCACACTCTTCTACAGAGCTCAATATAATGTAATTCATCCTCTAAATAGAGTCACGCTTCTGTTTATTATTTGTCACTAAATTGTAGATATTCAGATATAAAACAAGCAATCTTTGAAGGTAAATAGCTGAACCCTGACAGCTAACAATGGTAGATGTCTGATTTAGGAGTTACCTTGCTTATCCCTAACAGAGAATCTAATATTTCATTTTCATGCTCAATGCTCTCTTTTCTGATTTATTTGCAGTGCATTCCATCCTCATTTGTCTGAGAAATGTCCTTCAGAACTAAACCAAAAGTTTTTCATAGTGTTGTGATGGTGGTATTCTTTATAAAAAAGACTTGTGGACAGCAATGCATTAAGGCATAGAAGAAACACTGAAAGTGTTTCTGAATATTCCACCTCCACTGCCCCCATTACCCAGAGAAAATCCAGTGAAGAGCCTGTTGATTTTAGTCATTCCAGTCGTTCATTTAGTTATTGATTTTAGTCATTTAGTCATTCATTTAGTCATTCAGGCAGCAGGGAAACGCTTCATAGCTCTCAGTACGCCTACCAAAAGTGCTATCCAAACAACCTTGCTCTCTCTAGAAAAATTAACACTACGTAAAGGAACACTGTGTCCATCTCAGAAGTCCTCCGTACAGGAAAGACATGAGCTTCTTGGAGTGCATCCAGAGGAGGAACACAAAAAATGATCAGAGGGGTGGAACAGCCCTCCTGTGAGAAAAGGCTGAGACCTGGAGTTGGTCAGCCTGGAGAAGAGAAAGCTCTAGAAAAATCTTATTGCAGCTCTTTAATACTTAAAGAGGGTTTATAAGAAAGATGGAGATAGACATTTTAGACACCTTGAGTACTGTGTCCAGTTCTGGGCTTCTCAATTCAAGAGAAATGTTGAGGTGCTGGAACGTGTCCAGAGAAGGGCGACGAAGCTGGTGGAAGGCCTGGAACACAAACCCTATGAGGAGAGGCTGAGAGAGCTGGGAGTGTGCAACCTGGAGAAGAGGAGGCTCAGGGGTGATGTCATCGCTGTCTACAACTACCTGAAGGGAGGTTGTAGCCAGGTGAGGGTTGGTCTCTTCTCCCAGACAACCAGCAACAGAACAAGGGGACACAGTCTCAAGTTGTGCTGGGGGAAGTATAGGCTGGATGTTAGGAGGAAGTTCTTCCCAGAGAGAGTGATTGGCATTGGAATGGGCTGCCCAGGGAGGTGGTGGAGTCACTGTCCCTGGAGGTGTTCAAGAAAAGCCTGGATGAGGCACTTAGTGCCATGGTCTAGTTGACTGGATAGGACTGGGTGCTAGGTTGGACTGGATGATCTTGGAGGTCTCTTCCAACCTGCTTGAATCTATGATTATGATTCTACGATTCTATGATTATTTTAGTAGTTGTGAAGAACAAAGCTCAATGTTTTTGAAATAAAAGACAGTAGGTTCAGACTAGATGTAAGGAAGATAATTTTAAGATGAAGGTGGTGAAGCAGTAAAACCTGGAGAGGTGGTAGAATATAACTAGACCACATAATGCATCTAAACATTGCTTTTAATAGCCGGTACAGCCACATCTCTCCTCTCTGCTTGAATCCGTTTGTACTTTTATGTACAGCTGCTCACTTATGATATGACTAAAAGATCAAGACATATTAATTAAAAAGGAATAAAAAAATTAGCCATCATATAATCTCTCCTTTCACTGATGAGATTTTAGCTTTCAGAAACTGAGGCAAAGGGAGATGGCAGCTAATAGCTTTTCAAAACTAATGCTTGGTTGTAAAAGAGACACATTACTCTAATGAAAATGGAAGATCTCATAGGAAAGTGTCACTATGAAATCACATTACTCAGCCATACATTTCTTGGCTGCATTTTCTAGTCAATTATTAATTACTAGAATTACATCAAAACCAGAGTATCTCAGAATATGATGTGATAAAACATTTTTTCTGCTTTCAGTGCTTATATGCTCATTTTTTTTTTTTACTGGAAGTCATTAATTTTCTTCTAAGTTTGGTGAAATAAGTAAGTTGCACTGTACGGCACTGTACTATGATATCCATCTTTGCCGACATAAAGTTAGTCAAGGCATGTACCAGACTTTCATTTCTTATGAGAAGTCACTTAACAATATTTATTTGAGACAAAGTCCTAATGCAATCTCTTGTCTTCATTCCTGAGTGAGCATTTATTTAGGCAGTTCACTTCTATGCAAACGCTCTGCTAGGAAGCAGTGCATCATTATTCTTGTTGCTGGTGTAGTTTTCTTTAATGTAAACCGGGCATACTGTGTGCTAGGTAAGCACAGAGGGTACTTCTACACAGCTGACTACTGGAAAATGACAGCATCTGATGGGAAGCTGGAAACAACAGGCCTGGAGCAATATGTTGAAAGACAGAATTCAGACACACAAGGCTTGAGATTGTCATCATGCGATGTGTCAAGCTAATAACACAGAACCAAATTTGGCAGATGATGAAGCTGGCAGCTTCATGAACATCCTCAGGGGACAACATGACTCTGGAGAAGTCACCATTGTGCACAAATGGTGCCCCTTTCAAATCCATCTTCAAGTCAGAAATAGTTGGGTTTATGTGGCTGCACTTTCTCTAATTTGGGAAGTAGTAAAAGGACTCACAACTACTCACAGAGATACATCTGTTACCTCCAGGGCTGTTAAACCTGCGATCGATGCTATTTCTGCATCAATTGTCTTGGCTGTGTTCTAAATGTATAGATCATAACTGGTTACTCCTTCACCTAGGAATCATCTGATAAATAAATTAAAAATAGAAAAAGAAAAAAATTCATCAGTGTGAAAAGTAACTGAAAATGTCTTGCAAATATTGTTCCAAGGTTCGAACAGTGCCACCACAATGAAAAATATAACGGAATTAGCTTGATGTATTATATTATTTGGAAGATGAGAACATCTGAAAATTAACTATGCAGCTTGATGTTTAGCTTTATTCTATTGAGTCCTTTAAAGCCACAGATCCTAACAATTATGAAATTAACTCTGAATCTGCAACTTAACAAAGAAAAAGGAAAAGTCTGAAGATTATGGGAAGTTGGTGACAAATGGTAACTGAAGAAAATTATTACTTGTGCAATCTGTTATTTGTTACCATCATAAAAAAAAAAAAAGAAAATGATTCTCTCTTGACATTAATTGATGAAAGTTAAGAAAGCAAGTACAGGGGATTGTCTCCTAAATCTGATTCTGATACAGAAAACTTTCTCTGTAAAAACTGAGAATGAATGACAGGAGAGCTTGATTATTAGGAAGAGAAAGGAGATTGCCAATCTGAAACAGGGAACTTCCTGACATGTCAGATCATAGGCAGGTAAGAAGTCAGGGAAGTGAGCTGAACAAAAACTCGGTCCAAATAAATTCTGAAAGCAAACAATATGCTTTACTGGCATAGTAGCAGATAATGTGAGAAAGATGCTCCTTTCTGGTGACTTGTTGCTTATTCGAACAAGAAAGCTAGTCTATGAATAGAAAACACAGTTAAAATAAATTGAGGGGTCAGAGGTCTTAGCCTCAAACAGGTTATGCATAAAAGTATTAAATGAGTGGGACTTCAAGCATATGCATGGCATTGTGATCTACCTGAATTTCATCTTAAATGTCCTCTGAACTGGCTGAAGTGATCCCAGAAATTCTAATGATAATTAGATTTTAATTTATCATGATAATGATAAATTTGACTGGGTAAGTCAAATTTAAGTGCAGAAAGAAAATGCTACCAGTCTTCTGCAACAGGTAAAAATTACAGTTGCAGACCATCCAGAATAAATTTTGTTCCCAGGAAAAAAACTAGCAGAAGAATTAATCTAAATGTTTATAAGTATTTAAAATTATTTAATTAAAAACATCATAATTTGCAGCTTTTGAAACCAATCTAATTTCCTCTAGAAGTATATAATGCTCATGTAAAGTGCACATGGAAGAAACAAATGTCTAATACTATGGTTTTCATAAAGCTCTCAACAGTGTCTCATATTCCCTTCTCCTACTGAAATTTAGCAAGCGAAGCCTGTTTGAAAGAACTGTGGTGTGAGAACAAAATCAAATGAAGTACTAATTAGGAGTGCAGTGGCTTCATTTGTGGTGTTTTTTGTTTGTTTGGGTTTTGGGTTTTGTTTGATTGGTTGCTTTGGTTTATAGTAGTTAATTTATTAAGTTATTGTTAAATTATTGTCATTAATTTCCTTGATAATCATGCTTCACTGCACCAAGCAGCATGTTTAAAAAGCTGAAGTTATTCTTTTCAAATTCCTCCACACAACACCTACATATGTGATTTGAAATTGTGTTATGAGTTCCATGCATTTCTCTCTGCACTGTGTTTAAATGAGTAGTGTGTAACTTGGTTCTACTTCAGTCTTGAAGCATAACCCTTTGGGACAGAGTCTTTCTTTGTATTTGGTTCATCTGGAAATGTGCATTTAATGATTTCTGATCTACCCTAGGGCATCCCACTCTCCCTCCAGCTTTCATTCCAGAAGGATGTACACTTCCATAATCCTGAGTTGTACCTGGCAAGCACATAAGAATGTCTCAAGTTCCCTAGATCATCCCAAATGATGCTACAGAGTACTGGCGGATAGTAAGCTGAAGATGAGCCAGCAGTGTGCCCAGGTGGCCAAGAGAGCCAAGGGCACCCTGGCCTGTAACAGGAACAGTGTGGCCAGTAGGATGAGGAAGGTTATTCTTCCCCTGTACTCAACACTGGTCAGGCCACACCTTGAGTACTGTGTCCAGTTTTGGGCTTCTCAATTCAACAGAGATGTTGAGGTGCTGGAACATGTCCAGAGAAGGGCAACAAGGCTGGTGAAGGGCCTGGAACACAAACCCTATGAGGAAAGGCTGAGGGAGCTAGGGGTGTGCAGCCTGGAGAAGAGGAGGCTCAGGGGTGACCTCATTGCTGTCTACAACTACCTGAAGGGTGGTTGTAGCCAGGTGGAGGTTGGTCTCTTTTCCCAGGCAACCAGCAACAGGACAAGGGGACACAGTCTCAAATTGTGCTGGGGGAAGTCTAGGCTGGATGTTAGGAGGAAGTTCTTCCCAGAGAGGGTGATTGGCATTGGAATGGGCTGCCCAGGGAGGTGGTGGAGTCACTGTCCCTGGAGGTGTTCAAGAAAAGCCTGGATGAGGCACTTAGTGCCATGGTCTAGTTGACTGGATAGGGCTGGGTGCTAGGTTAGACTGGATGATATTGGAGGACTCTTCCAACCTGGTTGATTCTATTCTGTTCTTTAGACATAAATAATACATATCCCTTTTGCTCAATTGTTACCTTTTAAAATGTCTTCATCTTTCCCTAGTGAGTCATTCTTGTCCTTTGTTATTTTGAACTGTAGGTTATACTGACTGCTATTGGTCTGTAGAACAGTAATCTGCTAATTGTCAGCATAGTATTCTTATTACTTCCTATATCCTAGATGACTTGAAAAATGATCAGCCTAATAAAAGATGTCTTTTGCAGACTCCAAGATACATCACTGTAATTGACAGACTGAACCATCATGATCACCTAGTAATTTCAGCATGTAATTGAGAATCCAGATAAAATATAGTACTTCTCACAATGAGATTTTGATATGGGGCATTGGGGATGATATTTTTAGACTTCTGTGATGTCTCTTTTGAACATGGGCTATACTCTTAGGTTAAGAGAAATTACGAAAGATTCATATAGTTCAGACTACAATTCAAACTGTGAAAATCTCTTGGATTCCCATGCTTAGGGCAAATTTCAAAGCTTAACTGTTTGGAATAGACATGGTACTATCACACAGGGAATGATAAGTTCTGTCTTGCTTCCTGTATAGGAATCTAAACCTGTTAGAAATCTGAAAGCCTATTGTAGAATTCTGTCAAGGGAATAAGATCACACTCGAATCAGATATATCACGTGTAGGAAATTAAATAAATTAGACACTATGGGAAGAACTAGGATGTGTTTTGCAAAGAGTAAAGAGGTTTATTAACAGTTGTATCTAATTTTAAAGAACATAACACCCATAGAGAAGCTAACAAGATTGCCAGATTTGAATTTGATTAAAAAGTAAAATAAAATAATGGGCTTCAACTGAAGCAGAGTTTTCCTGTAAAATGGAGTTACTGCCAGCAACTACTTCAGCGGTTTAACAAACTGTGACAAGTCTCTCAGCACATGTGGTGTTTTAATTAGACATCATAGTAGCAGGCAAATTGCTTTTTCTCTCAACTGTCAGTTAGTTTAAGGTGAAGTCTCAGCTAGGGGGAGTGGAACTAGAGCAGCAGCCCAGCTCTGGCCATGAACTATTTGTATGTCATTATTGAAGCTAATAAGTTTCCTTTCTCAAGCCTGCACTCACGCAGCTGAATGGATGAACGTCAGTAACCATATGCTGAGATCCTGCTTGATAGAACAGAATATTAAATATGTGCACAGTCTGCTCTTTTCTAGGTGAAACTGATAATCATTGAACTGTTAGAGGGATTCATTCCGAAGGTGCTGAGTTGCTCCTCTGGTGTCATGAAATGCAGGGAATAAAACCAGCCCTTAAGCCCCCTGTTTCTGTGTCCTCTGTGCATAACAGGATTGAGCTTGATGTCATTTAAAAACCTGAAGCTGAACCAGTCTCATGTATGGTGCTTTGTCTATGGTAGTGCTACTGCAGCTAAAACAATGCTTGGTTTGGAGCAATTTGAATAAGCCTGACAGCTATAGTGGTGAGTAGAGACCGGGCAAACAGTGGCTTATTGCAAGCTGCCACAGTCTGGTTGGTATATTTATCTGTGCTGGGTGGGGAAAGAAAAACCAAGCAGTCACTCTGCTTTCCCTCACTTTCATTCTTTTTGCAGAACAAAGCAAAAACCACCTAAAGAATCCACATAAAAACCGATTATTATCCTTTTGTGGCTTTAGATCCACTCTCCAACACCAGCCCTTACTTTTATCTTTATGCATTTAAAGAGCAAAGGATCTTGCCTCAAGTGTGTTGGACAGTATAACTTTATTGATGCTACCATATACCTTTTCACAATGGAGTACCCTGGAAGTAGAATTATGGTTCCGTTTCCCTCCTTTCTCTGTAAATATTCAAACCCCACATCCAAAAAGTATTCCTTAGGCACCAGCCTATAAGATAAAATACTGGTTTACGGCTACTGGGGCTGACAACTACGTGGGCTACTGAATGCCTGCAAAGTTGTGATGCTCACTGCTATAGAAACCAGGTAGGTGACAGGTATTGTTGTACGCCTGTGTTTGCTGCATAATATGCTGTCAAAACACAGCTAAGGTACACCTGATGCCAGGAAGTTAGAAAATACTCCTGAGACCATAATTTGTAAGTTACTTTTAAAGAGATGAACATTTCAAGAGAACAAAGAAACAGTCTGATATTTGGCTGAGAGAGGGAAATTAGATTCTAGCATTATTCCCTATTATTCATACTTTGTGATTTAGACTGTGCTGGGACCAAGGACTGTGGCAGCCTGTTTGGGTTTCAAAACTAAGAGTTCCACATATGACTCCTAGTAACTGAAAGCACCTGGAAATGGCTAATTGAAAGAAAAGAAAACATATTTTACATTTATTTCTACCTGGCAAAAACACATAGTTTTGATATCAGGGAGAATTAATATCATACTATATGATAATGCCACGGTGAACACTATCTTCTCTCTGCATAGCTCTATGACTTCTCGTGATAAAATACTTTTTAAAATAATAAAATCAATTAACTTTTTTTTTCACTTTATGATAACTTTTGTTAGAGCATAGCGAGATGCAGTGTTTTATAATGGAAAAATACCTGATTTTCTGGTTGTTTTGAAGGCTGTCTCTTTGCTGAAATTTGCTTCTTTTTCATATTTGAACTATTTCGTACTAGCAAGGGGACCTTCTCCCATCCTTGCTTCAAGCAAGGCTAAAGAGTGCTGGGCCATCTCATTTAAACTATACTATTACCAGATGATCCCTGCGGTTCCATCCAACCCGGCATTCTATGATTTTATGATATCGAAGCACTTTGAAGTCTCATCACATTCCAATAAATGTATCTATTTATTAACAAATGTTATGTGACTGCATGTATTCAGTTTTTAAAAGCTGCAGAAAGCTTGGCAAGGAAATTAGACATTTCGTTATCTAAGTAAAAAAAATATATATATAGAATAGAATCAACCAGGTTGGAAGAGACCTCCAAGATCATCCAGTCCAACCTATCACCCAGCCCTATCCAGTCAACTAGACCATAGCACTAAGTGCCTATATATTTCTAAGAATGTATTTTTTTATGTGTGTGCTGAGTAAATAAATTTTTATATTGAGTTTTATTTGGCTCTAAGTACATTTTGCAAAGCATACTTATTGCTGACTCCACCAAGCAGCCAGGGCTGAGGTCGGGAGAGATAACAAGCAAATTTAAAAGCAGGTCAGCAAAAAGATATGGTGTCCCATGTAATGTGAATAGTTGCAAAATTCCTCAACTTCTTTGGTTAGAAAAGTGTAATTACTTCAGCTAATACTTCTCTTGTTGTTCAGCTAGATATAGTACATATGGCATCATAAAGAAGGCCTAAAACTGAAATGTCTCAGAGTAGATGTGTGCTTTTGTCTAGGTGGAGATTCTCTTCTTCAGGTGGAGACCTGAAATGGTCATCTGTTCTTAAAATATTCCAGAGAAATTTCTATAATTCTATACATTCTAATCTTGTCTATTATTCATCCATATAAAGACACTGCCTATATGCCCATGTCAAGATTTTATTTCAGTCTCATGAAAAATACTCCTACTTTTCCAAACAGGATAAAAAGCATCAGCAGATAAAATCTGTTTCAGAAATGAATACTTTTATGATTTGTTTTCTCTTCCAAGCTTGTTTTACATTTCTTTTGTTAATGAGATTTATAGATTTAATCTTTTTGTTTGTTTGTTTCTACTGCTAAGGGTTTAGAGATTTTATTTTGTTTTGATGTTTTTGTTTGTTGGGTTTTTTTTTTTCTTTAATCATAGAACCCTTTGCTTATATGTTAGGTGTGCTACACCTGGCTGCTAGGATTCAAAAAACTTACAGTGTATTAAAATTTCTCTTATTTTTTCCCCACTAGAAATCCTGGAAAGAAGAATGTATGCTGCTTACTTTGCCTAATTAAGAATATTTGGTTATTTGCATTACTTATATGCACACACATTCTACAGGCTGTTATTGAAGTGTGCTGTTTTCCTCTGCCAGTAGATTTGGTGTGGATATTGAGTTTCCTTAATACCCTAAAGCTGCCATAGCTATGAACAATTATAGAATAGAGTAGATAGAATTAAACTTGGCTAGAGACATAAAGGGGAATAAGAAGAATTCCTTTAGGTACACACATCNTTTACATTTCTTTTGTTAATGAGATTTATAGATTTAATCTTTTTGTTTGTTTGTTTCTACTGCTAAGGGTTTAGAGATTTTATTTTGTTTTGATGTTTTTGTTTGTTGGGTTTTTTTTTTTCTTTAATCATAGAACCCTTTGCTTATATGTTAGGTGTGCTACACCTGGCTGCTAGGATTCAAAAAACTTACAGTGTATTAAAATTTCTCTTATTTTTTCCCCACTAGAAATCCTGGAAAGAAGAATGTATGCTGCTTACTTTGCCTAATTAAGAATATTTGGTTATTTGCATTACTTATATGCACACACATTCTACAGGCTGTTATTGAAGTGTGCTGTTTTCCTCTGCCAGTAGATTTGGTGTGGATATTGAGTTTCCTTAATACCCTAAAGCTGCCATAGCTATGAACAACTATAGAATAGAGTAGATAGAATTAAACTTGGCTAGAGACATAAAGGGGAATAAGAAGAATTCCTTTAGGTGCACACATCAGTGACAGAAAGAAGGCTAGAGAAGATGTGTGGTCTCTCCAAAAGGAAAATGGACACCATCAATTGCCAATATGTACAACCAGATTGATTACCATCAATCTGGTTGTATATATAGTTTTGTATCTTGTTTTCCCTTCTCTATACCTCTTTGTAACTCCTCTACCTTAAATACCTTTTATTTATATAAGTTTTTTCTTTTAACTTCTAAATCAAAGTAAGGCTATTTATTTGGGTGTGGTGTTTTACCCTCTTCTTCTCTACATCTAATTCCCTTCTTTCCAAAAGGGAGGGTGGGGGCAGGGAAGAGGAGAAGGCATCCTACTGTTGTATTGGTTCTGTTAGCTATATTATGAGTCTCTGGGATATTCAAACTTGAACCAAGACACCCACTGAAATATTTTTCTCTTTCAGATGCACACAGATAGGTCTATGCCACACAATGCAAAGTTGAGATGTTTCTTCATCTTCCTGAGGTTATGTAAATAACTGGCATTTTATGCTCAATAGGTAGATCCAGAACATAGCTGGCTATTTTATGTGCACTACCCTTATTACAGATGGTTAGAGAGAGCACATCAGGAAGCTTGCATAGCACATACAGAGCACATTAGGAAGCTTGTCTGTTGTGGAAGACGTATTTCTAACTTCTAGGAAAACTACAGATGGTGTTTAGTAAGGCTGGTCAGAATGTTTCAGTCCAACAACTCATAGTCAGTACCTACACGAACATGATAAACTTACAAAACAAATCACAATATCTCCAAAAAACAATGTTTCACTTTTTGTTTCATCTACTAATAATTCCTTTTAAAATGATTTGTTCAGAGATGGTAAATAGTAGAGGTCTCACTGTTCATTGTCTCCAGTGAGGTGATCGGTCTGAAGAGGGCTGATTAACATTCTTTTAAGGACCTCAGCTTGTTTCAATGAGAATCATGATTGCTTTTTCATATGGCAGCTGCTGTATCTACACTTCTTCCCTCTCCAGCTGTATGTTGCTGGATGCTTTACAGCCACATCTGGGCATGTCTTAAATGATCAGAAGCCATTTGTCAAATGTGCTGGAAAAATTAGGAGCCTTAATGTAGAGAGATTTGAATGAATAATTTTTATTGGATAATATATTCAGGTAATATAACATTTTTCTTGCTTAACTTCTCTGTGAACAGTGATTTTAGGAATATATTTGCTCTTGCCACTGTTCAAATAATTACCTTCTTAAAAAAGATCCTCTTCTATACTTTTCCTCTCCATCGTATGAAGATGGCATTCATTATTCCAGATAAGTTACTGTTGCTTTATGATTTAGTATTTCAATTAGTAGAAAATTCAGTATGTCTATGGGTAAGCTAGTCAAATCTGCATTGAATGCAGATGCAGAGGCTAAAAAGAGCTATCTTTCAGAAAGTCATGTTTAAATTTCTTGTAGGCCTAGGAGGCACCTAGTATAGCATCCAATTATATGGCCAAGTAGCTTTTCATTTCCAATTATTTGGGCAGTGATGGTTTTGAGTGAGAATAACTGTGGTCACCAAAAGAGATGGAAGAGTCATGGGCTAAATTAACTCAATGGACTTGTTGTGGGCACTTCTGGATATTTTCTATGGATAGTCATGGGGAAGGGAGATGGGGGTGGTTAATGAAGATGTATTGGCTAGTGTGGGACCTGAGCACACATGGTGTAAATGGTATGGAATAAGGGATGGAGAATGCACTCGTTTGAAGTGCAATAGGGTTATTTTTTTTCATTAGTTTTATAGTATGGGACTATGTTTTGTATTTGTGCTGAAAACAGCTTTGATAATAATAACAATGTGTTTTTGCTGAGCTGCTCTTACAGAGTCAAGGCCTTTTCTGCTTCTCATTCCACCCCAGATGGTGTCATGATAAGTAAGAAAAAAAATCTGTGAAAGAAAAAGGAAGGGAGGGACATTTGGAGTGATAACATGCCAAGTAGCCATTCTGTGGAGCTCTGCTTTCTTGAGGATGGTTGAGCACTTGCCTGCTGATGATAAGCGGGGAATTAATTCCTTGTTTTGCTTTGCTTGCATGTGTGGGCTTTGCTTTACTGATTAAATTGCCTTTCTCTCAACCCATAAGTTTTCCCATATTTACCCTTCCAATTCTCTCTCCCATCCCACTGTGGGACAGTGAATGAGTAGCTGGGTGGGGGTTAGTTGCTGGCTGAAGTTAAGCCATGACAATAGCAAAAAATTGAGGAAAAAGGGAGGACTAAATCACACAAACTTCAGTTTTAGGAGTTTAATATCTGGTTGAAACACTATCCAGCAGTACAAATCTCAGGCTTCCAATGTAAAATGTCTGTGAATTAGCCATTTACATGTTAGGCCCATATGAGGAAGGTACTTCAAGAAGATAGAAATCAACCTATTGGGAAGATGGTGGTGTTTTTGGAACATATTGCTCTGGGAGATGAAGATTTCCACCAGGCAGAGGGAAATGTGTCATGCTGCCTTTTCTCCAAAAGTTGGTGTTTGGAGCACTGATTCAGGATATTAGAGGTGTAAATCCCTTTTCCAGCTGTAGTGATCAAAACCTTTAATTGGTAGAGTGGAGGTATTTGTGATATGACTTTCTTCACAGTCTTCATATATTTTTGGTCTTCCTCCTCCCCAGTAGCCTAACTCCTTCCTTCCTGTATTAACAGTCAGAGCACTAGTTTTAAAATGGCACCAGGAAAACCTTTCATTTATGAATGCACTTACAGGAATATCACATTTCTTTCCTGTGAAAGTTCTTGGTGATAAAATTTCACTAGCCTGGCTATACATGAACAAAAGCCTTCATGAGGAGACTGTTCTTACACTACTGCCTAACTCCAGGTTTCCATAGGAGAATATGATGTTAGAATAGAGGCCACTGTTCCCATGTTACTAAAATACAGCAGCTCCCAACCACTGCTACTATATGTGACACAGCAGATGCAAAAAGCAACACTTCAGAGGATAAACGTGGTAAGATGTTGTTCAGATAACGCAACAGAGCATCCTAAGTTTGTAACTCACAATTAATTCAGCGTCAGTGGTTATCTAGACAAGTGTCATCATGTTTTATTTGCATCATCCAACACCACTGCTCCTCTGGAGAAGCTCCTTATTTCACACTTCACAGTTTGTCCCATTTTTACTGCTGTTCAATGTGAGCAGCAGGAGTTTGGCTCTCACTGAGATATTTGTTTCACCTAGAGAGAAAGTGCATGTATTACTGAGAAAATTATATGATGTGGGCCATGCATTTTAAAGATTTTCTTTTACACTGGTGTCTTATATTAATATTCTTTCCACCTTTTAGGACTAGAATTACTTCTGAAGGATGGGAATAGAGAATCAAGTTCATTTTCCTCAAATTTCATAGTTGTTGTCTTTTTTTTTTTTTTTAAATAACCACATTCTCAAGTTTTACAACTTCCATTTTTATGAATTTCCTTTTTTTCTGCCTCTATTTCATTCTTTTTGTCCTTTTCTGCTTCCCACTTACACACAGATGATTTTTTTTTTCTTGTCCACAGATCTATATATTTAAACTAAAACTGACACAGTGCAGTCAGGCCTTACATGGTGTATACTACCTTGTCTGATCTTGAGTTCTTATGCTCTTGTGATCAATACTTGTTAATACTAATTGTTCAGTGTACTGTGGAGTCCAAAACTTTAGGACCCAGATAGCTATATTATTTACCATGACCTGAAAGAAATGTCTTTTTAGATCAATGTGGGCAGAGTATAAGGAAATACATATGTGGTAACTCAACAAAACTGAAGCAGTCAGGTTATACTAAGATGAAAAGTAAAACAGAAGTAGGGGAAGTATGTGAGTTATAGTAGTGAAAGAAATAAAATACAAGTGACTTAAGAAAATCATTGGCAGACATTCATAAACATAAGCCTAAAATTGCAGTAATGTCTCTCTTTCAACTGATTATCTTAAAAGCGTGTCCAGAGAAGGGCGACGAGGCTGGTGAGAGGCCTCGAGCACAAGCCCTACGAGGAGAGGCTGAGGGAGCTGGGGTTGTTTAGCCTGGAGAAGAGGAGGCTCAGGGGAGACCTCATTGCCGTCTACAACTACCTGAGGGGTGGTTGTGGCCAGGGGGAGGTTGCTCTCTTCTCTCAGATGGCCAGCGCCAGAACAAGAGGACACAGCCTCAGGCTGCACCAGGGGAAATTTAGGCTTGAGGTGAGGAGAAAGTTCTTCACTGAGAGAGTCATTGGCTACTGGAATGGGCTGCCCAGGGAGGTGGTGGAGTCGCCGTCCCTGGAGCTGTTCAAGGCAAGATTGGACGTGGCACTTGGTGCCATGGTCTAGCCTTGAGCTCTGTGGTGAAGGGTTGGACTTGATGATCTGTGATTTCTCTTCCAACCCTGATGATGCTATGATACTATGATATGATACTATGATAATTTTTAAAGATTTTTCTCTTTCAAAGGAAGTTTGTTCTATATATTTCAAATATTACACTTAGACTTTAATTAAGAAAAAGCAAGTGAGCATTCAAAACTAAATCTGGAGTGCTAAGCCTGTTTTGCCCCATAGCAATTACTGTATGCAATGAGTGAGTCTCAAATTGTTAGCACACGTGAAATAAGTCAGACAAAATCCATTCTGTATTGTGGATATTAATTAAACTTACAAGATATGAACTAAATTCACCTAGTCTAACAAGTTATCTCTACATTAACATGTAAGTCTTGATTATATGACACGAAAGTCATGAGGATCATTGAGCAGAGGTTCTCATTTTGTTAGTTTTTCTAGTACCATCCCTTGATGATTATCTTTTTATGTGACAGAGACGGATGATTTAAGTTTACTGTAAATATGTTTCAGCCTTGTATCTCAAAATAACATATATGTGTGTATGTATATATGGTTGCATCTGTGGGGTACAAGTTTAAGGATATGTAACTTTCTTCCATTTTTCACTTTTAACTTTTCCGATACATAAATCATATTTTGGCTTTTCAGAAATCATTACACAGGACCTACCTTAGATATGATACACTCATTAAGACTTAAACAAAGGATTAACATCCAGACATTTCAAAAGAAATCTTCCATTAAAATTTCAGCCATTTAAGACTTCTTCCATCATCTACTGTGGCCTGTGATCTACTCTTAATTACTCATTCAATGTACAGAGATCGATGCCTAACTGTGATTCCATAAGATATGTTTCTATTACTGCTTACTAGTTTTTCAAATATGTTTTTCATGGTTTCTTCCTTATTTCTTAATTTTATTCTCTAGATAATTACTTCAAAGCTACCAAGTAAATGCCCACCTTTGGTACAACGTCTACCAAAATTGTTGAAAACTGCTAGGGGGATGGAAAGTTTTCTATAAAACAAGGTGTCTTACTTGCAGGTTTCCCTAAACTTCAGTCTAATCCAGAAGTGGGAAACTTCCACGAGAAAGCCTGGAAATACAGTGTTTCCTAACTGCAGTATGCTGCTGCTCACCAAATTTAATCCAGCATTTCTGTGATCTGTGACTCTGGGAGACTCCAAAGGTGAGCTCATTCAGGGCTGGGCACCTAGCTCTGAATGTTACCATTCTTGAAGCAGCGTCATTGTAAGAAACAATGAGCTTCAAGGATTTAAAGATTCCAGTCCAAACATCTCTGCTAGCATGCTGCAAGGGCAGCCAGGAGGAAAGGGACCTGAGGGTACTGGTGGATAGTAGGCTGAAGATGAGCCAGCAGTGTGCCCAGGTGGCCAAGAGGNCAACCAGCAACAGGACAAGGGGACACAGCCTCAAGTTGTGCCGAGGGAAGTCTAGGCTGGATGTTAGGAGGAAGTTCTTCACAGAGAGAGTGATTGGCATTGGAATGGGCTGCCCAGGGAGGTGGTGGAGTCACCATCCCTGGGGGTGTTCAGGAAAAGACTGGATGAGGCACTTAGTGCCATGGTTTAGTTGACTGGATAGGGCTGGGTGATAGGTTGGACTGGATGATCTTGGAGGTCTCTTCCAACCTGATTGATTCTATTCTATTCTAAGTCCAAAAAGGAGTGTAGGAATGATGACTTTCCTGCAGTAACAAACATTTCAGTTTCAATGAAACTTGTCAATGTTTGGTTTAATAGGATGTGTTCTAAATAGTTCTTAGCTGCTTATCCAGCAAGCTAACAAACACTGGTTTACCATATCCTTTTGTTTGTTTGCAGGTATCCTTTCTTAACTAATTTTCATTTCCCAGGTTTCTAAGGGCAGTCATCTTCATTGTTTCGTTTGTACTGCTTTGAACATAGAGTATGTACACACCATTTGTAAATAATGCTTTAACACTTAAGACTGAGAATAAGAATCTATCTACTAGACACACTACAATTTAAATAGGGAAGAAATTATAGAACAGATGGGAGTATTCCTGGCTTGCATATTTATGGTAGAAGCCCAGTTAATTAATTCTAAATCAAAGAGGTTTTCCACTGATCTGTTTAGTCATATCTGCTTCTTGAAAGAAGAGGAAGAAAGAAAATAAAGATTTCATTGCTCACTTTACCATTACATGCTCTGATGGAAAAAAACAGTGGGTCTTGTAGAGGCAACATTACCGCCTCATTGCCATCATGCATGAAAAATATTATCTATAACAAGGAAATCAATCCACCACTGTTTCATTTTCCTCTTGCAGATGAAATTAAACTCCAAGAGAAATCCCATACATATATGAGTAACTTGAGTAACTTTACTTGCTACCCACAAGAGCTTTGCAGAGCCACGCTATCTTTGAATGAATGGACTCTCTTTTAGCTCATGCATTTTCAATGGAATTGGAAGATAATTTCTCTGTATGAAGCTACCTGCAGGTACATTGACATGAAATGATGCTATTAGTTACACCTGACTACTCACAGAAGGCTTGGTTTTACCCTTTTCTCCTGCCCTACAAGTGATCAGTTATTGAGGCACTGTTTCATAGTGACTTGGAAAGCAACATACACATTTTTTTTGCTCTATTTGTTATAGAATATTATCAGTTTTACTAAAAAATGATAGCATCCTCTACTTCATATACCGTTTTACTGTTGTAGGAAGCAAAGTTTGTAAGGAAATTAGTGTGTCCTCTCTCATGCAAATAGAAACTGAGAAAAACAGTAGTGTGGTACAAGCCTCTTTCAAGAGTGATTTATGGTAAAAACTATACTAATTCTTTGACGATAAGTATCCCATGAGGCATAGTTTATGCATGAGGCATAGTTTATGCCAGCAATGCTATAAAATAGATGCAGCGAGAAACCTGAAACACATCTATAGTTATTGTGAAACACTAAGCTAACTTTTTGACAGAACTAGGTAGTTAGTACACTAAATTTCCATTGAAATAGTCCTGCCTTTTTCCCCCCCTTTAATTATTTGTAAAATTCTGAGCAAGCTTCAGAAATGCTGTTACTATTGATGTATAGAGCTGTCAGGTGAAAACAAATCCTCATTGTGCTGTGACGCTGAAGGCTGGTGAAAGACTGACACTGCTTCAAAAAACTTGCCATTGAGAAGGCCACGGAAAGGAAATCTGTTTCTAATTAAATTAAAAACATTAATCTAAACCAAGGATTAAATAGGCTTTGTAAAAGGTAGCCCTGTTATTAGAGATACATTCACGTTATTTCAGTGTATACAAATTATCTTGAAAGATAAGAAAACAGCAAGCATTTATACAGCAGATAAAGTGGAAAGTAATTTATTTCTGCTCTATTTCTGGTTCATTCCCTCTAAATTGCTTCGGTGCTCCACAAATTTCATCTGTCCCAGCCTGTCTGCATTCAGAAATCCCTTTCACTGAGCCAATGAAAAAGTGAACTGTGAGGCTGTGAATAACTGTGGTATATTCCTGGGTTAAAGGCTTTGCACAAACAGACCTCAGTTCTGCAGTGCCATAACTGTGTTCTGTATCTACATACCAGATGTAACTGGTGGAATTGAAACAAAAATCAAAAGGCTAAACTGTAATACTCACATTGTAATAATTCCTCAAGACAATACTGCTTTATAAAAATGTGTTACTGTTTCTGACTCTCAGCCAGTGCATCTGAAGGAAACACAAAAATGTTAGCATATGACAAGCAGTCTTCTGTTCTGCTGCATGGATGGGTTTAGTCAAAGTGTAGACACAGACTGGAGACATTGAAGGAAAGTATGATAAACACAACACATTACAGTTCTTTGCTGAAACACACTTGCTGGTGGAAAAATTCTCAAGACCTGTGATCTTCAATTTAAAGAAACACTACTGTTAAGAAGATTTGCCAGTTCCTAATAGGAATCACTAACATATTATCTCACTTTTCTCCAAGGTAGGTGGCAAACCTAATGTCGTGATCTGGCCCCGAGTGGGTGCTAAATGCTCACTAAAGGCATTCTATCGCTCCCCTTTTTAAATGGACAGGGAAGAGGGGAAAATATTACAAAAGCCAGTAATAAGATGGAAACAATTAAATGATAATGATAAGCACGAGCAATAGAGCACTCATGGAAGCAAAAGCAAAGAGAGATGATAGTCTCTACTTCTCATCAGCACACAGTTGTTGATGTTTCCTGGGAAGCAGAGTTCTAAGTTTTCTGTGGAGGACAGGTGTCACTGACAAGTATCCCCACTGTTCATTTTGTTCTTCCACCTGCACTGACATCACACGGCATGGAACACCATTTTGGCCAGTTTGGGTTAGCTGGCTCAGCTGCGTCCCCTCCCAAGATCCTGCCCATGCCTCAGCATACTACTGGGGAAGTGAAATGTTGGAAAAGCACAGACCAGATGTTTGTTCAGCAGTAGCAAAAACTCTGGTTTGTTATCAGCTACAGCATTGCAAAACACAGCACCAGAAGGGTGCTTTGAGGAGAATTAACTCCAGCTCAGACAAACTCAATTAAGGAATTTCACTTATTTTAACATAATAGCAAAATGCACCTCTGTTCTACATATACATGAAGGTCAGAGCTGGCTTCTCTTAAAGAAGGCTGACCTGACCTGAGGATCGAAGATACCATTCTGGCTATTATACTAGACTTTATGCACTTAGTTTAATTATCCTTATTTCTGCTAAAGCTGTGTGATAGGCACATAGATGTGCTCTGTATACAGCCCAAGTAAATCCCATGTGTCATATTTTTATGCCAAATACCAGCTTGAAATTTCTAACATGCAGGTGCACAGGCAAATATCAACAATTGGCACATGGTGTTCATTAGTGCCTCCTTTACTCAGACACATTTTATTGTTCAAAATAAATTTAGTCTACACTATAGTCAGGAGTTAGAAGCATCCACCTACATTTTTCAATAAAGTGAGCAGCTAACTCCCATACTTCATTTATGCAAAAGATGTAAATAGGTCTTTCTTTCTTTCTTTATGTTCTCTTATGTGAAAGAGCTTAAATGATAAGAGAACATAGGCATTTATAGAAACATATACCTAATGAAATATAGTCATTTCCAAAACATTAAATAGATCTACAAATGTCAGTGAGATCAAGTTCATCTTTTCTAAAACTGAATCGTAATTTTTACCTTCTCAGGCTTAATATTTGGTGAAGTTCACACCAAGTAAGCATCTTTGTTCAAATTCTAAATGGTGTCTTCACTTGAAAAAACAACAGTGGGTGAAACAGAGACATAAAGATGAAAAACAAGCAAACAAATAAATACACATAATTCATTTAAGACAGAAGAAATATTTGCAAATTATAGAATTATAGGTTGTTTGGATTGGGAGAACTTAAAGATCATCTGATTCCAACACACTGCCATGGACAGTGACATTTACAAGACCATATTGCTCAAGGCTCTATCCAACTTGGCTTTGACCGTTTCAAAGGTTGGAGCCTCCAGATAACAAGCATGTTTATTTCCCTGGTATTACTGTATGTGTTTACTTGTTCTTCTAGAGAAAACAGATCTGATTCTGAATGATTCAGGTAATATCTTGGTTTTCCAAATCCGAAAAGTGTTACCTTAAAAACTCAGAAGAATCCTTACTACAAATGTTTAGCTGATATTAAGCTACATAATATCTAGGGCCAGGAGTATTTGCATTTTGACAGTAAAATGTCCTTAGGGAGCTAAATCTGTTTCCAAATATTCATGTCCATGCATTTAATACATTTAACATTTAGTAATAAAGGCCTTGGGTTTTGCAAATAAGTCTATGTGCACAGAAATCCACCGTGCTTATGATGAGAGTTCTGTTATGCTTGGAAAGCAAAAATTTACATACTTCAAACAAGCTGCTCATGCAAACACCAATTATGAAGCACAGTGTATTAAATTCATCTGGCCCATGTCTTCCTTTTCAAACCCAGGGGTCTAACCACAGAGTTGTAAGCAATATTACCACAGGTACAGGGTAGTTAGGCATCGCTCTCTCACCAGTTTCCTATCTATATTTTGTTACTAAGAGTTTTAAATCTTCTGTAAGTATGCAGAATAAAATGTTTAATTTCAGCATAGGTGAGACAGATTCGTGTTGTGTTTCTTCAGAATGCCCAATAAAGCAACGACTGGAAGACCAAAATATTGGTGAAAACTTATGATTTCAAGTGGTTTCAAATGTGAAAATGATTTTATTAGAGGTAGTTAAATATTCTTACTGTGGATTCTGAGGAATGTCCAGTGGACATATCTGCTGCCAGAAGTCATCAGCAATTTTATGTAGCTAGATGCTTCACTACAAAGGAAAATATCTTGGCTACATTTAAACTGGTTAAACTCCTTTTTTTTTCAATTCTTCTGATGTCTGATCCATTGCTCTCTTCTGTCTTCCTGTCTGAGATACTCAGAAATACTAGTGGCTAGAATTTGAACTTCTTGGTGTTGTAAACTGAACCAACAGAATCACAGAATCATAGAATCAATCTCAGAAAGGACCTTCAAGATCATCAAGTCCATCCTATTGCTCAATATTGTCTGATCAACTAAATCATTGCACTAAGTGCCACATCCAGTGGAGGTGTTCAAGAAAAGGCTGGATGAGGCATTTAGTGCCATGGTCTAGATGACTGGATAGGGCTGGGTGCTAGGTTGGACTGGATGATCTTGGAGGTCTCTTCCAATCTGGTTGATTCTATGATTCTAATTCCAGTGACAGTTACCCCACCACCTCCCCGGGCAGCCTATTCCAATGCAAGGAACTTTCTGTGACAAACGTCTTCTAGACTAAACCTCTGCTGGCACAGCTTGAGACTGTGTCCCCTCATTCTGTCACTGGTTGCCTGAGAGAAGAGACCAGCCCGACCTAGCCGCAACCTCCTTTCAGGTAGTTGTAGACAGTGATAAGGTCAACAGTACTAAATTTTACAGAATAGATTTTTCATTCATATTACAGAAAGTCAATAAAAAAAGACTGGAAGACAAACTAGCTGCAGAACATGGAAAGAAGTTTAAAGCTTTCTCTGTTTCCACTATTTTTTATGTTCTGTTGAGAAATTCAGTCCATTAAACTAGGAAAATTCACAACTAAGATTAAATAGTGGCCTATCCTCTTGAGTATATTTTTTCTTTTATCCTTCTCCCAACAATAACAGTTGTCATATGAATGATATTTTCTACCTCCAGAGTGCCCTAAGGTGATTTATTTAGTGCAAGTGAAGCTGTGAATCTTGCTTTAACTTCTCTTTTCAAACTTCAGTCTTCATAATTTGCAACAAATGGACAACCTTTAATAAGGAACTAAGAGCTAATCTAATATTAGCATCCCTTTGAAAACTTGCATACCACAGAGGTATATATTACCATGGCAAAAATGCTACAAAGGCAAAGATAAATAATTCAAAAGCATTGGTCCAAATCTGATCTAATTTCAACAAATAATTCTTTACTGTACAAATAGCTTTGTAAAAGTGAAAGACACAAAGCAGTAAAGCTGTTGTAACTTGGCCCATGAATTAATATCTTGTAAAGAAAAATAACAAAACCCCACAGCAATCCCTTCCCCCCTAAAAAAACCCAACCAACCAACGAACGGGAAACCCAACCAACCAACCTGAAGGAAATTAAAGCCAAGAAATGTCATGATGCATAATTCTCATTTTTAACTCAATTCTGAACTCATCAGACTCACTAATTCACAAGTTGTCAATCATCAGCCAATCGTTATACAGAAATTGAAAACCACGACTCTTACCTTACGTAGTTTTGGTTTTAGTTGTATTAAGAGTTACATTAGCAGTTAACAATATTTAACTGGCATCTTCAGGATTCTTAGAATACTTTTCACTTTAGAAAGAGCAAAATTAAAGATCCTGTAGCACAGTAAGATTGAAAGCCCCTCACCTTAAATTAACAGTTGTTGAAGGAGATGATTTCACTCACCTTAAATTATGTTATTGAAGGAGGTGATGTTACTAATGAGGCAAGGAAGAAGCTCCAAAAAAGCTTTGTAGCACCTACAGATAAATATAAGGAAAATTTAGAATAGTGCAAGGAAAACAGAATTCCTGAAATCTTTATCTCAGTTACAGGTTGGCAATGGAGATACTCAGACTCCACAGGAAACTCATTTTAGTCTTTCTGCCTTTGTATTTAGAGAAATGAGTTATACAATCACTCTCCATGCACGTCTGCCTATATGTCTGTTAAAATCCTTCTTATATATGTAATGGATTAGAATATGTTCAAAACAAAAAGAAGCATTTCTAGTAAATATCTCTCTGCTTCTCAATTTATCTCACCTCTGGATCTAATCACAGCACTTAGCTTTTCAACAGTATACGTGAAAGTGTGTTAAAAAGGAGGTTAGTATTGTTTCCATAGCATCATAGGTCAAATCTTGAAAGGTCATCTGGCTCAGACTGCAAATCCAAGGCAAAATCACTTATCACTAACCCACCCAAGACACATGTTCATCTAATCTCTTCTAAAATATCTCCAGTGATGGAGCTTGCATAGACAAATTCTTCATTATAGGAGCAGATGTTTTGGAAATCAGTTGCAACAAATGGATTTTTACAATGAGCTTCAATTTGACTGATTTCTTTTGCATTCTCTGCTGTATACTGCATTATGCAAAATACCTCTTAATTTTATAGGTAGGGCTTCATTTATATCCTTGGAGATTTATCTATTTATTTCTTTAGTGACAAATATGCAAATTTATGCATTTATAAATATTATCCTTAATATTTCCTTAAGCCTTGAAACAACTCTCAGTCTGAAGAGTTCAATTTGTAGCCAACACAGACTCATGAGTCCAAAGATGGAAGTTCTGCACTGTAGACTGAGGACTCAGACACCGAACATTGACTTAGGTTTCCTGTTTCCACACCTCGATCTCCTCTTTCCCCTCAAAACTCAGGGGCTCTCTTTCAGAATTTGGAATTAACATCCTTTAACACTTTCTACATGCTAGATATTAAATGCTGTGGTAGTCATAAACTTGTTTGAAATTATAATTCGGTTATCAAATCATAGCATAAGCAAAACTTCCTTTCTTTAAGACAACTGAAGTTTGAATTTCAAAGTCCTTCTCAAAGTTGGTACTTAAAAACAGACAAAACGAGACTGTTCAATATGGCCAAATTGTCCTGTCTGCCGCATGCTTATTTATTGTTACAGCATTTTATTTCTCAGACAGAACTTTAATCTGTTTCCAAAAGATGAAAAAGCAGATCTACATAAAACTCATTAATCATAGCAGTTAATTTAAAATATTAATTAGAAATATTTGCTTTGCTCTATATGCAGTTCTTCAACATTTAATAATACTGTTAAATGGTTTGTTCTGATTACCTGGATTTCTCTCTTCCACACTCTAATGGCAATGTTCTCCTTTCTAAGGGATATTTAGTGATCTCAACAGGTATTTGTGAATTATACAACAAATAAAAGACACCTCTCCGAAAATCACAATATGTTATTGTGACCAGGACCAAATATTCCATAATATTTTATAGTTAGCAGTGATAACAAAGTAAACTCAGTCTTTTCCATGCTTGTTATGTAGATTGCCTGGATGTGTTTTGTATAATTATTTGTAAAACCTTCTGTCTGGTGTCCACATGTCTACTCAATAACATTCTCACACTTGGCAGATTGATTCAAGGAATCTTGAATCACATATTAATTACATATTTTAACTGATTCAATGTGGTGGCTTTTTTATTTCAGAGGGCAGCGATTTTTCATTTTAAGATGAGGGAAGTCTATAGTTCTTAGAACTAATGGAAATTTAGCAAGACTTAATAAAATGCATTTGTGGTTTGCCACTGTAGCCTTTATATTTAAGGAAAAGGGTTTTTAAATTACATGGTTAGGTCTCTTTAAAACAGTAGCCATAAATCACTAATGGTCCCAGGTTAGGGTGGATCCCTTCATAGAATCATAGAATCATAGAATCAACCAGGTTGGAAGAGACCTCCAAGATCATCCAGTCCAACCTAGCGCCCAGCCCTAGCCAGTCAACCAGACCATGGCACTGAGTGCCTCATCCAGGCTTTTCTTGAACACCTCCAGGGACGGTGATTCCACCACCTCCATGGGCAGCCCATTCCAATGGCAAATCACTTCCTCTGGGAAGAACTTCCTCCTAACATCCAGCCTATACTTCCCTCGGCACAACTTGAGGCTGTGTCCCCTTGTCCTGTTGCTGGTTGCCTGGGAGAAGAGACCAACCCCCACCTGGCTACAACCTCCCTTCAGGTAGTTGTAGACAGCAATGAGGTCTGCCCTGAGCCTCCTCTTCTCCAGGCTAAACAACCCCAGCTCCCTCAGCCTCTCCTCATAGGGTTTGTGTTCCAGGCCCCTCACCAGCTTTGTTGCCCTTCTCTGGACACGTTCCAGCACCTCAACATCTCTCTTGAATTGAGGAGCCCAGAACTGGACACAGTACTCAAGGTGTGGCCTGACCAGTGTTGAGTACAGGGGCAGAATAACCTCCCTCATCCTGCTGGCCACACTGTTCCTGATACAGGCCAGGATGCCATTGGATCTCTTGGCCACCTGGGCACATTGTTGGCTCATCTTCAGCCTACTATCTGCCAGGACCCCCAGGTCCCTTTCCTCCTTACTGCTCTCCAGCCACTCTGTCCCCAGCCTGTAGTGTTGCTTGGGGTTGTTGTGGCCAAAGTGCAGAACCCTGCACTTGGCTTTGTTAAATCTCATCCCATTGGCCTCTGCCCACCCATCCAGCCTGTCTAGGTCCCTCTGCAGGACTCTCCTACCTTCCAACAGATCAACACCTGTCCTGGGTAGAATAAACTCACCACAACAAGGATTTTTTTTTGGAAGTCAGGGAAAGATGAAATTGTATTTCTTATAGTTTAACAGTATAAAGAGAAATAAACCAGTGGGGAAAAAAAAATATAATACCCTTAAGGAAGATGGAGAAGGGGTCAAGCAGTGGTGAAGCAGCAAAAGCAGCGGCAGCTGAAGCAGCAGCAGGGGAAGACAGGCAGGCGCAGCTCAAGCAGCAGAAGCCAGCAAGGGGGAAAGAGCAAGCTGTGCTTCTAGACATAAAGCTCTTGATGCTCCAATGACAATCTATTAACTTATCCATTGTTGCCATTATATGGCCTATCCTTGGAATGTTCACCTCTCCCCTATGGCTGAGCTAGAAAATTGGCTCATACTGCCCCACTAATCTTTGAAGCAGGCCTTGTAGCTAAACAGTTACAGATGATGCTGTTTAGGGTGAAGCAACAAAGGAAAACAATATTTTCTCACTCTTTAAAAAGCTTTTCAACCACTGAAGTTCAGTAAATGTCTTTGTTTAAATAAAAGGTGGTAAGTAAATCACCTTCTTCTCTGGAGAATTTCAGGGTCTGTCTGGATGTGTTCCTCTGTGATCTGTGCTAGATTGTGTGGCCCTGCTCTGGCAGGGGAGTTGGACTCGATGATCTCCTTGGGTCCCTTCCGGCCCCTAATGTCCTCTGATCCTGTGATCTGTGATTCACTGGTGCCCAGTTTAAGTGCCTCTCTACAAAGAGATTTGTGGCACACTTAAGTGGATGCCATCCAGAGGGACTTTGACAGGCTTGAGAGGTGGCCCCCTGCAAACCTCATGAAGTTCTACACAGCCAACTACAAGATTCTGCATCTGGACCGGGGGCAACCTCTAGTATCCATACAGGCTGGAGCGTGAAGGGTTTGAGAGCATGCTTGTGAAGAGTGACTCCGGGGTGTTGGTTAACAAGAAGCTCAGCAATGTTCATTGGCAGCCCAGGGGGTCAATCGTTTCCTGGGCTGCGTCAAAAGAAGCATAACCAGCAGGTTGAGAGAAGTGACTCTCCTAGTGTGGCCTGTGAGACCCCGTCTAAGGTACCATGTTCAGCTCTGCAGCCTCTAACATAAGAAGGACATCCATCTGCCTGAGTGGACATAGAGGAGAGCCACAAAAATGCTCAGGGGGCTGGAGTGCCTCCTCTATGAGTACAGGCTCAAAGAGTTGGAGTTGTTTAACCTGAAGAAAAGAAGGGTCCAGGAAAACATTATAGCAGCCCTCCAGTATTTGAAGGAGGCCTAAATAAATGTGTAGAGGGACTTTTTACATGGACATGTAGTGATAGGACAAGGAGTAATGGCTTTAAACTGAAAGTGAGCACACTGGCATCAGACAGAAGGAAAAAGTTCTTCACTGTGAGGGTGTTTAGGCACTGCAACAGGTTTCCCAGAAAAGCTGTGGATGCATCATCCCCGAAAGTGTTCAAAGTCATGTTGGATGGAGTCTTCAGCGTTCTGACCAAGCAGATGTCCCCGGCCATGGCACAGGGGTTGATGATCTTTAAGGTTACTTCCAACCCAAACCATCCTGTGATTCTGTGATTCAAAGTGTAATTTCCAAAGAACTATTCAGTTTTTTGAAAAGCTTGCCCTGAAGAAGCAAGCAGAACAAAAGTTTATATGAAAGGGGAAAAAAAAAGGAGGAAAAAAATAAAAAGCCCTCAGGAATGTATTTTATTTTTTCAAATGTGACACAGTAAGTAGATCTAGAACCAAGCTATTTGCACAAGATGCTAAATCATTCTGTATTACTGCATTCTTTCTTGAGTAGGTAGAAGGTTCATACTTACAGGAAGGTCTGGGATTTGCTGCAATCATCAGTTTATTTTGAAACCTGAATTCCATGCAAAAGTATCTTAGAGAGAAGAAGATGTCTGGAGGCTGTCTTTGGCAAATATAAAGGTTATGTGTTGAAGTTATTCTCATGTGGTTTGAAAAAAAGAAGTGTCTTCTCTTCATCTTTGATCAGCCTCTGTTGGTGCTTGCAATATGTGCAAAGTGTTAAACACTCAGTCTACCGAGTAAAATAGAGAACATAATGAGAATAGTGTGGGAAAAAAAAAAAACAAGACAAAAAAATCATTTGTGTGTCTCTCATCAAGGTTATAAGGATAAAAACCTTACTTTTTTTTTTTTTTTTTAAAGGTTATTTATTCTTCCTATATTGATCTTATGACTAAGTTTAAAAACCAATTAAATGACATATTTCTCTGTTGCACCCACAAAACTCATCTTCATGTGAAATTGCTATCTCTTCTCTCCATTTCAATTACACTTTCATTTTTTCATAGACAAGCTAAGAAATCTTCAGAGCAAAGAGGCTTTTTTTTTTTTCTTTTCCTCCCTTTGCAATCATGTTTATTTTTGGTTTAGACACATTTCTCTTGCTTGATATTGACAGCTTGGGATTTTTCTGTGCTATTTTTTGCTGGAATCTATGTGAAGTATTTTTAAAAATGCAGTTTACTGTAACCTGTTCAAATAAGCACTACAAATATGCTAACAAGTTATGAGCCTAGCTTTTGTATTAACAGCTCAGATGAGATGCACTTATTATTTACCTTTTTATTCCTAATCAGAGAATCACTCAGCTGATATGACTGGAAAAGACCTCTTGGGTGATCTGTTTCAATTTTTTTGTAAACAGCAGATTTTGTTTTTCACTGTTGGCCTGTCTCCTATAGGTGTATGTGTGTGAACACATAAACACATGCACATATATACACAAGTATATATAATCCTAAAATTTAATCCTTTGTCAAGCACTTCCAACAACTGTGCCTCAGTTTTCTCTCTGGACATGATTTCATTACCTAACTTTTCTTAATGTATAAAAAGAAGACAAGGAAAAAAAAAAAGGTGAGGTGTAGCTACCTCTTTTTCCACTTTCAAATCAGTTACATTTTCTCATGAACTGCATGAGATATATTCTAATTCTTTCCCTTAAAATATGACATTTAAAGCAGGGTTATTTGACACGGTTACACTATGCATCTTCTCTTGAATATAGAAACACTACTTTTCTTTCCTTTTATTCTCCTTTTCATACATTAAGGTCCTTTAATCACTCACAGGGAAAACTGGACTGCATGTAAAAAGCAGATAGACCTTGCAACCTATCTGAGATCACCACATAAATTGCTGAGTTATTCAGACAATCAAAGGAGATTCTCGGTTTATAAACCTGAATGAGGGAATACTCCTCACAGAAATGCCTCACAATCACGGTTAAGGATGCCTGCTAATGCCTTAGCAGACAACAAAGGTATTTCAGAAGGAGATCTTGTAAGTTTTCCTCTTATCAGGAATGTCTAAAATTCTTATTACAGTTTATGCTATAAACTTGACAGGTCTCAAGGGCATTTTTTAGACACTCTCATGTGAATGTCTAATAAAATAGTGTTTATGTGACAAAAGAAATCACAAACTAGAAATCTTTGTGAGAAGATGATTGTGGGTGGCCATTCAACCATCTGGTACTCTATTTTCATCATATCTCTCTCTATAAAGAAAGCATTTCAAGCATTTCCAAAAAAGAGAGTATCATAAAGGAGTTGACTTAAAATTGCACTGGAAACTGTAATATAGGCATTTTGTAACTTTAGAGTGTTTTATTTGTAAGCTTAATATTCTCACCACTGAAAAAGCCTCTTCCCCTCCTATTCTGAGCCTTCCGTTCAGATGTTTTTATATATTGATGAGCTCTCAAATCTCCTCAGCTTCTGGTGGTGGTTTAGTCCACAATTTCTCTCACAGCTCTCCATCATGTTTCCTTAGCTCACAAAATCTTGCTTCTAAACTCTCTTTCTTCTTGCCTTTCAGCCCCGTGTGCATCTCTCTTATCTGGTTACAACTTTTCTCTACATTTACCCTTTCTCCCTTACTTTCTGTCTTCTTTCTATTTCTATTTGGTAGCCTTTTAAAAATGCAGCCTTTTATTTCTTCTTGTTCAGTTGAACAGTGAAGCAGTGTCTCTGGTGTAGTACAGGACCAGGAAACCATCTTTTACGCACTGAAGCATGATAGATTTTGGGAGCCTCAGTTTGGAACTGATTTATGTGCACTGAGAGCTGTCAGGGCTTAAAGCATGTACTTGGTTTTCTTTCTGATTTTGTATCCAAATGATTGAAATTTAACAAATTTACCATACATGTTTGAATTCCATTACAGGAAAGGGTAAAAATCTGTGACTCGTTATTTCTGGCTGTGCTGTTTGAAAAAACAAACAAACAAACTTTTAAGTTATTATTTAAATACTATTTTAATTATTGTGTGTAAATTTTAGTCTTATATTCTTAATACTGTTGTCCAGAATGACATTTTCATTTTGCAGTGGTCTCTTCATCTTTAAAACACTTTGCTTCCTATCAAAATAAATAAACTACCTTCTAGAAAGTATATAATAAAAGTATATATGCACATTTCTTGACTGGCAGTGGCGCTTTCAGTGTGGGGACAATACAAAAAATCTTGTATAAGGCACTCAGTAGTCACCTCTGATAATAAATAAATCCATGCATTTTTCAGTCTCTTGATTAATGGACTGGTCCAGGATGAAGGAAGTACAAATTAAAGTCTTCGGTCTTGTATTGAAAGCTTACCATAACTTTATTGTTATGGTAAGCGCTTCGCTACAGAAAAGTGACATCAGATCTGCTCCATCCTCTGAATGAATGCTCTATTCAGTTGCCCAGTAAGACACAGTAATCTCTTTCTGTCACCCAAAATAAATTTCTAAAAATCAATAGAATCTTTGAGAGAAGGATGTTTGGACCTGATTACAAATGCTCTCATTCTTTTGTTTTTCTTTTTGTCTTTTTTTTCCCCCTTCAGATTAAATATGTGTTCTTCTACCTGTTAACAGGACACAGATTGATTCATCTCAGAACAGCATGGAAGAGCATCCTTCTCTCACAACCACAATCGTGTTCACCTCTGAGTGAACAAAAAGAAGATTTATTGGAGTTCTACAGAAGATTGAAAAAGAAAACAAAAAATTAAATAGCTGAATAGTTCCCACGAATGGCATGGAAACTTCTCTTATGCAGCTTAACGGTTTGTGTAGCTAAGCCTTTATTTGATTCACCTCATTGTTAACGTTTTAGTGACAGTAGTTGGATGAATATAAATGTGAATGAAAAAATATTCTTCCTTTCCAGTGTTTTCAATCTCTTGGCAAAGTGGCAAAGGAGATGTAAATCTGTAGTAGTAATTAATTATTTTTCTACCTCAAACACTGAAATTTTGCTTACGTACTGGATTACATACACAGGAGCCTTCTGCAGCTTCCCACACCCACCTTATTCCTAACAATGAGATCAAACTGAGAAGAGTGTGTGGAGATTTGGGGGAATTTCTATCAAATGAACTCTAGAAGAACAAATTAGACAAGTGTGAAGATCTAGGTACAGATGAGCATCTCCAAGGCAGGACATGGGCTAAATAAACTCCTTTGGTCACTTTGACCTGCAAGATGGATAAGGAAGAATGAAGTTACTAACTGTGCTTATCAGATTGTACTGCTTTTATTTGGAGAATGGGCAAAATAACATCTTCTCAGTCATAAATGAAAACCTGGATGGAAACCATGTTTAAACACAGAAGAATAAACTTTCAGCCTATCAAAATAGGAAACCAGACCTTTTGCTGATATGTTAACTAATCTTTTCTTATTCTGGATAAAGAATGCCTCTTTCTCTCTTCCACTGCTGAAGAAGTGAACTTGTATATATTTCAGCTGAGAGTCAGTTTGCAAAAACCGTGGCAATACCTTTCATTGAACATTCATGGATCCAAAAGCTGTCCTCAGGTATTCTATTTGCCATTACTCAATCCAAATGTAATCATTCCAGCTTTTCAGAAAGAAAGGAATTTTCTTGGCTTTGCACACATACCAAAGCACAGTTACAGAGTTAGTATGTAGAACCATACTCAGTGATGCTGCTGTGTTAACCTGTAAGCGTTCAGGAAGAAATGTGTTTTGTGAACAGATGGAAGACTTACTTTCCCAGATGCTTGCTCTTACTTGCTAGTGATTGTCATTCCCTTAAACTTCTCTATAGAGCTGCTCATGTTGAAACTGCAGTCACTGAGGTAGCTGAAGTTGGCAGATTTAAATACAAGACGTTTCCCCAAGCCAGAACCTTGAAACTGTCTGAAGCTGCCTTAACAAAAGCAGACCTAGCATATCAGAGTGATGGTAAATTCTGCCTGGGAAACAGGACAGAGACAGTGATAAGCAGCTGGAAATATCCATATGTTAACACAGATCTAGAAAAGCATATGTGTCCAAAGCATAATGGTATATCAACACATTTTAAACAGTGTATTTATTTTCTCTTTTTGTTCACCCTTAGCTCTTTCTCAATCCCAAATATTGTACTTCCTATTTGCTAAACCATTTGTGCTGGTGTGTACTGAACCAGCTAGCCACATTCATTGATTTAGAGAAACATACTTTATCCATGGTTACTCTATTGTTCATATTTGGGTTATACACTCTCAGGTCACGTGGGAGGCTTAAATGTACTCCTGACTGCATTACTGTTGAATTAACAGGTTACAGGGATTTTCCCCTGAGTTTATGCTTTAACATTGGTTTTCGGTTTGTTGCAAGAAGATGGGGATGATATCTGTTTGTACAAGGTTTACCCACCGATTTTTTGTTCAGTGAATATGAATTGGAAAAGTGAGATTGTACCAAATAACCACTTTTCTAATGTAGCACTATTCTGTCTTGCTGAAGAATTTGTATCAGGTTTAAGAACTACCAAACCACAACATTTTTTTCAGCATCTAATTCACAGCACAGGTTCATGTCTTTGAATCCGTAATACTGAACAGAAGGAGAAATGCAAGAAGAGAATCTTGTTCAAATTTTGCATCGAGGCATTACTAACAGAAAACATGCATACAAAAGTGCTTTCACTATCTGCAGTGAACTAATTTGACAGATCACAAATGCAACTAGAGAGAGTTCTCCTTCAGCTTGTTTTTATTTTCCTCACTCTCGTCTGCACAGTCCTTGCTTAGCTCACCTTGACTTTTAGTTGATACTTTTGTGAGTTACTTCATTTTAGTAGCTCAGCAAAAATGCTAACAAACCTGTAGACCAACTGTAGCTTATCAGCTTTTTTTCCAAGCTGATAAGTAGAATTGGCTCAGCAAGGTATCTTCCAAGCTATATAACACAAGGGAAGGAACGATGCAGAAAAGCACAGGGGAATGAACAGTGAAATTGTCAGCTTTGCTGGCAGGAAGTTACTCAGGCATCTCTGTTGCTCATGGAGTGTATCAGAAGACTTTAAAAAAGAGGCACTGCTCATTATCACCTGGGAGATCTTCCAAGTCTCATTCAAGTAATTAAGTTTTCACACTTATTTTAATGACACTTGGATCAAGTGCTGTACAAACAGGCTGGTAAATCACTACTACTAAGTCATTAACATGCAAATGAACTCTGATCTTTGGTATGGGTGTATATTGTTCAAAAATGGTAAGCAGTCATGAATAAAATATACATCCCAAATTTAAAATGCACTTTGCATGTATCTAGTAACCTTGATGCTTAAAGTAATGATTCAAGAATCATCTGTAATTAGACATTATCACTACTAATTGCTTGCTCATTTTTATTCCTTTTTTTTTTCCCTAGCATTTCCCTGATTAATTGGCTTGATTTGGCAAAGTATTGTAACTTGTTGTAAGTATCTTAACAGTAAATATTATATATTTAAAATATAGTTTAAAATATTAAAGGTAGACTTGTTCTTCAGATAGCAGATCAGAGGGCTG
>WAAF01015310.1:1208-14593 GCA_013400475.1 Tricholaema leucomelas | reverse complement strand
AGTCTTCCAACCTGTTTGATTCTATTCTATTCTATGCTATTCTAAAAAGGCCTATTTCATACAATCATAGAATCAACCAGGTTGGAAGAGACCTTCAAGATCATCCAGTCCAACCTAGCACCCAGCCCTAGCCAAACAACTAGAGCATTTCTAACCATTGTTCTTAGTAATGCTTTGTGGATAGCAGGTGCCATTTAATATCAGTGCCTGTTTCTCCTCTCTTTTTTCCTTTCTAATGTAATCTTAGTCTGGAAAAGACCTCTGGAGATTATCCAGTCCAAACCCCTGCTAAAGCAGAGGCACCCAGAACAGCTTGCCCAGGATCACAATGTCCAGGTGGCTTTGGAATCTCCCCAGATAAGGGCACTCCACAGCCTCTCTGGGCAGCCTGCTCCGGGGCTCCAGCACCCTCACACCAAACAAGTTTCTCCTCATCTTCAAATGGAACCTCCTTGGTTCCAGTTTGTGCCCATTGCCCCTTGTCATGTCACTGGGCACTACTGAATGGAGTCTGCCCTCATCTTCTTGACCTTTAGCTCTTGCTGAGCACTGCTCAGATGCCCTCTTAGGCTGTTTTTCTCCAGGCTGCACAGCTCCAGGTCTCTCAGACATTCCTCCTCAAAGAGATGCTCTAGTCCCAGGTCATCCATTCACTTTCTTTATAGGTACAACAACAATAAAAAACCAACCAAAAAAGACTAAGGTTGCATGTTTCAAACCCAAGAATAAGAACAAGTGTATGAAGAAGGAGAAGAAGAAGGCAGATAGCACAGAATTCATCCTCCAGCAGTTTTATTTATTGCCATAAGAATTTGTGTCTCTTGAAGATTGTCCAACATGCTTAGATCTGAATCTTAGCTCATAAAAGGAAGATGAATCACCAGAAAATGAAAATCCTGCAGCAGAGTTATAGATTATGGATATTGTAATGACTGCTGCTGTCTTATCTAGCTGTCCTTTCAGTGCATGTGGTGTAAAAGTTGTATGTGTTCAGCCTGGCAAGAGAAAGCTCCAGGGAGACCCTCAGAGCAGCCTTCTAGTACCTGAAGCATGGCTACAAGAGAGCTGAGGAGGGACTTGTAACAAGGGCTGGTTGTGATAGGATGAGGGGGGAATGGATTGAAGCTGGAGGAGGGGAGATTTAGACTGAATGTTAGGAAGGAATTCTTTACAGTGAGGGTGGTGAGATGCTGGAAAAGGTTGCCCAGGGAGGTTGTGGAATCAAGGGATTACCCAGGGAGGTTGTGGATGCAGGATTGCCCAGGGAGGTTGTGGATGCAGGGTTGCCCAGGGAGACTGTGGATGCAAGGTTGCCCAGGGAGGTTGTGGATGCAGGATTGCCCAGGGAGGCTGCGGATGCAGGGTTGCCCAGGGAGGCTGTGGATGCAAGGTTCCTCAGGGAGGTTGTGGATGAAAGGTTGCCCAGGGACGTTGTGGATGCAGAATTGCCCAGGGAGGTTGTGGTTGCAGGGTTGCCCCGGGAGGTTGTGGATGCAGGGTTGCCCAGGGAGGTTGTGGATGCAGGGTTGCCCAGGGAGGTTGTGGATGGAAGGTTCCTCAGGGAGGTTGTGGATGCAGGATTGCCAAGAGAGGCTGTGGATGCTTGCTGCCTGGAGATGTTCAAGGACAGGTTGCATGATGCCTTGAGCAGCCTGGTCTAATGAGAGGTGTCTCTGGCCATGGCAGGGAAGTTGGAAATAGAAGATCTTGAAGGTCTCTTCCCAACCCAAACCATTCTGTAAATCTATGAATCACAGAATCACCGAATTAAGCAGGTTGGAAAAGACCTCTGAGATCATCCAGTCCAACCTAGCACCTAACACCTTCTAATTAACGAACTCATGGCACTAAGTGCCTCATCCAGGCTTTGCTTCAACACCTCCAGGGATGGGGTCTCCACCACCTCCCCGGGCAGCCCATTCAAATGCCAATCACTCTCTCTGTCAACAACTTCCTCTTAACATCCAGCTTGAACCTGCCCTGGCACAGCTTGAGGCTGTGTCTTCTTCTTCTGTTCCTGGGTGTCTGGCAGAAGAGACCAACCCCACCTGGCTACAGCCTCCCTTCAGGTAGTTGTATGCAGCAATGAGGGCAGTGAGGTCTGCCCTGAGCCTCCTCTTCTGCAGGCTGCACACCCCCAGCTCCCTCAGCCTCTCCTCACAAGGCTGTGCTCCAGGCCCCTCCTCAGCCTTGCTGCCCTTCTCTGGACATGTTCAAGCACCTCAACATCTTTCTTAGGTGGAGTGGCCCAGAACTGTACACAGGACTCAAGGTGTGGTCTGACTAGTGCTGAATACAGGGGCAGAAGAACTGCCCTGCTCCTGCTGGTCACACTGTTCCTGGTACAGGCCATGACATCCCTGGCCAAGTGCCTTACACTTTTTTTTCTGATATGCTTTGTGTAGAGGTAGTCTTAGTTCCTCTAAAACTAAAAGAGCCTGGAGAAAAGGAAGAAATCCTTGACACTGAGAATGCTAAGACCTTTGCCCAGGTTATCCAGCGAGGTGGGAGATGCCCCATCTCTGAAACCATTCCAGGTGAGGTTGTTTGGGGCTTTGCAGAACCTGCTTTAGTGGCAGATGTGTCTTGTGACTGCAGCAGGATTAGATTGGATGACCTTGAAAGGTCCCTTCCCACCCAACCCAGTCTGTGAGGTGTGCTGATGTTCCAGCATAGCCTATTGCAACTGGAATGCAAAGATGGTTTAAATAAGTCCATTTCTTGATTCAAGTGCTCTTGATTTAATGATAATGATCTGGAATTCGTTAATCAAGTCTTTGCTTAATTACAGTTTTTCATAGCATTTAGTACTCAGCTCGACCACCACATCAGTCTAGTTTGACCTGCTGCACCTCACAGGTCTGTCAGGGGGTTCTTTTTCACTGCAGTTCTTCTACTGAGTGTAATGATTTGTATTTCACACAATCTCAGCATGGTGAGGGCTGGAAGGGGACCTCTGGAGATCATCCCTGGAGTTGGAAGGGACCCTTGGTGTCATCTCTGGAATCCATGGGGTTGGAAAGGACCTCTCAAGGCTTCATTTTTTGAACCATTCCAGGTCAGGTTGTTTGGGGCTCTGAGCAACCTGCTGTAGTTGCAGATGTCCCTGCCCCTTGCAGGGGAACTAGATGACCTTGAAAGGTTCCTCTTCCCACACAAACCAGTCTGTGATTCTGTGATACACCCTGGGCCATTAGGACACACTGGTATGAGGAGTTCACTCAGTGGTTTTGAGTCAGGTCTGGAGCCTCCAACACAAGAAGGACATGGAAGTGTTGGAGCCAGTCCAGAGGAGGCCACGAAGATGCTCAGAGGGCTGCAGCAGCTCTGCTATGAGTACAGGCTGAGAGAGTTGGGGCTCTGTAACTCAGAGAAGAGAAGGCTTCCAGGAGACCTTGGAGTGTCCTTGCAGTATCTGAAGGGGGCTCCAGGAGGGCTGGGGAGGGACTATTAATAAGGTCTTGTAGTGAGAGGAGAAGGATAAATGGGTTTAAAGTGTCAGAGGGGAGATTGAAAGCGAATGATAGGATGAAGTTGTTTGCAGTGAGGGTGGTGAGACACTGGCACAGGTTGCCCAGGGAGGCTGTGAAGCACAGAAGCACAGAAGGTGATGCTTCTGTGCTCCACAACCTCCCTGTAGGTGTTCAAGGCCAGGTTGGATGAGGCCTTGAGCAACCTGTTCCAGTGAGAGGTGTCCCTGTTTATGGTGAAGGGTTGGAACTGGCTGAGCTTTGAGGTCCCTTCCAACCTAAACCCTTCTGTGATTCTATGATTTATAGCCTCATCAGAAGAATAAAGCAAACAATTGCTCTGTGAAGCTGCATCACCAAGAGTTTGTTACTTTTCTGCTCATGCTTTCTTCTTTGATAGACTCCAGCTCTTAGTAAAGCATCTCAGGCAGACGTGGTCTGGAGCTGCATGGACTACTGTTAACTACTGAGGTCATTCTCTTTATCCTTTCATGTTTGAGCATGTTAGCAACCTTCTAGCATGTGTTTGATCTTTCCAAAATGGTATTGGAAATCACTAACAGCTCATCAAGAGTCTCCCAGGGTCATGCTCTTGGTCTCATAGGAGCAAGGAAGAAACACTTTGCTTTTTCCTAAGATCTGGCCTTGTAAATGAAGCTCATTTGCTGCTGGCATTTCTGTGCTTCACATGCAGCCTGGCACTGCAGATGCATAATGAATCACTTTGAAAAGGCTGGAGAGGGAAAAATGTGGAATTCTAGGTAGCTCATCTTCCCTCTTCCCAGAAATGTGGAGCTCTAGGTAGCTTATCTCCCCTGTTCCCAGCTTTTTTGGAGCTCTACAATAAGGACATTGAAGTGGTGGAGTGTGTCCAGAGTAGAGAAACCAAGCTGGTGAAGGGCCTTGAAAGCAAGAGGAGCAGCTGATGGAACTGGAGTTTAGTCTTCCTAAAAGGAGGCTGAGGGGAGATTTCGTAGAACCATAGAATCAAGCAGGTTGGAAGAGACCTCCAAGCTCATCCAGCCCAACCTAGCCCCCAGCCCTATCCAGTCAACCAGACCATGGCACTAAGTGCCTCATCCAGGCTTTGCTTCAACACCTCCAGGGACGGTGACTCCACCACCTCCCTGGGCAGCCCATTCCAATGCCAATCACTCTCTCTGCCAACAACTTCCTCTTAACATCCAGCCTAGACTTCCCCCAGCACAGCTGGAGACTGTGTCCCATTGTTTTATTCCTGGTTGCCTGGCAGAAGAGCCCAACCCCACCTGGCTACAGCCTCCCTTCAGGTAGTTGTAGACAGCAATGAGGTCTGCCCTGAGCCTCCTCTTCTCCAGGCTGCACACCCCCAGCTCCCTCAGCCTCTCCTCATAGGGTTTGTGTTCCAGGCCCCTCACCCTTCTCTGGACACCTTCCAGCACCTCAACACCTCTCTTGAATTGAGGGGCCCAGATCTGGACACAGTACCTGAAAGGAGGTTGGAGCCAGGTGGAGGTTGGTATGTTCTCAAATGTAACAAAGCACTTAGTGCCATGGTCTAATTCATTGGATAGGGCTGGGTGATCTGTTGGAGTGGATGATCTTGGACATCTCTTCCAACCTGGTTGATTCTGTGATTCTGAGTGACAGGTGAAGAGGAATTCTAAGTGACAGGTCGAGGAGAGATATAGGCTGCAAGTTAGGGGGAGGTTCTTGCCAGAGAGAGCGATTGCCATTGGAATGGGCTGCCCAGGGAGGTGGTGGAGTTGCTGTGCCTGGAGGTGTTCAGGCAGAGCCTGGATGGGGCACTTAGTGCCATGGGCTGGTTGATTACTTAGGGCTGGATGCTAGGTTGGACTGGATGAGCTTGGAGGTCTCTTCCAACCTGCTTGATTCCATGATTCTATGAAATGGCTTCAAGTTGTGCCAGGAAATGTTCAGGTTGGATATTAAGAAAAGATACTCTTCACAGAAAGGGTTATCAAGCCCTGGAAGAGGCTGCCCAGGGAGGTGATGGAGTCCCAATCCCTGGAGGGATTTAATAGAGGCATGGATGTGGTGCTGTGAGATGTGGTTTTGTGATAGCCACTTAGCAGTACAGTCATAGAATCATAGAATGGTTTAGGTTGGAAGGGACCTCAAAGCTCAGCCAGTTCCAACCCCCCTGAACCATAGGTAGGTNTGTCCTTGCCATAACTGTCACTTGTACTGGGTGATCTCAGAAGCATTGTCCAACCTCAGCAGTTCTGTGATGACCAAACACAGTCATGGATGGCACTAAGATGACCTCATTGTCCTTGCCATAACTGTCACTTGGACTGGGTGATCTCAAAAGCATTGTCCAACCTCAGCAGTTCTGTGATGACCAAACACAGTCATGGATGGCACTAAGATAACCTCCTTGTCCTTGCCATGGGTGTGCAGGAAATATGAACTTGTTGGACTTCTTTGTGCATTTCATAGACTTGTTAAGGTTGGAAAACATCTCCGAGGTCATCGAATCCAACGGACATCACCAATCACAACCACCCAACATCGCCCTGCCCACTAAACCACATCCCAAACTGCCATGCCTACCCATTTTTTTGGAACACCTCCAGGGATTGTGAGTCCACCACTTCCCAGGGGATTTTCTGGCTGTCTGAATTTTCTGCTCTCTTTCTGGGTGTTCTGAAGCAGCAACATTTACATCACACAGCACCGGGAAGCGCTTCAAACCGTGCCATTGTCGCTACCTTCTGCTGGGTCATGGAGGACACAGGGAGCAAAATAGCATGAGGAACGTTGTATTTTGGGATTTAAGAATAGCTTATGAGTTAAGCAGGCTAAATATGCACGTCACTGCTGTCTCTTTCCTCTCTGGGTGTCTTGATGAAGCAGCTTCAATCAGTTTACCAGATGCGTGCTTTATTATTATCCTGAGTCGCAAGCGTGGCCTGCTTGGAATGTCTGAAGACAAAGGCAGCTAATTAACAACTGAAATCAGCAAACTGTGAGGTCCCAGCAGCTGAGGAAAGAAAAAAACCCAAACCAGACAAACCACAAGAGAGCAAATCCAGCCCTGTGATCTTACTCTCCTGTTGGGATGTGTGGAACTCCTCCAGTGCTTGGGTGGAGCTGGAGAAGCTGCTTCAGTTTTCATCTAATCGTAGAATTGGTTTGGTTGGAAAAGAAAGAATCTCACAGAGGCACAGAGTGGTTTGGGTTGGAAGGGACCTCAAAGCTCAGCTAGTTCCAATCCTTTGCCACAGGCAGGGACACCTCTCACTAGAACAGAATAGAATAGAATAGAATAGAATAGAATAGAATAGAATAGAATAGAATAGAATAGAATAGAATCAATCAGGTTGGAAGAGACCTCCAAGATCATCCAGTCCAACCTATCACCCAGCCCTATCCAGTCAACTAAACCATGGCACTAAGTGCCTCATCCAGTCTCTTCCTGAACACCCCCAGGGATGGTGACTCCATCACCTCCCTGGGCAGCCCATTCCAATGGCAAATCACTCTCTCTGTGAAGAACTTCCTCCTAACATCCAGCCTATACTTCCCTCTGCACAACTTGAGGCTGTGTCCCCTTGTCCTGTTGCTGGTTGCCTGGCAGAAGAGACCAACCCCCACCTGGCTACAATCACCCTTCAGGTAGTTGTAGACAGCAATGAGGTCTGCCCTGAGCCTCCTCTTCTCCAGGCTAAACAACCCCAGCTCCCTCAGCCTCTCCTCATAGGGTTTGTGTTCCAGGCCCCTCACCAGCTTTGTTGCCCTTCTCTGGACACGTTCCAGCACCTCAACATCTCTCTTGAATTGAGGAGCCCAGAACTGGACACAGCACTCAAGGTGTGGCCTGACCAGTGTTGAGTACAGGGGAAGAAGAACCTCCCTCGTCCTACTGGCCACACTGCTCCTGATACAGGTTGCTCAAGACCTCATCCAACCTGGCCTTGAACACCTACAGGGAGGTTGTGGAGCACAGAAGCACTGAATGTGATCGAAGATTGCACAGGTTGCTCCACAACCTGACTTGGCAACCTGTGCCAGTGTCTCACCACCCTCAGTGTAAACAACTTCTTCCTAGCATCCACAGGTTGCTCCACAGCCTCCCTGGGCAACCTGTGCCAGTGTCTCACCACCCTCAGTGTAAACAACTTCTTCCTAACATCCACAGGTTGCTCCACAGCCTCCCTTGGCAACCTGTGCCAGTGTCTCACCACCCTCACTGTAAACAACTTCTTCCTAACATCCGTTTTCAGTCTCCCCTCTGCCACTTTAAACCCATTCCTCCTCATCCTGTCATGACAAGAACTTGTCAGTAGTCCCTCCCCAGCCCTGTTGGAGCCCCCTTCAGATATTGGAAGGCCACTCTAAGGTCTCCTGGAAGCCTTCTCTTCTCCAGGCTGCAGAGCCCCAACTCTCTCAGCCTGTCCTCAGACCAGACCTGCTGCTCCGAGCATCTTGGTGGCCTCTTCTGGACTGGCTCCAACAGTTCCATATCCTTCTTGTGTTGGAGGCTACAGAACAAGGGAATGGGGAACTCTGCTTTGGAATTCCATTCCAGCCTTAGTTTTGGAGCTCAGTCCGTAGCCAAATACTCCAGCAGTATCAAGGAGATGTTTATTCTCTTTGCCACTACCATTTATAGAGTCAGGCTAAAAGTTGCTCCAAATGAAGTGGATTATTGGATTCCTGTGATGACCTGGAGCACATGAGCTTTTACCATCCAGTGTGTAGAAAACCTCTTGGAAACAGAGGGAAAGCCTTTATTTGGATCTCTACAAAATAGACAGCACAGTGGCCTTAAAGCATCAGTGCGGTTTGCAGCTGCTCAGAGAACAACATCACCACAGGTCCTGATACAGAAAGATTTGGTTCACCTTCTGGGAATTCTTCTGCCAACCTTTACAGTGGAGGTCAATCCATCCCTCTTAGAAGTAGATATGTTCCATGTTTTGGTGGGAGCTGTGTTGTCCTTTCCATCTTTATACTGGGAGGATGCTGTAGATTTGCAACCTTCATCAGTTAGTTCAGCCTATAACCACCTCTACCTCTTCCATCTGACAACACTGGCACACATAACACAAATTATCATCTCTTCAGCAACAGAGTCCCCTGCTGCTCAGAACTGCACAGAGTGCTCCAGGTAGAGTCTCATATGTGGAACTCTTGCAGCTCTCAGGCAGAGCTGGAGGAGCTGGTCCGATTTTCATAGAATCATAGAATTATTTTGCTTGGAAAAGACCTCCAAGATCATGGAGACCAAACATCCTGCCACCAGACAGTGTGATGCCTCCAGGGCTTTGCAGCTGAGCATGGAGAGGATAGGTGTAACATCTGCCACACTGCTGTGCATCCTCAAGCCAGGCATCACTGGCCAGCCTGATACAAGTCACAGTGTGTTTAGATGAGATGGATTTAGTGGTAGTGGCATAGCAGCAGTGGGGGGGATTGTGAGATGTAGGCAAGAGGCATCTAGGCAAGAGAGATCTATTGCAAGAGGGATATGGATGTGCTGGAAGGTGTCCAGAGAAGGGCCATGAGGATGATGAGAGGGCTGGAGCTGCTCTGCTGAGAGGAGAGACAGAGGGAAGTTGGGGCTGTTCAGTCTGGAGAGGAGAAGGCTCCTAGGTGACCTTTGTGTGGCCTTGCAGTATTTTTGCATGGGGCCTAGAAGAAAGCTGGGGAGGGAATTTTTAGGCTGTCAGGGAGTGATAGGACTGGGGGGAATGGAACTAAGCTAGAAATGGGTAGATTCAACCTGGATGTTAGGAAGACGTTGTTGAGCATGAGGGAGGTGAGAGCCTGGAAGGGGTTGCCCAGGGAAGTGTTGGAAGCCTGATCCCTGGAGGTGTTTAAGGCCAGGCTGGATGAGGCTGTGGCCAGCCTGATGTAGTGTGAGGTGTCCCTGCCCATGGCAAGGGAGTTGGAACTGGCTGATCCTTGTGGTCCCTTCCAACCTTGACTGATTCTATGATTCTATGTCTTGCTGATCTCAAAGGTCTCTTCCAACCTCAACAATTCTCTGATTCTACATTTAGGCATGATGCTATGGGACATGGTTTAGTGGGCATGGTGGTGTTGGGTTGATGATCTTAAAGATCCCTTCCAACCACAACACTTCTGTGATTCTGTGATACTACCTGTTCAGAAATGTGTAAACATGGCACTCTGGAACATGGTTTCGTAGGCATGATGATGTTGGGTTAAGGGACTCCATTTTAGAGGTCTTTTATAACCTCAGTGTTTCTATGCTACTTAATTGAAAAGCTTCTACTGGGGTTATGTTTTTGTTTGGGACCTTAAGGATGTGGGAAAGGACTTATTGTAGCCAGGTGGGGTTGGTCTCTTCTGCCAGGCAACCAGCAACAGAATAAGGGGACACAGTCTCAAGCTGTGTCAGGGTAGGTTCANCTTAGTGCCATGGTCTGGTTGACTGGATAAGGCTGGGTGCTAGGTTGGGCTGGATGAGCTTGGAGGTCTCTTCCAACCTGCTTGATTCTATGATTCTTCCAATGCTGTTCTTAGCATGCTTGTACCATCTGGATTTGGGAAATGGTTGGGTTCAATTCCAAGAGTGAAGACTGAAAAATTGAACCTAATGGTGACAGAAATCTCTGTGGAAAACACACTTGTGTAATTATTTTCATTTTGATTAATAGGCTTTAATGACACTGCAACACCCATGACTTCAGCTTAATTTAAAGAGTGATTAGTCAGTTAACTCTTCATAATTTGATCAGCCCAACATGAGAATTTTAGCTGGGTAGCTGGGTTGGGTTTTTTCCTTGTCTTGAAGGATTCATCCAGCTGAGCTTCTTAATGCTAAATCTTTCTCTGGTGCAATAAGATCTTCCTGGCTCCTCTGTGATTTCCATCCTGCCTTCTTCCCAAGTTAACTGGTTCATTGGTGGAAAATACTGGAGATCAGCAGGCACTGTACTCACCCAGACCAGAGCCAGCAGTGTCCTGGGCTGCATCCCCAGCAGTGTGGACAGACAAGATGGGGATGGGGTTCTGCTCTTCTGCTTCTCTCTGCTGAGACCCAACCTCCAGCCCTGGGATCAGTTCTGTAGTCCTCAGCACAGCAGAGACATGAAGCTGTTGGAGCAGGGCCAGAGGAGGCCACAGCAATGATGGTGGGCTGGAAGCTCTCTGGTGTGAGGCCAGGCTGAGAGAGTTGGGGTTGTTGAGCCTGGAGAAGAAAAGGCTTCAGGCACACCTTCTGGTGGCCTCTCAGTGCTTCAAGAGGCCAATCAGAAAGGTGGGGACAGATTCTGAGCAGGGCCTGCTGTGCCAGGACAAGGGGTGATGGTTTGAAACTAAATCAGGGAGTTTCAGACTGGAGAGGAGGGAGAAATGTTTGACACTGAGCATGGTGAAAGCCTGTCCCAGGCTAGCCAGAGAGGAGATAGATGTCCCATTGCTGGAACCATGCTAGGTCAGGTTGCTCGGAGTTCTGGGCAAGCTGTTCTAGTCAAATATCTCATTGCAGAGAGGTTGGAGTAGATGATCTTGCCCTCCCAACCCTTCTTGAAGATAGAATAGAATAGAATCAGCCAGGTTGGAAGAGACCTCCAAGCTCATCCAGTCCAACCTAGCACCCAGCCTTATCCAATCAACCAGACCATGGCACTAAGTGTCTCATCCAGGCTTTGCTTGAACACCCTCAGGGACGGTGACTCCACCACCTCCCTGGGCAGCCCATTCCAATGCCAATCACTCTCTCTGCCAACAACTTCCTCCTAACATCCAGCCTATACTTCCCCTGGCACAACTTGAGACTGTGTCCTCTTCTCCTGTTGCTGGTTGCCTGTCAGGAGAGCCCAACCCCACTTGGCTACAGCCTCCCTTCAGGTAGTTGTTGACAGCAATGAGGTCTGCCCTGAGCCTCCTCTTCTGCAGGCTGCACACTCCCAGCTCCCTCAGCCTCTCCTCACAGGGCTGTGCTCCAGGTCCCTCCCCAGCCTTGCTGCCCTTCTCTGGATACCTTCCAGCACTTCATTTTTTCTCATCTTTAATCTTAATCTTCCCTCTCCTAGCTCAAAACCATTGTCCCTCATCCTAGCACATATTATCCTACCCCAATGACTTCACTAATTGCAGTGCCTCTGCGGAGCACTTTGACAGTGGTATCAAACTGGAGGCCTGTCAGGGGAATGGAGTCAGGAGGGAAGTGGGATGCACTGTGTGGTTCTGGCAGGAGTGGGACAAGTGTGCCAGCTCATCCATAGATGCCAGCCTCAAAGTGCCTGGGAAGTCCCAAGCCATGAGAGTGCTCCTACACCTTCAGTCTGGAAAGGAGGAGGCTCAGCAAAGTACCTTGTTGATGTCTCCAACTATCTGAAGGGAAGTTGTAGCCAGGTGGGGTTGGTCTCTTCTGCCAGGCAGCCAGTGACAGAAAAAGGAGACAGAGTCTCAAACTGTGCCAGGGCAGGTTTAGACTGGGCATTAGGAAGAAATTCTTCATGGAAAGGTGAGTGCCCACTGGAATGGGCTGCCTGGGGAGGTGGTGGATTCCCCATCCCTGGAGGTGTTTTAAAGGAGGCTGGATAAGGCATCTAGTGCCATGGGTTAGTTAATTAGAAGCTGTTAGGTTATAGCTTGGACTTGATGATCCTAGAGGTCTTTTCCAACCTGGTTAATTCTGTGATTCTGTGACTTTAGAAGCATCTCTACTGCCTGAGCAAAGTTGAGTCTTATGTAACCACAACCCAGCAGAACATTTGTCCAAGCCTGCCCAACAACTGTGGAGTGTTGGGTGAAATTCCACAGTTGCAAGCATTCTTTTGTCTCCTATTAGTGCTGCTTCTCTTGCTTTGATGCAGCTGTTGAGATCTTTCCAGGACTTCTGATGGAAAAATCAGTAGGGTTCTGCAGCAGGAATTCTCCATTAATTGCTCATTATGAAGAGCTTTGGCAGAGGATTTGCCACGTTGACATTCCCAACTAGAACTGTTTTGAGGATTCCTTATACTCTTAACAAAATCCATCCCCTGTCATGGAATCACAGAATCAGTCAGGGTTGGAAGGGACCTTAAAGATCATCTAGTTCCAGCCCCACCTTGCCATGGGCAGAGACACCTCACATTGGACCAGGTTGCTCAAGGCCTCATCCAGCCTGACCTTGAACACCTTCAGGGAAGGGACATCAACAGCATCCATGAGCAATCTGTTCCAGTGTCTCACCACCCTCACTGGAAAGAACTTTTTCCTAACCTCAAGCCTACATCTCCCCTTCTCCAGCTTGAATCCATACCTCTTGTCCTACACTACAAGCCCTTGTGAAAGTTGCTCCCCAATGGTACAGCCTCATAGAATCATAGAATGGTTTAGGTTGGAAGGCACCTCAAAGCTCATCCAATTCCAACCCCCTGCCATAGGCAGGGACACCTCCCACTAGAACAGGTTGCTCAAGGCCTCATCCAGCCTGGCCTTGAACACCTCATGTTCCAGGGGCTCCAGAACTGGATGCAGTTCTCCAGGTGGAGTCTCAGCAGAGTGAATTAGAGGGAGGAGGATCACTGAGGAGCAGCTGAGGGAATTGGGGTTGTTTATTCTGGAGAAGAAAAGGCTGAGGGGAGACTTCATTGCTCTCTACAAGTCTCAGAAAGGAGACTGGTGCCAGGTGCAGATTGGTCTCTTCTCACTCTTGTCAGGTGATAGAAAGAGAGGATGTGGCCTGAACTTGTGCCAAGGTAGTCTTAGGTTGGAGATAAGGTGAAGTGTCTTTAGCAGAAGAATGGTCAGGCACTGGAAGAGGCTGCCCAGGGAGGTAGTGGAGTCAGAGCAGCTGGTGATGTTCAGGAAGGATGGCACTTCAGGATGTGATTTAGTGGCTGTGGTAGAGTTGGGTTGACTGAAGGGTCATAGAGGTCTTCTGCAACTGAAACATTCTCTGATTCTCTGGAAGAAATCAGTTTGGAGAGTCTCAAGTAAGAGCAG
>WAAF01015306.1:326267-342372 GCA_013400475.1 Tricholaema leucomelas | reverse complement strand
CAGGGAGTCAAAAGTTCTGGTAGTGCCACCTGTATCAGACATAAATAATGTAATTTATATTTATAAATAAATAATGTAATAAGTAAGCTATTGGTCCATAACATTTTAATCCCATTTTTGGGCTTTTTTTTTTTCCTTCAGAGACATCATGAATAACAAAGTGTTTTACCAACATCCAAATCTCATGAGAGCTTTAGGCATGCATGAAACTGTCATGGAAGTGATGGTAAATGTGCTTGGTGGAGGAGAGTCCAAGGTAAATGAATTCATTTTTAGAAGATAGAGTTCAGATTACAGCTGTTCAAAGCTTAGCACCAGTAAAATGCTAAGCAGCCACTGGAGATTCCAAGGCCATAACCTTTTCTAATTTCCATTAACACAATAGTTGACTAAGTTTTCAGTAGTATCTATCCTTCTGTTGTGGAGAAAGATAGGAGCATTATTAGCATTCTATTTTCAGATGCTTTAAAGAAAAAATGGCATAGTTTTAAAGAGAAGATCTTTTTAAAAGCATATTCAAACTTCTTTAGTATTACTCTGTATGTCTGAGCATTCATGTTTTTCTGTGTCTGAATCTAGAATTTATGGGTGGTCCCAGCTCCTTTTTTTCTTTCAAGCTTATACCTTGATCTCTGGGGGCTTAAGGAGCTACTTGCCAAGAAAGCCCTGTTGATTTCAGTTTAAAATCTAAACAGTTCACTTCACTGAGATGCAGTGACTTCTATGGCTAAATATTACTGTGTTCAAAGACTGTTACATAAATGAACTTTTGCAAGTTTTATGCCTATGTTAGAGTTTGAGCTTCAGCCTGGTTCTATTTGTTTCTTAGGAAATCACTTTCCCAAAGATGGTGGCGAATTGCTGTCGTTTTCTGTGTTATTTTTGCCGCATCAGCAGGCAAAATCAAAAAGCTATGTTTGATCATCTTAGCTATTTACTGGAAAACAGCAGTGTTGGCCTTGGTAAGTAATAAGTGTGTGACTTTTGGCATTGGGGTGGGCTGCCCAGGGAGGTGGTGGAGTCGCTGTCTCTGGAGATGTTCAAGAAAAGACTGGATGAAGCACTTAGTACTGTGGTCTAGTTGATTACCAAGAGCTGAGTGATAGGATGGACTGGATGGTCTTGGAGGTCTCTTCCAACCTGGTTGATTGTGTGATTCAATAAAACCAAAATCTTGTAATTCTCTACTGATTTACACAAATAAATAAATAAATATCTAGGTATACGTACACAGGCGTATACCCACATTTGTTTTATTGCATCCATCAGTTTGCACCTTCTGTCTTGAAGTTTCTCTTTTGCCCAGTGCAAAAACATTCAGAACTATGTTACTAATTCCACACAATCTCCTAACAGTAGCAATAAGTTCAGGTAATTTAATATATGCATTTTTCATAGAATCATAGAATGGTTTAGGTTGGAAGGGACCTCAAGGATCATCCAGCTCCAACCCCCTGCCATAGGCAGGGACACCTCCCACTAGAGCAGGCTGCTCAAGGCCTCATCCAGCCTGGCCTTAAACCCCTCCAGGGAGGAAGCATCCACAACCTCCCTGGGCAACCCGTTCCAGTGCCTTACCACCCTCACTGTAAAGAACTTCCTCCTTGTATGTGCCTGGACGTTAAGAGCAAGTTGGTGTTCAGTTGCACATTTTGAGGAATGGAATAAGAACCCGATTTTGATAAAGAGAATCATAAATACGTGTTGGCTGCTTTTCAGTTCACATTGCTTTAGCTTGTTCCTCTGCAGTGTATTCTGTAGACATACATCTATGACAGTGGGAGAAATACAGAGCTGATTTGCTTGGGTATTCATGTACAAATGCCCAGAAATTAACCTTGATACTTAAAATGTTCCCTGTTCTTTTCTTGGCTGATTTGTTATAGAGGAAGTAGATAAATAATTTTGTACTTGTAATTGAACATAAATATTTAGAAATGTCATACTATTTTTTTTTCATGATCACAAATTCCTTATTCATTTATATGTACAAGACAGAAGCATAACCTAAAAATGATTTTCAGAGAGATAAGTACGCAAATGAAATGCTTTTCAAGTGTTCATATGAAAACTGTAGCTTTTTCTGATGCTGTAATGACTACTTTTAAGCTGATAACACAGAAGTTTACATTTTTGACGCTCAAAGGTATTTTCTGTTTCAATACATTTGATAAAATGTCAGTATTTTAGATATGAATTTCCCACTAGATTTCTCTCAAAATAAAATGGTGTCAGTTAGGAAAACTATAAAGAACGAGATCTTAAAATACGTAACGAAAATAGGAATATGTAGGCAGAGTTTTTTTCTACCTTGAATATTTTATTTTGGTTTCAAATCAGTGTCAAATTTCATATAAGGGCATGACAATTTATTGTAAGCTGAACAGTATATGGATGATATGCTGGTAATTGTGCCAACTAATGGCAAAATGTATTTCATTAAAATATTTGTGTTAATATTTTTCCTCTGAAGTTTTTGGGCTTTATTAAATTGGTGTTTTGAAAGTGTATGTTATTTCAACAGCCTCTCCTTCTATGCGAGGATCAACTCCTTTAGATGTTGCAGCAGCCTCTGTGATGGATAACAATGAACTTGCGCTAGCTTTAAGGGAGCCTGATCTGGAGAAGGTTGGTGGCTTCTTGTGCTGTGTTTATGTCTAGTGGGGTTTTGGTGATGGGAGAGGGAGCTACTGGCGTGTTGAAGCTCTGAGAAACTCCCTTGCCTCCAAATCAGACCCACCTTTGGCCAAGGCCTTATTGAAGAAAGAAAAAAAAATGTTGGGCATATTCCTTTATTTTTGGGAGCTCTTTTGTGTAGTAAGGTTGAGAAGCTTCTTCCTCCACAAATTGATATTTACCAGACCAGGTTAGACAGCTTTGAAGTAAGATAAAGCTATATTTAGAGCAAAGCTAAATTTACAAGCATATATACACAATATATTTACATGTATTCACAATTATATACAATTTAGAAATAATACAGAAACCCAAACTCCCCTCCCAGACAAAGAAAAAGAGGCCCAGAAGGGGCTTAAAGCCACCCTCTCTCTCTCCTAGATAAAAAACAATCAGCAAATCTTACTTGCCGTCTGTTAGCCAAGGTTAATGTAAGATACTAAAGAGAAGAGATATGAAGGGAACAAGTGCTCAGGAGCAAAGAAGTCAAATTGTTTACATTTAATTTTTGTCCCTTTTAACAAACCAGTGAATGATATAGACTCTATCATTATTTTCTTTTTACAGCCAGTAATCTAGTTTCTCTTATTAGGATGTTCCATTTAGTCTCAAACAAGCACATTTTGTGTTGGAGAGGGGTGGGACATGGTAGACACATCTATGAGGACAACCAAGTCAGTGTGAAAGGAGTTGGGGGGGGTTACACTGGAGCAACCATTGCCTTTCAGTCCCTGCTAAGATAGCAGGAGGCTGAGCCCATCTACAGCCGATGGAGAACTCCAGACTTGAGCAGGGGACTGCTCCTGAAAATGCCCATGGGTCTGATGGAGGCCCATGCTGCAGCGATCTGTTGCTTGGAGAACTGCAGTCCATAGGCAGGGCCCACGCTAGCTGGAGAAGTGTCTTCCGCAGGAGGGACACTCTTGCTGTAAGGGAGAACTGTCACAATTATGTAGAATGTGTAAATTGCTACTGGGAAAAGAATAACAGAATAATGGCTGCTAAGCCAGTGGTGGATAAGAAATGAGGCTTAAATAATGGAAAGACAATTTCAAAACAGATATTGAAAAAGACTTTCTAATGGGAAGGAAGGCAGTGGAATACATTATCCAATTTGTTCTTGAAGACCTCAAATTCTGGAGATGCTATAAACTTTGTAGCAAAGTCAGGAGTGGTATAAGTGATTGTTTATTTCAATAGAAAGATAGATCATGTGTGTTTAACATAATATTTTCAGTCTATTTTTCTTAAGGATGGTCAGCAACGATAAGCTGTCTGAACTGGTTAAAGGCTATACTTGGAATTCAGCACAGAGGAGGCCAACTTAAAACTGTTACTAAGTTTGAATTACAGGATGTGTTACTGCTGTGTATGTTAAAAAGAAAGAAAAAAAGCAAATGTGAAGAAAAGGTTAAAATAAAAGAATAGACCTGTGAATTATAGTAGAATAGGTGTTTTCAAATATGGATAGTGTGTAGTTGGGGATTACAACACAGGATTGCAAAAGATAAGATGTAGAAAAAAAACAGTGATTTATATAGAGAGGAGGAATGGAACTGAGGTGAGTAAAGTCTGGCAGGTCCTGACAGAAGTAGTAAAATACTGGAAGAATGAACTAAGAAAAAGGCTGATCATTATTGGCTTTGAATTTGAATTGCCCAAAGTACAATATGGTTTTGTTGGTCAAAATGGAATGTGGACATCAATTCTGAGACAATGGATGAGGATTTGCTTTTTTTTGTAACTACACTTCTCTCCTTTCTCACAATGAATACCCTTTTTTATCTCTGCTTCTAGGTGGTTCGCTACTTGGCTGGATGTGGATTGCAGAGTTGTCCTTTGTTGATTTCTAAAGGCTACCCAGATATTGGATGGAATCCAGTTGAAGGAGAGCGATATTTGGATTTTCTTCGGTTTGCTGTTTTTTGCAATGGTAGAGTAAAATCATATAAATTGTATGACTTTCTCTAATATTTAAATAAGTTTTTAATTTAAAAGAGTAACAGAATCCAACTTGATAAGTTACCATAAATTTACAGAACAGCTTGCTGAAAGAGTAGAATTATGCATGTCATGTAGTAACTTAGATGCCCATTTGCAAAGTGATACAGAGTTCCATGAGTGTATGTCCCAGTTTTTTTGATCCATACTTAGCATTTGAAATGCTCACATCTCCCTTGGAAGAAGAGCAGAAAGTTCTAAATCTTTTAATAATAAAACTCATGCTACACATAGAGTGAAAGTCTCATCTTTTAATGAGGATTTAGTCTAATTCTTGGCTACTGGAACGGGCTGCCCAGGGAGGTGGTGGAGTCACCGTCCCTGGAGCTGTTCAAGGCAGGATTGGACGTGGCACTTGGTGCCATGGTCTAGCCTTGAGCTCTGTGGTAACAGGTTGGACTTGATGATCTATGAGGTCTCTTCCAGCCTTGGTGATACTGTGATAATTTTAGTGTTTAGCAGTTATATTGATTCCTTCACTGACTCTCTCACTTGACTACCGTGACTCAGTAGTTTCAGTCATGCTTTACAAACCCTTTATTATATAATTACTTTGACTTTCTTTAATTTGGACTTAATTCATGTGTTTTATAGCAGAACTTTTATTACAATAACAGAGGAATATGTGTGCTTAGGTAACTTTGTCATGATATTTAAACTGACAGTTAAAAGTATCTATTCTGCACTTCTATGTACTTTTTTTCAGAAGCCTTTTTGATGTAATCTTAAATCTTGGTATCTCTTCTTTGTGCTAGGAGAGAGTGTGGAGGAGAATGCTAATGTTGTAGTCAGACTACTTATACGTCGACCTGAGTGTTTTGGTCCAGCTCTAAGAGGAGAAGGAGGCAATGGCTTACTTGCTGCCATGGAAGAAGCAATACAAATATCAGAAGATTCTACACGGGATGGACCCTCCCTAAATAATGGATCTAGTAAAGCCCTGTAGGTGCAGTGGAATTGCTGACATTGCTTAGTTTTTCTTTATTATTTTATAATCTTAGTTGTGAAATGACATGCTTTTTTCAACATATGAAATATCAGCTGGATTCTTCCTTAGATTGTATAGAGGGTACACACTTGTCTTCTGATGAACAGTTCTTTCTCTGCATTGTTCATTTAGTGCCATGGTCTAGTTGACTGGATAGGGCTGGGTGATTGGTTGGACTGGATGATCTTGGAGGTCTTTTCCAACCTGGTCTATTCTATTCTATTCTATTTCTATTTCTATTTCTATTCTATTCTATTTTTAGAATTCTGTGGTTCTGTCAGTCAGTTAAGAAGCTTTCCCCTGCTATAATGTGAAACAGTCACTGTAATCATTTGGGGACAAACCCCGTTCTGCTAGTCTGTTAACAGTCCACTAATGAACAAGAAGCATCTACATGTGAGCTGTTACACCTATGATTAGATTTTCTTTGTTTATTGATGATGCAAAAACCGTATTATATTTCTTAATCTTATAATTGTTTTAACATTTAACTAATTACAGTGAAATTGAAGAACAAGAAGATGACACCGTTCACATGGGAAATGCAATCATGACCTTTTATGCCGCTTTGATTGATCTCTTAGGACGTTGTGCTCCTGAAATGCATGTGAGTTTTGTCTTCAAGCTTTGGGAAGTAGAGGCACAATTGGTTTGCTGATCAGTGGGTGGTTTGCTGTTTGTTTTTTTTAAAGTAACGTGCTATCAGATATTAAAGCAATGGTGTCTACATAATATTCTGATGTACATAATGTGTTTAGACTTCTCAAATTTCACTTCTAAGAGGATGTAGAATGACTTTGTTTTGGTTTGGGTTTTTTTAAGCCTGGTTTTGCTCTTTTCATATGCATACTTAATCATACTGTTTAAATTGCATATAAGAGTAAGGCACTCTTTTCAAATGTAGAAATAAGGATTGTCCCTGGACGTACACATTGATACCTCATAATCTTGACTCACACAGGCGAAGCTTCTCAGAGGTAAGATGTCAGTATTTCAGGCATTAGATACAAAGAAATAGGCACACTACAAAACCCAAACTCTAATTATTAGTTCCTAAGAGCTTGAAACTATGCAAAACCGGTAGTTATTTACAATTCAAAATACCTTCTTGCTCTTCAGAAATTCTACTTAGTTATGTAGTTTCTCATTTCACCCTGATATGTGCCCTAATTCATACAGATTGGTATAGATCAGTATCATATCTATGCAGAGACCAGTAACTTGAGATAAGGAACAGATATCCATATAATATGGTCAGTGTATGAATATCAGTTTTGTCTGAATTTTAAAAAAACTATCTTGCTTTCTTCTTGTCTTTCTATTATAAAGCAAAATTAAACCAACAGTGATACTTAAAAGTCTAATTTAGCCAGGACAGAAAATGGTTTTGTTTGGTTTTTTTTTTTACCTCCTTCCCTCTTCCCCTCCTGCAGTGTGCTACATTTTAATGCATTGTTCACCTGTTTTACCTAGCTTCCCATTCTGAAAATGGACATAATCTTATTTAGTAAGCAGGCATCTAGATTTCTAGACTCTGCAAGTTTGTATCCAAAATACAGCAAATTAGTTGTGGGGAGGGAAAAGCCAAGCGACAACCCAATATGAGCTAGCATCAAGGCTATTCTGCTTTATTGAGAGAGCATCAGGGTTCAAGGTACAGAGGACTAATTTTCTGGTCACAGTGAGAAAAGATGAGCATATCCAGCATGTAGTGTGGTACATCCAAAGATTGGTATTTGCATATTCCCCCCACCTGTGGTATCTTTCATGACTTCTGGTTAAGGTGAGTAAAAGGTGACACGTCCAATATGCAACACGGTGCTGTTAATCTGCATGTTCCTCCCCACTTATGGTTACTGCTATAGCTGAGATTCCCTCCTATCCTGGACACAGTCCCAGGGAGCAGCTTATCAGGAAGCTCAAGGCCACATTCCTTTGAGCTTCTTCACACACAGCTCTGTGACTTACTGCAGTCCCAATACTCAGACCTCACATCCAAGGCTTGATTGTACAAGCTTCTAGGGGCTTGTACCCCCTTTCCTTCAGCCAGTTCCCAACAATTAGTAGAGATTAAATGAAATTATAAAGCAATTTTGAGAGCAGTCAGTCTCGTGTGTCTATATTTCAGGAAGTTTCCAGAATGTGAACACATATAGAAGATGGAAAAAAAGACCTTGTTAATTTTCAGTTTGTCTTTTCCTTAGCTAATCCATGCTGGTAAAGGAGAAGCCATTAGAATCAGATCAATTCTACGGTCTTTGATTCCACTGGAAGATTTGGTGGGAGTAATTAGTATTCCTTTCCACATGCCAACCATAGCTAAAGGTAAGATGATTTTTTTTTTCCCCTCCCATTCCACTCTTATGTTTTGTAACTTAACAACATACTTATGTGCATACTTCTCTCAGTATTTAAAAATATTATGAAAATGAATCCATTATGCAAATTTGAAATCATATGAATTTCAAACACTTCCAAAAAATTCTGCACACTACAGGCAAATTATTCTCTGTACAGAATTTACATCACTAATGTAAATCCCATTTATTTAAATTGAGTAATGAAATTGATTAGAGCTTTTTTGAAGAAACTTTAAAATGCATGGTTTCTGATTCTGGAAGCTATGTGGGCATCAACATAAAAGGGAAAGGAATTGCATGCACTTTTTTGAGTATCTGGAGAGAGAACATTTTAATTGCAGCATGGACTGTCTAGGGACTTACAGCACAAGGATGCCTGATAGGTTATGGTACAGTATATAAAAAGATTATTCTATTTCACCATTATTTATTCATTTTAAATCATGTATTTGTAAGTGTGATGGTTTGGGTGTCCCCCACCCCCCCACACTTTGGAAAATCACCCAGACTAGACTCAACCACTCTGGAAATTGAATGAAGCTTATATTTACAGCTTAGCAGAATATACAAGCAGATATTTACAGTAGATACAGTTATAGACAGAAATATACAAGCTAAAAGGTAATGCAGAAACACAGCAGCCCTCCCAGAAAGTTGAGTCCCCAGTAGGGGGCTCTCAACCACCCTTTCATCTTCCTTCCACCCCTCAGCCTTACCCAAGATCTTGCCTTATGTTTAAGGTAGTATGGAGGGTTAGCCAAGGGGGTTAGGAAGCAGGTGGATTAGTCACACAGATGGCAGGTTAGGTTAGAGAGGGAGAGAAGTTCAGCCCAAAGCCCAGACAGCGACTCCGTTATCTATATTTGTGTTCTTGTTCTTCTTATACATCTCAGCAAGCCTGTGAGTGAAGTAGACATCACCATTTTTCCTTTCCACAGCCTGTAATCTAATTCTTCTCACCAAAACATTCTAGCTAGCTTCAAACTAGCACAGTGATTCTAAATAATAATGAATATATAGATGATATCTCAGTAGCATGGAGTATGGCTTGTAGATATAAAATCATTTATTTGCTTTGGAAAAAAATAATATACAAAGATTTGAAAATACTTCAGTGAATTCCTGTCAGATCTTTCAGAAGATTCCAAATACAGAGGACATCTTAGCACAATCTTGGTTCATTGTCATACATTACAGATATGCTCACCAGTGCTGCATTCCTAGGTGCTTGATGTAGAACTGCATTTCTTTACTTTGTCTGCTTCTTCCAAGAACTAGGTAGTTCTGCAGATGAATTAGTATGTTTTGAGTACTTACCATATTAGAATATCAACTGATAAGAACCCTTTGATACACATGGAAAACCATGCATAGACTTTGAGGATTATCTGAGTAGAATTTGCCTTATGAATTCTTTATTAGTTAACTACAAATATGCTACCTTTATGTAATAGAAACATGAGTAAGAGTAAGACTTAAGACCTCTGAGAAGTTAGTAGGACAGGCTGAAGGAGCTGAAGTTCAGCGTGGAGAAGACTCTGGGGAAACCTAAATGCAACCTTCCAGTACTTGAAAGCTCCCTATTAGAGGGCTGGAAAGAGACTCTTTACAAAGGCTGTAGTGATAGGATATGGGGCAATAGTTTTAAATTAGAGAAGAGTAGATTTAGGTTGAGGGGCAGGAGGGAATTATTTACCATGAGAGCAGTGAAACATGAAGAGGTTGCTCAAGAAGGTAGTTGAGGACTCATCCTTGGAGATACTCAAGGTCAGGTTTGACAGGGCTCTGGGTATCCTGATCTAATGGAGAATGTCCTTGCTCCTTGGACTAGATGACCTTCGAAGGTCTGTCCCAACCCAAACTATTCAATGATTTTATGATTCTGTATAACGTTACTGCCTTGTCTGCTGGTGAAGGATGATCCCTGTCACTGAAGTCTTATTTCTTCCTTTTAGATGGTACTGTGGTGGAACCTGACATGTCTGCGGGGTTTTGCCCAGATCACAAGGCAGCCATGGTTTTGTTCCTTGACAGGGTCTATGGAATTGAGGACCAGGATTTTCTTCTACACCTTCTTGAAGTTGGCTTTCTGCCAGATCTTCGTGCTGCTGCTTCTTTAGATACGGTAAGGATTTATGTCTGGTGTTATTTCAGTTCCATTACCTTACTGAGCGCTGCAGAATTTTCCATGACTCAAAACTCCCATTTTTCTTCGTATTGTTTTCTGCATTTCTCAAACATTGGATAAGCTGCCTCTTGATGCTGTGCTTTGAGAATGTTGGAAGAGCAGTGAAGAAGCATCCTCCAGAATGTTGCTTACTTTTTTAAGAGCCCCCTTATCTGTGAGTGATGCAGTGACTTTCCCCAGGAGAATTTCTGAGTTTGTGCTATGAAATCAAAATCAGACAAATTGCCAAGGAAGTGTGTAACTGAGAGGCTCTTTCTGGAGATATACAGAAAGTGTTCATCTCCATGCATTTATTAGGGACACTTACAGTGTTATTTAGTAAATCACTGATTTTTTGGTTTAGTTCCTCCTATTTTTTCATGTGTCTTATAATCTTAATTAGCTGGCGTTGTCCAGAAAGGTCATACTTTGACGGCTTACAAAACTCCCATTTGACTGGATAGGGCTGGGTGATAGGTTGGGCTGGGTGATAGGTTGGACTGGATGATGTTGGAGGTCTCTTCTAACCTGGTTGATTCTATTCTATTCTGTTCTTGGAGAGTTAAGGCATGATTACCTTGCTTGATATTTTTCTTAAAACCATTATGTTGTTATTTAAGAAAGGGCAGAAGAGCATTTTTTCCTCACTTGGAACTTGGACTTGTTTGTAATACAGCAACAAGATGAGTCTTTTAAATGCAGACTTGGCTGCTATGACCTGGGTTTGGAGTGATCTGTTCAGCAACAATTTGTTTACATTTGAATGCCCACCTTTAGTGTCTGTGTTCATTAAAAGCAAAACAAAAGGACATCTTTGAGACTTTTAGAAGCGGGAAAAGATGCTAGACATCCAGCTTCCAGTACATATCAATTCCTTATTTGTGTATTTTGGAAAATCTCATCTTAATAGCTAGCAATAAAGGAAACCAAACAAGAAGTTCTTTTCAGTTGTAACAGCACTAATGATTCAAATCTAATTTCTGTCCCATTTAATTTCTAGGCTGCTTTAAGTGCCACGGATATGGCTTTGGCTCTGAATCGATACCTTTGCACAGCAGTCTTGCCTCTATTGACCAGATGTGCTCCTCTTTTTGCTGGCACAGAGCACCATGCTTCCCTCATTGATTCCTTATTGCATACTGTGTACAGACTCTCGAAAGGATGCTCTCTTACCAAAGCTCAGCGAGATTCTATTGAAGAGTGTTTACTGTCTATCTGTGGGTAAGAAAATACTCCTGGCTGTGCAGGAATTTTAACTGGTTAAGTCACCTGTGATATCTATAATACAGGAATACAGAACTATGTCACCAGTAGTATAATTAAGATTTTGTTGTTTTCTGAGAAAAAGTTGTGATGCTTTAAAATATATTGTATTACTTTTGCAACTTTATTAAATCACTTATATGCAATCCTTAGTTATTTTGCTAAAGTCAAGGGTTTTGAATTAAATCCTCAGTGATAAACTAAGGGGAGGTACTGCAAACAAAAAAGGAACTGTGGAAATGTGGAATTGTGCATACACTGAAGTACTTTCAGTACTTTTAGCTGCATACATTGGCAATATGGGTGATGATCAGTAGATTATACATTTCTATGGATCCTAATCAGTGACTGGTAATATTTATGCCTTATTATTGACACGTACAGGATACATTTTTTTTCTGGATATCTGTAGTCTCAAAACCAACTGATTATTATCCAATTATTTTTATAAGCCTATAGGTGAAATTGTCAGAATTTGACTCACAAAATAGTTTTCTGTGACTGGGTGGGTTTAGACGAGATATTAGCAAACATTTTTTCACAGCAAGAGTGGTCAGGCACTGGAATGGACTACCCAGGGAGGTGATTGAGTCCCTAAACCTGAATGTGTTTAAAAGTCATTTGGATGTGGTACTTGAGGATGTGATTTAAGGGTAAACTTTGTAGAGTAGGGATAACAGTTGGTCTTGATGATCCTGGGGGTCTTTTCCAATTGGAATATTTCTGTGATCCTCTGATTCTACTTGAAGTTAGAAACACTTAGGCTTTCAAATCACCAGAGGATTTTTTTGTGTGTTTCACCCTATTTCCTTTTGTCATAATGTGGAAACATGTTCAGAAATCACAGGCATTTATATTATAGTACCATAAAAATAGTACTGTATAGCATTTCTTTATGAAATGTATCAAATTGGCCACTTTATGGCCAATGCCATTCTGGGGTCTGTTAGAAGGGCTGTGGCTAGTAGGTCAAGAGAGGTTCCCCTGCCCCTCTAGTCTGCCCTGATGAGGTCACATCTGGAGTATTGTGTCTAATTCTGAGTCCCCCAGTTCAAGAGGAACATGGAATTGCTTCAGAGAGCCCAGTGTAGAGCCACAAAGATGATTAAGGGAATGGAACATCTCTCTTATGAAGAGAGAAAGAGAGAGCTGGGGCTCTTTAGCTTGGAGATTAGGAGACAGAGGTGACCTCATATACGCTTATAAATATGTAAAGGGTGAGTGCCAGGAGGATGGAGCTAGGCTCTTCTCGGTGCTGCCCAATGACAAGACAAAGGCAATGGGTGGAAGTTGAGGCATAGGAAGTTTCATGTAAACATGTGGAGGAATTTTTTCACTGTGACGGTGACAGAACACTGGAACAGGCTGCCCAGGGAACTTGTGGAGTCTCCCTCTCTGGAGAAATTCAAAACCTGCCTGGACGTGTTCCTGTCTGATCTGGTATAGGTGATCCTGCTCTGGCAGGAGAGTTGGACTAGATGATTTTTCTAAGTCCCTTCCAGCCCCTGACATTCTGAGATTCTGTGTGATTCTGTGACTTTTGTATATATATTGCCATGATAAGAACCAATAAAATAGACCAGTGTTTGCTCTTTATATGGAAAGGTTTAATGTTCATGCATGCTATACCTATTTCTTCTGTCCTTGGTGCTCACTGATGTCTGTCTTGTTTAGTACATCTAAAGAGTTAGCACTCATGTCTTTATTGGTCTTCAGGATATTTTTAAAAGCCATTGAGATACATCACAAGAAATTAAGATTACAGCCTTTTCTCATGGGCATAGTGATCGTAATGCACAATATCAAAATTCAGTTGTTGGTTTTTTTTTCTGATTTTGTCTGTCTATAGAGCAGGTATTTTCTCTGCTTCTTTAAAGCATTTGATTAGCAGTTTATTCAGAAAGCTTTCTTTGGTATGCACTTGTTTCTTTTGGATGTGTTTTTTCACTGCCACGAACAAAATCGTTTCACTTCATGAATCTCAAGAAAAATGTAATAGTGTAGAACCTTCAGGTTGTTTTAACATAATTATTAATGACTTACATGAAACTGCTGGTACATCTTTTTGAAGTGGTTTATACTTTCAGGCAGTTGCGGCCTTCCATGATGCAGCATTTGCTGAGGAGATTGGTATTTGATGTTCCATTATTAAATGAACATGCCAAGATGCCACTTAAGGTAAAATATTGTATTATTTAACAGCACTCCTTGTGACAAAATGCAGCAGAAAATACTTTACTGAAGAATATTCTTTGTTACCTTTTCCCCACTCTGCAATAATCCCTAAGACCATACTTCTTAAAGATAAAGTTTAGCTGCTGTTTGTAAACTGAGCTGGGCGAGGGGGCCTCGAAGGGGGCCAGGCTGGTCAGCCCTGGGAACAAGGAAATGTTGTGGCTAGCTGCACAAAGGGGGAATAAGGGAGGTAGTTGGTCAGGTCTGCCTTTATGCGTGTGGACAGCCCATACTCTGCTATGTAAGCCTGTTAAAGGTACAGGCCCCTGTACTGAACTCCACAATGTAAGCATCACGCTTAGCTTCAATAAACAGATTGACCTTCTGTGTATCATATTGGTATAAGCTCATGTCTTTCCTGCTCCCACACAGCCTGTTGAGGCCACTCAGCAGGCAAATATCCAGTAGCAGGTCATTAATAATCTGGAATCCTGTAACCACTTAAGAAGAAAGTATCCCCAAAATGTCTTTACTGAAATAGAAGGAGAGAGAGAGAATACAGCTCCTTTGCTAATTCCAGTACATGGTGGAAGGATAGACTGATAGCAGGTTTTCCTACTCACAGAAAATATGAGTCATACTAAGAGTTATTCTTGAATAGCTCTCAAACATCTAAATAACAATTGGGATCTAGTTATAATCGTGGTTCTACCATCTTACCCATCAAACAGGCGTGTTTGGTAGTGGCACACAGAAGTGAATTCTTCTGTTCATCTGAACTGTCAGCGATCTTCTTCTGTCACATGAGTTTTGCATATGTCACTGATGTTACAATAAAGAACTTATCATTCTGTGTGTGTATCCACTAATGACCCAAAGAATATATAGACAACATGGTTTCTTGATAAAAGTTAGACATTTTTCTGGCAGTGTGTATGTGTAATGGTCAAGTGCCAGAATCAAATAACATCAATAGTTATATTTTATTTGCTCTCAAAATATGTTCTGTTGTAGTTGCTGACAAATCATTACGAAAGATGCTGGAAGTATTATTGTTTGCCAGGTGGATGGGGTAACTTTGGTGCTGCCTCAGAAGAAGAGCTTCATTTATCCAGAAAGTTGTTCTGGGGTATTTTTGATGCTTTATCTCAAAAGGTAATTAATTATAATGTCCATCCACTGCTGCAAAAGCCTTACTGTGTAACCTTTTTTCATTAATCCATCATTTTTACCCAGCTTCTATTAACACTGTATTATCCACTTCAAAAGGAAAAATGTAGGCTTTGGTAAATTTGATGTTTCCTCTTACAGCTACTGCTTTACCATAGATACTCCCTTTTGTCCACCCATGAAAAAAAAAACTAAACAAAAAAAACTAATCAGTAATCTTGAGATGTATCTGTATAGGTCAGCTACACTTCAGAGCCTTAAAAACGAATTCAAGCATCTAGAGGTGACTGAAAGCTGCAATTTCTACCTTACACACCTTAACTGAAGAGCATAGTCCTTTGCTTAATAGTTGTAGTTTCATCACCCCTGACTCAATGTCATTTTGGACAGAATTTTAATAATACAGTTTTGGTATATATTTATTATTAATTCTGTGAGTGTTTTTAACTGACCCAATTACAATCTAGGTATTTAAAAATGCTATGCATATTCCTATGCTGTGTTTCCTTCCCAGATATGAAAAATGCCTAGTGTTTCTCTCAGGGAAATCAAACTTCTTCCATATACTTCAGGAAGAGCACTGCTTGAGCCTAGCTTTATCCATAGTGTATAATGTACTTTGGACAGTCAGTTTCCTTTATTTGCAGAACTTAAATTCAGTTTCACAGTAAGAAAATTATTCTGAGGGAGTTTTATTTCACATATAGCTGTATCAGTGATCGCTTCCATTTACTACTCATTTTCTATCTCCTCTGTGTTCCACAGAAATATGAACAAGAACTGTTCAAATTGGCTTTGCCCTGTTTGAGTGCAGTTGCAGGGGCCTTGCCTCCAGACTACATGGAATCAAATTATGTCAATATGATGGAAAAGCAGTCTTCAATGGATTCAGATGGGAACTTTAACCCTCAACCTGTTGATACATCAAAGTAAGAGAATTATTCTGTGGCAACTGGATATTTTTATCGTGAATGTGTAAAAGAGATGGAATCTATTGTTGAGTATGAGGTGAACTTACAGCTTTTATTCTCTTCTGGATGCTTATCTTCTAGATAAAATTTTAACTATTTTAATTATTTTAAATCCTCAGAAGCAATAACTATTAAATTTCATAACTAATTTCTTGCTCAAGATAGATTTTAATGCATTTTCAGTCTGAAGCTAGCACTCTCCAGTTACTTTATATAAAACACGTATCTGAAAAAGATTTTTGTGTCTTGATTTGAGCCAGAAGTGTGCCCAGGTGGCCAAGAGAGCCAATGGCATCCTGGCCTGCATCAGGAATGGTGTGGCCAGCAGGAGCAG
>WAAF01015306.1:256323-326261 GCA_013400475.1 Tricholaema leucomelas | reverse complement strand
GGGGAAATTTAGGCTTGAGGTGAGGAGAAAGTTCTTCACTGAGAGAGTCATTGGCTACTGGAATGGGCTGCCCAGGGAGGTGGTGGAGTCGCCATCCCTGGAGCTGTTGAAGGCAGGATTGGACGTGGCACTTGGTGCCATGGTCTAGCCTTGAGCTCTGTGGTAACGGCTTGGACTTGATGATCTATGAGGTCACTTCCAACCTTGGTGATACTGTGATACTGTGAATTTTTCCGCAGCCAGTGCTCCATTCTCCTTTGTATAGAACCACCTTACAGCAGTGTGGTTATGCACTATATTTTCACTATATTTTGAAAAAATGCCATTTGTAAGGCATTTACTGCAGTTGCCTTTGTGAGCTTTCTGTCTGTATTAACATATAGAATATGGAATGCCAGTAGTACATTGATGTCTTCATTGGAGCTTGTACTTGCATGCACATTGAAATATCATAGGAAGAGGACATAATCTAGACTGGGATACTGAAATAGCATTAGTGACCATTAAAATTAATTTCTTTATGATGTAATTAAGATGAATGAAGATTTAATAAAATTTAATAACGATACTATCATTTAATTGAAGATGACTTTATCTCGTGTAATTTCAGAGGGAAAATTTAGATAGGCAGAATATATTTGAAAGCCTGAGAAAATGTTATTTAACATTACCTAAAGCATCAGTCACCTCATTGCCAGTCACCAAGTCTTTAATGATTCGACAAGACAAAGAAGCACTACTTTTATCTTTATCACATCCAATCTAATGTGTATTTCAACTTACAAATCCTTCATTGCCTTGCTTACTAGTCCTAGACCTACATTTTTTGAAGGTGTAGGTATCAGGAACAGTGTAGCCAGTAGGATGAGTGAGGTTATTCTTCCCCTGTACTCAACACTGGCCAGGCCACACCTTGAGTACTGTGTCCAGTTCTGGGCTCCTCAACTCAGGAGAGATGTTGAGGTGCTGGAACGTGTCCATAGAAGGGCAACAAAGCTGGTGAGTGGCCTGGAACACAAACCCTATGAGGAGAGGCTGAGGGAGCTGGGGTTGTTTAGGCTGGAGAAGAGGAGGCTGAGGGCAGACCTCATTGCTGTCTACGACTGCCTGAAGGGAGGCTGTAGCCAGGTGGGGGTTGGTCTCTTCTGCCAGGCAACCAGCAACAGAACAAGGGGACACAGCCTCAAGTTGTGCTGGGGGAGGTCTAGGCTGGATGTTAGGAGAAAGTTCTTGCCAGAGAGAGTGATTGGCATTGGAATGGGCTGCCCAGGGAGGTGCTGGAGTCACCGTCCCTGGGGGTGTTCAGGAAAAGCCTGGATGAGGCACTTAGTGCCATGGTCTAGTTGACTGGCTAGGGCTGGGTGCTAGGTTGGACTGGATGATCTTGGAGGTCTCTTCCAAACTGATTGATTCTATTCTATTCTATATGACCTTCAATAATAGACAACTGAATGCCACTGAAATTATGCAAAGTGTTATACCATGATTAGAGTTTCCCTCGAAATACATGCTTCCAAACAATAAAAACCTGTGATGACTGCATTGGATAAATATGGTCTGTCCTTTGTGTGTCATAATTTCAGTTTACCTTTCTGCTTGCTCAGACCCTTCAGATTTAAAACTCTTCTACTAGCAGTAGATGGCACTGTAAGACTTTCGATGCCAACATTTTTTTGTATTAGGAGAGAAGATTTTGGTATTTCATAAACTAACAACAGGCCATTCTTGTCTTTTATTTGGAGAAATGCAGATGAAGAAAAAATACTAATATTTTATGCCTTTTTTGTTGTTAAAGATGATTCTGCCTCTAGTGCATGTTTATCAATTAAGGAGAGAAGTAGATCTGCTTTTCTTTTACTGCTTAGGAAATTTTAACTTCTGCATTCTCTTGTATACCCACTGAAGGACTAGTATTTTATTTGTGTTGTTTGGTTTGGGGGTTTTCTTTGTTTTTAATAAGGATTTTAGTATTTTTCATAGTTGCTGGAGTGCTGGAAAATAAAGCTTTGAGTATATACCTTTTAACTTGCCTTACATTATAGTGCTAAAAGCGTATAATAAAATATCTAGGAATATATAAAATAGGTGTATAGGAATAATAGGAATATATGAGAGGACTGTTAGCACACTTGGTTTATACTGAGCACATGCATTAGGTTAATCCCATATTTCTAAAACTATGGGTCTTATTTTATCTTAAATCTTAAGAAAAATGAATGTCAATAATAGAAATATGTGACAAAAATCTTGAGTTCTTGGTATTATTATTGATTTTCCTCTGCACACAAGTAAAATTCTTAGAAACAGCTATGGTCCTTATTCAGTGCCTATTTAATAACTCAGATTTTTCCCCTTGATTTAACTAGACCTTAGAACAAGCTGTGTGTGATCACTGTAAGATGTTTTCAATGGGTGTATTACTACTCATAATTTTCTTCAAAACAAAAGCATTACTATTTTAGCATGTGTGATATAATGGCTTTTCTCTTCACTTTCAGCATCACAATCCCTGAAAAGCTAGAATATTTCATCAACAAATATGCAGAACACTCACATGACAAATGGTCAATGGAAAAGGTAAAGTTAACATCACTGTTAAAGCATTTGTATTGGAATCCACTTCATCTTTAAAGTATTTTACTCTGGATAGAAGTTGGAGAAGAGGAGGCTCAGGGGGGAGGTTGTAGCCAGGTGGGGGTTGGTCTCTTCTCCCAGGCAACCAGCAATAAAACAAGGGGACACAGTCTCAAGTTGTGCCAGGGGAAGTATAGGCTGGATGTTAGGAGGAAGTTGTTGCCAGAGAGAGTGATTGGCATTGGAATGGGCTGCCCAGGGAGGTGGTGGAGTCACCGTCCCTGGAGGTGTTCAAGAAAAGCCTGGCTGAGGCATTTAGTGCCATGGTCTAGTTGACTGGCTAGGGCTGGGTGCTAGGTTGGACTAGATGATCTTGGAGGTCTCTTCCAAGCTGGTTGATTCTATGATTCTATGAAATAGTACTTTTTGTAATGCTACAAACTAGTATGTAGATGAGATATAAATCTACATTTTCTTAAAATGCATTTGGGGAAAAGTTCTGTATGTGCAAATGTGTATTTCAAAATAGTGTTTCATCATTTCATTATTTTCATTGTTGACCTTTGAGTAAGCACAATTGCTAATTGCTTAAACATTTGATTTACTTGAAATTTTAAATTTTTAACAAAAAAGCATCTTTAAGGTTTTTATTCCTTTATATAGTTTGTGTCCAGTGTTCAAAACCAGTTCCTCACCTGTAGCACAGCATTCTGCTCTACATAAATACTCAAAAGAAAGATCTATTTCAGTTTTAGCTTTGTGTGATCAAAGCCTCAAGCTACGGCAGGGGAAATTTAGGCTTGAGGTGAGGAGAAAGTTCTTCACTGAGAGAGTCATTGGACACTGGAATGGGCTGCCCAGGGAGGTGGTGGAGTCGCCGTCCCTGGAGCTGTTGAAGGCAGGATTGGACGTGGCACTTGGTGCCATGGTCTAGCCTTGAGCTCTGTGGTAACAGCTTGGACTTGATGATCTATGAGATCTCTTCCAACCTTGGTGATACTGTGAGACTGTAATTTTCAAAGTTATGGCATGCTACGAAATTAATTTCATTATGTGTAAATAACATAAGTGATGGTTCAGAAAAGACTGAGATAAGGGTAGAAAGAAAATTTTAAGAGAACAGTTTTGCTGTTCCTTTGCCATTTTTTTTCTTCTCTGTTTTCCAGTTTGCCAATGGATGGACATATGGTGAAACTTATTCTGAATCTGCAAAAATTCAACCATTAATGAAACAATATAAGTTATTATCTGAAAAGGTAAGAATTTTTCATTCTTGATCCAGGGTGATTAAAAGATTGTTTCATTCACTGTGAAAAAGTCATCATGTGTTTACATCACTTCAAGAAAATGTATTTGGAATTTGTTAGCTAATCCATGACTGTTTCCTTCCTCAGAATCTCAAAAAGAGGGAGAAGGGGGTTATTGTGCTATAAATGGAGCACTCAAACTCTTTATTTTCTAACAGCTGAATTTAAATGGCATAACTTGTGGTGGAACTGAGGTGTCTTTATTTCTTTTACAGTAAGTTCATAAAGGAATTTCTACTTAGTAAAGACTTAGGTATGGGCTTTGTCTGGTGTCCAGCAGATTCTGCAAGATGATTAGAAGGGTGGATAACTTGATAAATGACACATGGCTGTATGAACTGGGTTTCTTCAGCTTAAAGAGCTGACAGGGATATGAGCTTGGTTTCCCAGTTTCTAAATGCCAGTTATGGAGAAGATAGATGTGTTCTCTTCACAGGGATTCACAGTGAGTGACAGGACAAGAGGCAAAGGATGTAGACTGCTTCAGTAGAAGTGCTGTCTGGAAATCTTTCTTACCTTGGCAATTAAACATAGAAATAGGTTATCCAGAGAAGTGGGGAATCTGCCTGCACTGCAAATGTTCATGACATACAAGCCCTAGATGACCTAGCAATTGATAACATAATTACCTTATCAGACCTTGATAGAATGATAAGCCTGATGGATGTCCAGTAATCCGTCCCAGCACAGAATTTTAATGATTCCATTATGTTTTTTTGATTCATGTAGCAGAGAAAAATGCATTACTCCTGCTCCACCTTGGAGTTCAAGTCTGAATGTGGCATTAACATGGTTTTCCTTGTGATCTTCAGCTTCCTGTAGATACAGAATTCTCCTGCCCACCTCTGAAATTATGAACAAACCTTTTTATATTTTCCTTGATTTGCTTGTTTCATTGAAGTATCCTTGGACCAGTACATTTCTTTGCATAAATCATAGAGTTGTTTATGTTGAAAAAGATAGTCTTACGTCCAGGTCTGGGCTCCTCAATTCAAGAGAGATGTTGAGGTGCTGGAAAGTGTCCAGAGAAGGACAACAAAGCTGGTGAAAGGCCTGGAACACAAACCCTATGAGGAAAGGCTGAGGGAGCTGGGGTTATTTAGCCTGCAGAAGAGGAGGCTCAGGGGTGACCTCATTGCTGTCTACAACTACCTGAAGGGAGGTTGTAGCCAGGTGGGGGTTGGTCTCTTCTGCCAGGCAACCAGCAGTAAAACAAGGGGACACAGTCTCAAGTTGTGCCGGGGGAAGTATAGGCTGGATGTTAGGAGGAAGTTCTTGACAGAGAGAGTGATTGGCATTGGAATGGGCTGCCCAGGGAGATGGTGGAGTCATCGTCCCTGGGGTGTTCAAGAAAAGCCTGGCTGAGGCACTTAGTGCCATGGTCTAGTTGACTGGCTAGGGCTGGGTGCTAGGTTGGACTGGATGATCTTGGAGGTCTCTTCCAACCTGGTTGATTCTGTGATAAGTAGACAAAATACCAACATTTATTTTTTGCTCTGTACAGCTACTTAACAAACAAAACAATTATTGAATGTTCCTTCTTCTAGGAGAAAGAAATTTATCGATGGCCAATCAAAGAATCACTGAAAACTATGCTGGCCTGGGGCTGGCGAATTGAAAGAACACGGGAGGGAGATTCCATGGCACTGTATAACCGTACGCGTCGCATATCTCAAACCAGTCAAGTGAGCCATTTTATTAGAAACTTACTTTCGAAATGAATGCAAAAGCTGCTTTCTAGTCCTTGATTTTGCAAGCAATGAAATAAACTCTCAGGTGGCCAGCGCCCGAACGAGAGGGCACAGCCTCAGGCTGCGCCGGGGGAAGTTTAGGCTCGAGGTGAGGAGAAAGTTCTTCACTGAGAGAGTCACTGGCCACTGGAATGGGCTGCCCAGGGAGGTGGTGGAGTCGCCGTCCCTGGGGCTGTTCAAGACAAGGTTGGACGTGGCACTTGGTGCCATGGTCTAGCCTTGAGCTCTGTGGTAAAGGGTTGGACTTGATGATCTGTGAGGTCTCTTCCAACCTTGGTGATACTGTGAGACTGTGATACTGTGAAACCTGTAGCATAAAAAAATGTGAACGCCTTTTTCACAAGCAGTTGTACGAGTCTGGATTTCTATTCACTATTCTGTTGGATCCAATTCTATTGGATTTCTGTTCACAGAAGCTGGAATGTTCTTTCCCTGTTCAGTGTAATACATTGCTAAACGTTTTGCCAAAAATTGAACAAAACTGATGCAGCAATCTGTTTGTTAATTTGATTGGAAGTGAGTTATATAGGGGGATTATTTACATCAGTAGGTGATTATGTACTTATGGTGAATATTAATATGAGTTTAGTCTGCTGTGTTTTGGGATTTGGTGTCTGTAGATGCCTTTAAACTTGTAAAAAAAGCAAACGTACAATAAACCATTTCTTTTTTCTGAGGAAAATTAATACAAAGATTGACATTAATGCACCATCAAATTTACATCTGCAGACAGACAACATTCTGAAATTTTTTTCCTTTAGAATAGCCTCCTTAAATATTGTAAGGACAGAATGGAAAACTACTGCACTATATTCTCTTAGAGCTCCATATTCTTTCAATTAAACTGAGGAGGGAATAAAAATCTCTCTCATTCACACAGACACACATGGAACTAAGCCAATAAGGGAAGGAGAATGGTGGAGGAAAATTTTTCCCTCTTATCTCCACTCAGCTTGGTAGTATTTATATGTGTGAGTGGTGATATATGCCTGTGTCTTCTCTCTTTATAGACACTGGACAGTGTATATCAGGTGATCTGACTTAGCATTTGGGCTGAACTACACATAATCTACACACTATAATTGCCTTCTAAAGTTCTTGACTTTATTTTTAGAGGAGGCCTTTGAGCTTCTAGGCCTTATGCACAGGAAAATAATATCAGACATAGAAATAAAATTCTGAAAGAGGTTATACCCTTCAGGTACATGAGTTAACAGGTTACAGTGAGGTAAACGCAGCAATGCCCTTTTTATAGCCACATTTGTTGCACCAGTGACTTGGCATCCAGGCAATACCTATTCCTGTTTACCCTTCTTTGAATATTTGTGTCAGTGTAATGACCAAACCTGTGACAAATTTAGGGAATTGAAAGACAGAATGACAAAACACTGATATTTTCTCTGTGGGAAAAGTGACAGAATGAAAGAGATATCTATGTAGATGGTTCTATTCCTACATGTAGAAATAGGCTTGAAAAACCAAATTCAGAGTTTGATTTTTGTCTGAGTTAGCCGTAAACTAGACAGTCTGAGATTTTGCCTGATGAGGAAAATAGAGATAATCATAACCTTTGTACAGCATTATCCACAATGAGTTCAAATCTTAAAGAAGTTCAAGTCAAATTTGCATCTGAATGAGGGGAATTTGTGCCTGATTACTGTCTTTGGGAACAAAATATTTAGAACTTTGCCTAAATCTCACTGACATTTACCATTCTTGATGTATTTTCAGTTCAGCTACTTATAATCCTTTTGCTCTGTAGACATGCAACTGTTTTTTTTCTTAGCTGTTGTATCTTGATAATGTTAGCTTCTTCATATCAAATGATCTAACTCCAGTGTTTTGCTTTGTCATTCAGATCTCTGTAGATACAGCCCATGGTTACACTCCGCGAGCAATTGACATGAGCAATGTTACCCTTTCCAGAGACTTACATGTAAGTCAGAAACACTAACTATGCCTACTCTTTTTTGCAGGCTTTTTTTTTATTGTTGTTGTTGTTTGATTGGGTTTTTTCCTCCCCTCATAGTTTATTTTAAACAAATTTGGTACCGAATAATACTCTTTTTGATATACTTTGATTTTGGTTTGTTGTTATGGTATTTTCCTTGATTTGGGTTTAGGTTGTTTTTTTTCTCTTTGATCCTCTGTTACTTTTGAAAATACAGTTAATGTCAAAAAAATTCTAAGATTTGGGTTGATTTTCTCAGCTCTCTTTGCAAACATCTGTTATTTTGAAGAGAACTCTATTTAGTAAAGAGCCTCCAACATCAGCTTTTTTGTATCATTCATTTCTTCACCATCCTTTCAAAACATTTTGTCATTACTATTTGTTTGAGGGTTTTTTGTTTTGTTTGGTTTTTGGGGGTGTTTATTGTCTTTTTTTTTTCTTTTTTTTTAACTGAAGAAGTAAGAATCAGCAACAATTGGTACAACAAATTTTATGAGACTAGAGAATGAAAAAGTTTAGGAGAGGATTCTGATAGATCTAGCAATAAACTCAAATTACCTGGAACAATATTTTTCAGTTGATAAATGATGCTTCTGTCTTAAGAAAATCAGGCTTTTTTTTCATGGTGTTTGATAGACTATGGAGATAGTTTTCACAATCTCCTGATTTACTATGAGTATTATGTAGGCATACATGAGATAGTTTTAAATTAGATAGCATGAGTGTCTATACCAGTCTAGCGATGGCAGCATGGTGTTCAAAGCTGGCTCTTGAAATACACGGTTAAGTTTATCCATACTCATCTCTGTCATAGTACTGTGAAATAAGCAACAGTAGTAAAGCAATTGATTAACTTAGCAGTATATGCTGATATGTCTGATGAAGTTCTCACAGTGGATTTCCTATCCTTCATTTCCTATCTTGTAGTTTCCAGTTTCATATGTCAAACCACTGCAGATTGCTGATTAGCTTTACAATGATAAAATTTTGTTGCAAATTAACTAGTTTACTTGAATTAAAATATTCAGTAGGTTACTGGTAACTCCAAAAAGTTAATATCTTAAATGGGAACAGCTTCATCATAAGAACATCACTTAATATAGACTCAGTGTAGTCGAAGTAGTGTACAGGCTTTGTTTAATGCTTACAAGACAACTCTAGACGTGAACATCATAATATTATGAAGTGTGGCCAGCAGGGCAAGGGAGGGGATTCTTCCCCTTTACTCTGCTCTCGTCAGACCCCACCTGGAGTACTGTGTGCAGTTCTGGAGCCCCCAGCACAAGAACTACATGGAACTGCTGGAGTGAGTCCAGAGGAGCACCACGAAGATGATCAGAGGGCTGCAGCAGCTCTGCTATGAGGGCAGGCTGAGAGAGTTGGGGCTCTTCAGCCTGGAGAAGAGAAGGCTTCAAGGAGACCTTAGAGTGGCTTTGCAGTATCTGAAGGGAGCCTACAGGAAGGCTGGGGAGGGACTATTTACACTGTCTAGTAACATTAGGACGAGGGGGAATGGGTTTAAGCTGGAGGAGGGGAGATTCAGACTGGATGTTAGGAGGAAGTTCTTTACAGTGAGGGTGGTGAGACACTGGAACAGGTTGCGCAGGGAGGTTGTGGATGCTTCCTCCCTGGAGGCATTTAAAGCCAGGCTGGATGAGGCCTTGAGCAACCTGCTCTAGAGGAAGATGTCACTGCCTATGGCAGGGGGTTGGAGCTGAGTGATCCTTGAGGTCCCTTCCAACCTAAACCATTCTATGATTCTATGATTATTATGCAGTAAACCAAACCCGCAGAAAATTAACCAGCCTGTCACAAACCAGAGAAGAGAAGGCACCAGAACTTCTGTTACTGCCTTGTTTGCTCTGTTATGCTATAACCTCTAATACTTCTTATTACTTTTATTTCCTCTGTAACTTTTATCTCTGAAGCAGAGCTGATTGACTTTGTGATTCATTTGTCCTTATTATTGAAGCTGGTCTTCTTTGAAACCAGCTGGAAAATGTTTTATTTAAAAGCTAAGCTAATTGAAATACAGTTTCAATTAGTAACTGTCATGATACTGTTGTTAAGGAAATATACAAGCTTCTGAGGTAGTGATGATATCCAAATTAAAAACAAATTATCTGTATTTAATTTTTGGCTTTTATTTAATGTTAGAGTTCACGGTTAAAGTCTTCAACCTTATTTAAACTGCTGGGAAAGTTAGTTTGTTTTGGTCAGAGTTCATTTTGTTGTGTTGTGGGGTTTTGTTTGTTTTGGAGGTTCCCCCCCTTTTTTTTTTTTCCAGTATGGTACATAAGAATTGGTGCTGTTTAATGATTACATCATCATGTACATATACTGTATAGGGGAGACCATAACTGTGTCTAAAACTGTACATCTGGGAAGTACTTCTTATTTGGTCTTAAGTGGACACCTAGTCACATCCTGGCTCCGTGAGTAGCTAGCTATGTCTTACTCTGAGATTGTTGTCATAGCACCTGGCTTTCCAAGGAGAGGAAACCCAGATTACACTGGATCCTTCACAGAATTATTGAAGCTTGTATAGACCTTGGAGATCAAATCCAGCCTATGATCTAACACCACTGCATTGGCTAAACCATGTCACTAAGTGCCATAGCCAATCTTTCCTTAAACAGCTCCAGAGATGGCAACTCTACCACCTCCCTGGGCAGCCCATTCCAGTGTCTAATTGCTCCTTCCATGAGGAAGTGCTTCCTAATATTCGACCTAAACCTCTTCTGGTGTAGCTTCAGGCCATGCACTCATCTTGTCACAAGTTGCCTGGGAGAAGAGCCTGATCCCACCTTACTACTACTTCCCTTCAGGTCCCCTCTGAGTCTCCTCTTCTTCACTCTAAGCAATCCCAGCTCCCTCAGCCTTTCCTTGTAAGACTTTCCCTCCAGCCCCCTCACCAGTTTCATTGCTCTCCTCTGGACCTGCTCCCACACCTCAATATCTTTCTTGATGTGAGTAGCCCAGAACTGCACACAGTACTCAAGGTGAGGCCTCGCCAGTGCTGAGTACAGGGACAGAATTACATCCCTAGTCCTGCTGGCTACACTATTTCTGATACTGGCCCAGATTCTATTGGACTTTCATGCCACCTGGGGTCACTGCTGGCTTATGTTTAGCTGGGTGTCAACTAGCACTCCCAGGTCCCTCTCTGCCAGGCTGCTCTCCAGCCACTCATTCTCCAGTCTGTAGCACTGCATTATTGTAGGACCTTCTACTTGGCCTTGTTAAACCTCATACTGCTGGCCTCAACCCATTGACCCAGCCTGTCCAGGTCTCTCTGAAGTGTCTTCCTACCCTCTAGCAGATCGACACTACCCCACAACTTGATGTCATCTGTGGATTTACTAATGGCAGTCTTGATCTCCTCGTCCAAGTCATCAATAAAGATGTTAAATAGGACTGGGTCTGATACTGATCCCTGGGGGACACTACTGGTCACTGGACACCAGTTGGGTGCTGCACCATTCACGACCACTCTCTGTACCTGGTCATCCAGCCAGTTCTTAACCAGGTGCACCAAGCCATGGGCTGCCTGTTTTTCCAGGAGGATACTGTGGGAGACTGTGTCAAAGGTTTTGCTGAAGTCTGGGTAGACCACATCCACAGCCCTCCTCTTGTCTACCGGGCAGGTCACCCAGACATAGAATGAGATCAGATTGGTTAGGCAGGACCTTCCTTTCTTAAACCCATGTTGGCTGGGCCTGATCCCCTGGTTGTCTTGTACATGCTGCTTGATGGAACTCAGGATGAGCTGCTCCGTCCTTCCAAGGTTCTGTTCTGGATTATCAAAACATTAGGACTTGAGGGTGCATGATTGAAGGCATTTACCATACAGTAGAGATGTGTGTAATGTGTCCACTGGAGAAAAGCATATGAAGTGAATTGTCCTACAGACAAACAAGATAAGGCCCAAAACTTCCAAGTAGTTATCTGAGTTCATGAACATTCTCCCAAATTAGTATTTAGAAAAACTGTTTACTCAAAACCCTTACTGAGGATGAGAAGAATACAGAAAAATCCACCACTGTGTATAACTAGAGGCTATGCAATCAGTAGGACAGGAAAGGTGGGTTTAGAAAATTGTTTCACTTTGAAACAGTAGTTCCTGCTAGTTTATAGAGCCTAGAAAGCTTGTCTGTGCTTCATTTAGTTTGAGGTCTAACTCCTAGTTTACCAGTCTGAAAGAGTTTTGTGGAAACAGTTTACTTACCTGTTGTGCACACTGGAGAGGAATTCCATGTTGAATAGAAACTGTGGCTGCATCTATGGAATCCCTGGTAAAATGGTTGGTGCTGTTCATGGTATACTCACATAAATGAAAATCCACCTTGACCGGGCTATATCCGTGAGTTTATAGTCAGTCTGCTGAAGGCAGCAGGAAGAATTTTGATTCCATCTTCTGACTTGCTGTTCTTTGTTTCCATTACCAGGGCCTTCAGGGGGGTCTTGTTGACACTGTTTTCAGAATCAAGTCCTTGTGTAACACCTCAGTAATCTTTAAAAACTATACTCCTCTTTGTGGTTCCTCCTTTTTCACATTAAGTTTTCATTTCAACCCAAGTTCCTAATTCATATCTCAGTATCTCTCTATCTCCATGCTACCCAAATTCATTATCACAAGTTTTGAATATAAACTCTTATTTTCAGTGAACAGTTGTAGTCTACTTGTGTTGAAATTCCTAGGCACTTAAACCTGTTATTTAGTATCAACCAAAAAATTGTCCTTTTTGGTGGGTTATCCATTGCAAAACATATCACTGAGCTCTCTATTTTTTCCTAAGGCTATGGCTGAGATGATGGCTGAAAACTACCATAACATATGGGCAAAGAAAAAGAAAATGGAGCTTGAAGCAAAAGGTAATATTTACTATAGGTATTTACAGTATATTAAGTTCTCTGTGATCAACTTAGGTGATGTGTTTGAAAAAGTAGAATGGGGAAAAACAAAACCAAAAAAGGAGCAGCAAATTTGAATTAAAAAAAATTCTTAAATGTCTATTTTGTGATGTTTAATGCCTGGAAGTTCTTATAGTACTGAGTGTAACAGGTCCTCTTGAAGTAGTTTATGAATGCAAATATATCAAAGGAAGTCACAGCTTGTTAATAAATTTAAGCTACATTAATACATTTGCTTCTAGTATTAATCTTTCAGACTACTGCCCAGGCAGCTCTGATTTCACTTGAATTACTTCTTTATTGCAGGTAGATCTGAAAAGATGTTTACTAAGGACTGCACATATCATGTATTGAATTGACACAATTCCACATAAATATGTTGTGTGCTACATTATTTCTGTGTGCTTAATGATAAATTTTGCCTTGTATTATGTAACTTATTGTCCTTCCTCTGTGTTATCTGCAGATAACATTGTATTTGCACATGGAGGAAACAATATTTGGACAAACAGCAATTTCTCATTTGCAAATGACTGAACCCAGGGTTTTGTCTTTGATTTGGTTGGGAACTAACTGTCCAAGGCAGGAATTATAAAAATAGAACTGTTTTTATTTTCTGAAAAGCCCCACACACAAACTATATACAGAGCTAGTTAAAGTTTATTTACAGGTTCTAATTCAGTCGAGAAATCTTCATACGGATGCTTATGGGCAAGTTTAGTGATTTAGGAAAGTCAGAAAATGGAAAAGGCTGAGCTACAGGACAGCTTTAACCTACTTATAAATCAGACTGAGCAGAGAACCTAGGGAACAGAAGATTTTAATCACGGAGGTGAAGTAGAACTTTAGTGATGATCCCTGCTGAATTTCTCTATGGCAGCCTCTAAAACTGCCTGCTATATCCACACAGCATCAAGTCCAATGTGAGTAAAAACCCACCAAAGTCCAAAGTGTCTGTAGACACAGATTCCATGAGGCAAATATCGTGGAAAGGTACTGTCTTAGCAGCACAGGGAAAAAGCCAAACTGCTGCCATGTTCTCCAGCTCAGGGCAGCAAGCAGGAAGTCAGGATATGGTGGTCTGAGCAAAGCCAAATCTGGGTGCTGCTGGCAGCTCTCTCTCGAATGGACCTAAGGACTTGCTGAACTTGCAGACTTGTGGGGGAGTGGAACAAACTGTGCAAGAGTGGGACTAGAGCAGAACTGCACAGAACGGTGTGAAAGTGGGAACCACATGCTTTTTTCCTCACTATTTATGAGCTTCCTAGACATTGTGTCTGTTGCTATATATATACTAGGCATGGAAAATCCAGCCAGTCACCAGCTGATTCTAGCATGGGCTTGCCCACAAGTCAGTACATGTGTGGAAAAGGTGCCTCTTGCTGTTCCCTCCTTCAAGCCCGGAAGGTGGGGCGGTACAGTTTCACGCCTTCTTCTTCCCCCATTCAAACCTCTGGACGTGTGGGGTGGGGGAAGAAGGGATTTGGAGTGCCCCACAACAGTCTTGTCCAAAGGTGTCAAGTCTAATTATATGCATGAAACATGACCTATGTTTGTTTTTTGAGTTATTGTATGCTTGCCTTTTTTCATCAGTTGTAAGCTTCCAGCAAAGGTACAATAGTTAAGACCTTATGAGAAAATAAATTTCTTCCTGGAAATGCCTTGGATAAATCACCATGAATTACCATACCTTTAATTATATTTCCCCTTAATACAGCTTTTGGTTTAATTTTTATAGCCTTAAAAAAAAAAAAAACAAACCCAAAACCAAACTTTAAACCTTCAAAAGTAGCGATAGGATACACAAAATTCAGGAAGTCATTGGCTACTGGAAAAACAGCAGAGTTTATGCTTCCAAACAGTGCTTCATGATATTGGAGGTCTCTTCCAACCTGGTTGATTCTATTCTATAAGAACACTGTATAGTATTTATAGTGTTAGGCAAAGGAGTACAGGGCTTGGAAAGCTGGACATGGGCTATAGTGAAGGAAGGAGAGGCTTTATGGAGAGTTTCTTCATGTGAAAAGTAGGTGTATCTGGCAGCTGTGCAAAACCTGACCCCCAAACAGTGTGCAGTTTTTCCTCCAGTGTGTACATATACTAGGCTTCAAATATTTTCTTATACCTGTGGAAAAAAACAGAAGAGCAATGCAGATTTCAAACACTGAATGCTCCTATTTTTCATTTAAGACTTTTCACATACATAAGTATGTTAACCACCTGAAGACTGCACATCAGTCCCCTTCATTGAACACTGACTGTATTAATTGTAATTGATCCGACAATAGAATAGAACAGAATCAACCAGGTTGAAAGAGACCTCCAAGATCATCCAGTCCAACCTAGCACCCAGCCCTATCCAGTCAACTAGACCATGGCACTAAGTGCCTCATCCAGGCTTTTCTTGAACACGTCCAGGGACGGTGACTCCAGCGAGGCTCTTTTATAGGCTTAATGACTTCCATAGTTGGGGCATGTATGCTTACTGGGCTTGGTATGCATTTCTGCATGTCTGTTTTCAGCATTTCAGGTATGCATTTCTGCATGTCTGTTTTCAGCATTTCAGGTATGCATTTCTGCATGTCTGTTTCAATAAGGTGGATTTAGAGCGCATTTGTGATAATAGAATAAAAACCAATCATCCCAGCATTAGAGGCTGTGCTTCCTAAAAAGAACCCAAACCAAGTGAAAAGCTAGACCATCAGACTTGCCCCTTAGGTTACCATTTTGAATATACTTAAAGAGATTCACACAGGAATAATGGCAAATTTTGGAATATGTGGCTGACAAAATCGCCTAAGGATATGTCTCTGATATTTTCTATAAAGATTTTGTTCTTTTTTAACAATACTATTGCTGGAGACCTTAAGATAGTATATTTTTCTGAGTCTGATCATTACCCTTACAGTTTCCTGGTGTCATAGGAATTTATGATGTTCTGCTATATGATGTCAGTTGCTTTTCATGAAAGGATTTTTATTAATAAAAGCCACATTATCTTCCTGCCATATTAACAGTCTACGTTCAGAGAAGTGTTAATACATCAGTTATTCCTAAGCTATACAAATAATTTCTTCTGTTTACTCCTCTGTTTTGGTAGTGCTCTTTTAATAAGATTGGAAAATTGTCTGATTACATTTGAATAACATGCTCTAATTTTCTGGTTTTAATTTATCATTTTAATATCATTTTGGATACATCTATATCTTGCTAAACTCTTATGAACCCTTTTTGTTGTCATCAGAAGGTTTAAAAGCAGGACTCATTGTATATGCTTATATGTTTGTCTGTATCGTAGTTTGCTTGTGAAATGATGAGTTACTTATTGAAATATTTTCAGCTTCAACAAATAATTATAATACATATTTGTAACAACAGTTTTTGCAGTAAGTTCAACATATTTACCTGGTACTTGCAGCAGCTGACTATTTTAGGACTATTTTTGTAGCTACATGTAAAGTATATGTCTGAATACTTCTTAGCTTTGCATAAAGAATCAGAAAAGTACACTGCTGCTATTTGAGGTTAGATTTTATTGTAATGTGGTATGTGTTATTATTACAGTCCTTTTGAATACTAGGGCTTACCATGCCAACAGACAGCTAACTGCTTTTTAATTCTCTTGGTATTCTATAGTAGGAGGAGGCAACCATCCTCTTCTTGTTCCTTATGATACACTCACTGCCAAAGAAAAAGCCAAGGACAGAGAAAAAGCACAGGACATTCTGAAGTTTCTACAGATTAATGGCTACGTGGTGTCCAGGTAATCCTCTGTTCAGTATTAGTATCACAGAAGATTCTAGTACTCTTGATATCTGCTTTTCTTTTTTTAACTAAAAGAAAAATCTGTGGTCAGGTCATTTTAAGGTTTCGGTTACCTGGGTGTAAGAATGAACTCCTTCACGTAGAACACTGTAAGGAGAAAATGGATTATGGAGATAGTAGCAAGGATTTTGGAAGGCACAAGCAGAGTTCTTCAGAACATCTGCATGTCTTCTGCCTCTCAACATTGCAGCATGTGTTTTTTTTTCTAGTGTCTTTCCATACATGCAGCTGTTGGTAAACTTGCTCATTTTCTACAAGTGATAGAATTTTTAAGGCTTCCTTATAGGTCAGGCACATGCACCTACCTCTCCATGTAAATTTCTAGGCAATTGCTTTGGTAAGACCATTTAATTTCTAAAATCTGCTACTCATTTCTTTCACCTGATTTAGTTTGTAGTGTTATTAAACTATTTCAGAAGTGAAAGGTGCTGGTTTTTTAAGTTTTTTAAACAGTGCACAGTGTAAATGTAATGACAGAGCATAAATGTACCAATCAGCAATTCAGTCCACACACATGCTATTCTTTGTAGAATAACATGCATAATTTCTTTTTGATTTTAATATATCTATCATGAATAAAAATGTAATTAAATTGGAGGCTTATCTACGTAATCAGTGTGGCTTAGGAAATTTGAGTCGCAAGGAAAGGCTGAAAGCGTATCTGAGTTTTGTATGACTTGAACATTAATAAGTAAAAGGAATAATCACAGAGATGGGTTTAAGCAATCATTATGAATTAATTAGTCTACTACATCTACTTAAAATCTGCCTAGTTCCTTCTTTTATATCACACTTGAAGTTTGTCTCATTTATGGAGTCTCACATCTAACCTCATAGTTACACGTAAAATCTTTCTGGGTAGGTGGAATAATTCAATTTACTTGCCTTCAAAGGAAGGGAAGTACCCTTCATGTACAAAGAAGTGTGTCAGTCAGTGAAGATTTCTTTCTTATCCCCTGTCAGAATGATAGAAGGCTTCTCATCTGTATTCAAGGTTACACTTTTTTTTTTTTGACTAATCCTTTATATTTCTGCCTCAAACACAAGGGAAAAGTGGGCTTTGGAGGAGTGAAAGGCTATGAGGGATGAAAAGATAATCATTCACTTGGACCCAGTTATCACCTAGTAAATAGTTCATGCTGCATCTACACCCTTCTGCACTAGTCACATGCAAGACTTCCTCTCAAGTTAAAGTCAGTATACCTCCTGCCCCTGTAACCAGTGTGCTGCCTAAACAAGGGTCTGATTCCTGTGGGGTTTTTTTAGTTGTTGTTTTGGGTTTTTTTCTTTTGTCTGCTTACCACTCAACTTTCTGCAACATATGTCTTGCAGACATTTGTCCAGTCTTTCATTTGACACTCGCTATTTTAGTCTACTGCACTCTCATTCACACCAGATCTGGGGAAGTTACAGACATTTCCCCCCTGCTGGGCACATGGCACTCAGGCATATGGCAAGTGATCAGCTGCTAGCACTGAGCCCTCCGTTTGCCTTACTGACATTACCATCCCACATTATCTGTATTTGGGGGACACAGCCTTCCTACCCCAGTGGCTGGCAACTGAGACTCCCTCTTACTCCATTTGCAGACCCCACAGACCAGAGCTGCCTAACCCCTCACCCTATCCTGCCACTCTCTGACTCAATTTGGTAGCACTAAATAAGCTCATGCCAGTGCCTATGGTAATTGACACTCTGGTCTTAAAGTCTGTAGGACCCATAGAGACACTCCCAGAATCTGTGGTCTCTCCAATTACTGATGCTGAGACCCTCATTCACTCCTATTACTTGTACTATAGGCCTGAAGGCACCTACACCTGAATTCTAACTCCAGTTGTTGGCCCAGTATCCGCTCGTACAGGTCTTGCCAGTAGCTAGCATTTACTACTGGCAGCAAACACACATGGGACAGTGAATCACATTGAACAGAGAGATGGTTAAGAAACAATTTAATAAGAAGATGTGACAGACTTTAGTGACAAGGTGTAGGGCTCCCTTTTGCTCCCTTTTGCTCCCTTTTGCTCCCTTTTGCTCCCTTTTGCTCCCTTTTGCTCCCTTTTGCTTTCTTTTGCTCTTTCTCAGTCCTCCTGCCCTGAACATTTCCTCAGTTCCAATGATCTGCCTCAATTATTATAAATCCTCATGTAACTCCTCTTAGGAGTTAGAAAATTCAGGTGGCCTTCTCCAGAGCTCTGCCTAAAATTTCTTAATGCACCCTCGGTGTCCAACATTTTCTCCTTTATCCCTTGTATGCCACAATTCTGTTTCTGTGTGCTCTTGTGTATGACTTCCCTAGTATTGCTCTCTTTTGCATTGAGAAGGTCCTTGATTTGATAATCTTAATGAAGCAGGCACTATTTTATCCTTGAAAGTACCAGCTGACAAATCTGTTTTACTTCTCTAATCTCTTTTTCTGAAACAGAACCTTGCCATCAAGCAGTATTCTAATGTAAAATGTGCAGCTATGTTCAGCAGGCATACTTTTTTACCTTGCAAAATAACTTGAGTACTGATGTACTTGGTGCCTCTGGCAGTGGGCTGGCTGTCTCCCTTGCTGGTTAAGCATAGCTTTTTCAGGTGCTGTCATGAAAGTCCTGATCCCACAGAATGAAGGCTTATGCCATTGCCAGCTTGTTGCTAGCAGACATCAGTCTACATCATAGAACCACTCTTTGCAAATCTGTACTTGTTGGAAGAAGATAGTCTTTTCAGACTAGTAACTGTAATGGAACATACTAGAAAAGGTAAACTTCAATTCTATCACTTTATTTTGGTGTTCTTCTGATTTTTCACGTGCTACATAGCTATTCAAAGTTCTTCCATTACAAATTAACCTTTGGGGAAAGAATCCTGATGAGGGAGACTGGATTTACTCCTGGTTTGATTGTTTAAATAAAAATATTTTGACAGTTTCAAAACTTCTTCACCCAAGAATTAATCCTTGGACGGAAATATAAGACAGCAATGTCTTAAAAGTAAGGAAAAGAAATTACAATCGTACTGGATTATTGTGATTGACTCATCTCACTTTTTTGTAGCCTTCCTCTTGGGAAATCTGAGTTTTATCTTAACAAATTCAACTCAAAGCATTCCATTGTTCTAAATGCTCAAATAGAAGTGTAAGCATACATTTTCCATCCAACACTGGACTATTCTGTATTAATAAACAGTCATTACTGGAGTAAATATTGTCAGACTACATGGAGAGGTAAGACTATGTGAATCCTTCTGCATGTGTGAAAATTGACTTGCTTCTTTTTGCAGAGGATTTAAGGACTTGGAATTAGACACACCTTCCATTGAAAAACGTTTTGCCTACAGTTTCCTTCAGCAACTTATAAGATATGTGGATGAAGCCCATCAGTATATTTTGGAGTTTGGTATAGTACTCCTTGTTTGTTTTCTGACAAAATATTAACTAAGATGCTTGATATTATAAAGACAACAATATTTTTTTTTTTTTAAATGATACAGTCTTGAACTAGGAGTTTTTCATCTAGTTGCTTACAGTTCATGAAGGTGAAGGATTTTGGAAAGTTATGTAGTTTACATGCTCATTTTGGTTTCTCATATTCATTCCAGTTTCCCATATTCATTTGCCAGATGACAAACGTTTAGTGAAAATTTCTAATGACTTTAACTCTTTGAAAACTAAACCTAGCTGCCTTCTTGTATTTATGCAGAAATTTGTAATCTCTCATGTTCACCTTAATACCTACATGTAATACCTTTTTCACAGAGCAAATTAAACCAATTGTTTGTACCACTCTGGAGAAGGAAGTGGAGCAGAGAAAGCTCTTTTACGAACTCCCACAATGGGAATGTTCTTTCATAAACACCCTGCACATGTTTTGTCCTTTCCAAAGAAGGAAAGAAGTTAACTTGGTCTGCTTTTGTTAAGGATAAAAATTGAAAACCCCCACCAAACATAAAAAGATTAGTGACCCAAGTAAGCCTCTCACATGAGCAGTAAAAGCCAAAAAAATCTGGGCAGAGGCAGCCAGATGTGACCATGCTAGTTACAATACCATATAACATATACTTTGCTTAATGTCTAGGCATAGGCACTCTAATTGATGGTATTGATGTCAGGAACAGCAGAGACAATGCACATCCAAAACCCTGTCTAGTTTTGAAGTGGAAATAATCACATTTATTAGTAATTATATGCCATGGCTACTTACAGTAGCAAAAGTCTGGCCTTGATAACTCATTGGGTTACTTCTGCTAATGCTCAATTATCATAGCTTCATTCCGTTTAATTATTTTTACATAACTGCAAGAACACCAATGAATAAATATTGAAATGGTGATGGAACAAATACCATTCATGTGCCACAATGGGTTAGTTAAAATGATAAAAACTGAAGTATGATCTAGAAGCTGTTCCATATTATGGCTGTAAAAAAGCATTTGATTTTTATAGTAATGGGGGAAATGAAGCAATTTTAATTTCAGTAGGGTAGTTCTAGCTATTAATTCTATTGTTTTACAATCTCCACAAATAAGTAGTAAAAATAGGGTAATTTCTTCTGGGAACAACTGGAGAGAGGTGTTCCATTAGAATCTGAGTTCAGGCTTCCAAACTGTCACTAACAGCTAGAAAAATACAAACACAAGATCAGATTTTAATGTCAAAAAATATTCATATCTTCAGACTATGAGATATCTACATTTTAAAGAAGATTTGGACCAATATTCTTTACAAATTTTATTTGCTATAACTTTCCTTCTCACGAGGTGGTCATAAAATGGCACCTTAACTCCAGTTTGTATTATCTTAAATCCACATCTAAAGACAGCTACTATTTGTTAGCAGAAAACTGTAGATTGAAATAAGGATATATGACAGGGAGCTTAATTTTCTTCTCTCTGCAGATGGTGGCAGCAGAGGCAAAGGAGAGCACTTCCCATATGAACAAGAAATCAAGTTTTTTGCCAAAGTACAGTATATCTTTGTTTATTCTTTGTCATGTAGTAAGTAGTTGAAATGAGAACATGTTTGTTGCTGAATACAGTTATTGTTATATTTGCTGACTTCTGTGTTAGACTCATGACCTTATTAATCAAAACCAGTAGTCATAAAAATAGTTTGAAAATACTGTAGGACAAAGTATAGATGTGAAAAATTTACAATCCTATATTCTGGTTATTTGTTTGCTCCATAATAGGCAGCTACTCACGATGTTATTCATAACCTCCCTACATTTCTGTCTGTAATTCTGAAGATTTTTCTCTTTTGCAATCTTCAGACAATGTGACCGGTGTTTAGTGGGTACTGTGATCAGTATTTAGTAGATATACAGCTTTGTATCTATCAGTGCCACTTCCCTTATTTCTTCCTTTGTTTTAAAACTATACTGGTGTCATCAGGACGTCATGAAATCGCAGAATGGTTGAGTTTGAAGAGCCCACTAGTCATCATTTAATCTAACTTCAGTGCTCAAGCAATGTCACCTAGAGCAGATTGCTTTGTATTTCAGTTTGTTTCCATTGCCTCTGGTCCTGTCATAGAGCAAAACTGAAAAGAGTCTGGATGCATCTTTTTTACACCCTCCCTTCACATATTTATACACACTAATGAGATCCTCTCTGAGCCTTCTCTTCTGAAGGATAAACAGTCCCATCTCACTCAATCTCTTATTTGAAAGATCCTCTAGTATTGAGGATTTCAGAACCAGATACAGCACTGTGGGCTCATCAGTACTGAGCAGAAAGAAGGAACCACCTTCCTGTACCTGCTGACAATAGTCTTATCCAATGCAACCCCGGATGCAGTTGGCACTGAGGGTGCATCATTGACTCATGGTCGTTTTGCAGCCCACTGAGACTTCCTCTGCAAAGTGGCTTTCCAGCTGGTCAGGCCTGTGATGGTTTGGCTCTTTCACAACCTGTAATCTAATTCCTCTCACTAAAATATCCCAGCTAGGCTCAAACTAGCACAAGTACATAGGGCTTTTCCTACCCAGGTGCAAGACTTTGCATTTACCCTTGGAAAAAAGACTTTGGATTCCTGAAAGCTTCTTTTTGTGTCAGGATGGTTTTGCACATTATTGATTAAGAAAATCTGTTGCTTATCCCTTTCTCATGTAAAACCTTGTGTGGCATTTTTACAATGCTTTTTTGGTGAAGTAAAGGCATCTGTTTGCAGTGCTGATATCCTTGCACCAGCTTGTCATCCCAATAGCTTAATGTACCTGGAAATCCATGTGGTACTATTTTTCCAAATTTGACAACTCAGAAGCTAACATTCCACCCTTTGCTCTATGCTTCAAAGAGGAAGCCATTATAGATTCTCTTATTGACTGTTTTGGATTTCTTCCTGGCTGACACTTGCAGTGGGCACTGAGTAATGGTCACCACCTGAAGTAAACAGGAAATCTTGTGTGGACAAAGCCCACAATGTATGAGGACATTCTGCAAGTATTATTTGATAGCATCTGAAATTAAGTGCCATTACTGGGATGCCAGTTGTAGGTGATTTTTTCTTAAACCTACATTAAAAGGTATGAATAGCAATGGTTGTGTTCAGAAGAGAAATCTTAAATTGTGAGACAAAATGAAGTTATATTTTCTGCTTGGTACTCCTCCTGAAAAAAAAAAAAAAGATGGAGTCCTAGAGTTAATGCACAACTTTGCCCTGTTGCCTTTCCTGATGACATTTTAAGTTCAGGTGCTGGAACGACAGAGAAGGGCAACAAAGCTGGTGAAAGGCCTGGAACACAAACCCTTTGAGGAGAGGCTGAGGGAGCTGGGGTTGTGTAGCCTGGAGAAGAGGAGGCTCAGGGCAGACCTCATTGCTGTCTACAACTACCTGAAGGGAGGTTGTAGCCAGGTGGGGGTTGGTCTCTTCTCCCAGGCAACCAGCAACAGAACAAGGGGACACAGTGTCAAGTTGTGCCGGGGGAAGTCTAGGCTGGATGTTAGGAGGAAGTTGTTGGCAGAGAGAGTGATTGGCATTGGAATGGGCTGCCCAGGGAGGTGGTGGAGTCACTGTCCCTGGAGGTGTTGAAGAAAAGACTGGTTGGGGCATTTAGTGCCATGTTCTAGTTGACTGGATGGGGCTGGGTGCTAGGTTGGGCTGGATGATCTTGGAGGTCTCTTCCAGCCTGGTTGATTGTTTGATTCTAAGTGGCTTGAATGCTAAACAAATTTGAAGCAGAATATACATTAACAAAAAAATACAGAGACGTTTTAAAACAGAAAAAGTATTTTAAATGCTCTGTCTTTAGTTGTGACTTGCAAAGAGTAAATAGGAAAGAAAGCCCTGAGATAACCACTTCTTTCTGCTGTAATTTCAGGTCGTGCTCCCTTTGATTGATCAGTATTTTAAAAATCATCGCCTGTATTTCTTATCTGCAGCAAGTAGACCTCTCAGCAGCGGAGGGCATGCCTCTAATAAAGAGAAAGAAATGGTGACAAGGTAAAACTTAAAATAACATTTATGTCTATGCACATAAAATGGAAGGCAGAAAGTTATTTTTATGAACACACAAATGAATTTTTTTTCCACTTTCTTTTCCTGTTAGGAAAAGTCATTGTATAAAATTAAGAGAGAAATACAGAGTTATGCTTATATGCTGTGAAATAGTAGCAACAGTAGTAATAGCACAGAAATATCCACTTGATCTTTTCAGGAAGCTATTTACTGTTTAGACCAACTATCTAAAATTTATTTTCACTTAGTTTCACTTCTGATTGAATTGAAACATGTATTTCCCCTATAGTAAAAGTGGACTGCAAGCTTCACTAAAGACCTAATACATACCTGTAATGTACAAGTATCCTATTTGCTTTCTTAGCTGTTACCAGGTACTGAACCATGCAAAACTACTTGCTGCTCTACAAGGCAAATGAATGGTAATACAGGCTTGTGGAGTTTGCAAGATTGTGTGAATTCTGACTAAAGCTTCCAGTAACAACATTAAGCATAAGGTGATCCTTATCTCATGAACTCATCTGATCTGTCAGCTTGGCTGAACAGAATTCTTCAAAGAATTTAAAAACTCTATCAAAACACATGCATCTAGATAATTTTCCACTCTGTGAGCTGCTGGTTTTGTGTCTGTGATGTCTGGGATAACCATATTTCAGTTATTAAGTCATGACAATAAGCCCCATACTTCTGGAATATATCAAACCTGAATACATCAGCATATCTGCTGCAGGGATTCAGAACTTCTGCACATATGCTCTCCAACTTTGTGAGCTTCCTGAAAATGTAGCCCAGCAAAAGGATGAGAGCTGCTGCCACACATAATTGAGTTAACTGCCATTCAGAACTACCAAGCAAAGAGAAGCAAACAATGGCAAGAAAACCTGGGGTGAATGATAGATAGCTACAAACAGTGCTGTTGTGCAGTTTAGTTCTTAATTATCAGGATGCAAAGGTTATAGAAACTACATCATATGATCCATTTCCTGAAATGTTTGGTTTTTTTTTTTGCCATTTTAATAGATTCCCAACTTCTTTTTTTGGGGGATGGGTTTTTGCTTTGTTTGGTTTTGTTTGATCAGTTTGGTTTGTTGTTTTTGTATGCTTATTGGAGTTTGTTTGGTTTTGTTTGATTTTTGTCCCTTTCCACAGTACTGTAGAGAGTTAGTCAAAGCTGAATTTTGGATTTTCTGCTGAGTTTTGCCTTTAGATTTCTTTGAGTGCTATGCATATGTAAGATTTTCTTCAAGCTAAGGACATTTTCTGACTGCTTTATTTTTCACAGTGAAGATAAACTTGCATTCATTAAACTATGGAAAAGTATAAATGTGGATACTGATAATCCAGTGACAGTGTTAACAAGTACAATAACCATTCCATGTTCAGCAAATACATTAAATCCAGGTCTACTTTGAGGGCAAATATGGGTTAGACATCTTTATGAAATATGGTGGCATTATATTCCATCTGATTTTTAACCAGCCTCTTCAGCATTGAACCTTTTTGCATCTCTCATGCGTTATACCATCTTTCAAGTCTTTGTACTATTGCAGATGTGTAAAATTACTTCTGAATGTGAATCTAAGTGCTGGCCATTGGCCATTTTATTTATTTATATAAGCTAGACTGATTACACTAGATATAGTAAGTCCAGTCTGATTTTGTGAAAACATAGATAGAAAATAAGATTGAAAGATATTTAATGTGTTAGAATAGACAAAAGATTTCCGTGATGCAAACATGCTTCTGTACAGCATTTTTTCTGAGAGACTGGGTGAGCCAGAATCATCCTAAAAAAAGCCTCATAAAGTAAAAAGTGAACAGAGATCCCTGAACATGCACCAACCAGACTCATTTCTAAAACAAAGGCCTTGGTGATGCTATAGTGGATCACTGCGCTGGCTAATTAGCTATATTCAGTACCATGTTAACCTTGCTGTTCTGATTCTCTTGTCTGTCGGTGGAGCTACATGCTCAGATCTTATCCATAAACTGCAAAGAGATGCCTTTTGCTTTTAAACCAGAGACTGATGATGAGCCTGTGTACCTTTTTTAAATACTAGTCATGTCATATATAGCAGATGAGAGGGGTTTTGCAACACAAAATATGACACCAAAATTGATGTCTCTCTTGGAGAAAATCCTCAGACTGAAGTGAAAGAGGAAGACTGAGGTAATCCTTCCTAAATCTGGAGGCCAGCTCAATTCCTATAGGGCAGTGTGCTCCTGCTTCCATGAATTAACCCAAAACTTCAATCTTCATTGTTCTGAACAAGACACTGCTCATCAGCACAGGAATTAACTGAAAGGAAGTAATTGATTGTATAAATATTTGTTGTTTTGTAACCATGTTAAGGGGCTATTTCTTATGTTAGGTATGTACTTGAAAAGGAATTCTCACTGTGTTCAAGACTGTGAGGTCCAAATTTGGCTTATTAAACATTTGCTATCAAGCCCTTCAATTAATCTGATACCCTTACCTTTTGTTTTCAAACTGTTGGTGGTATCCTGAATAGCACACTGACCCGATTTTACTTCTCAGAGCTTGGATGGTTATTTCTTTGTGAGTTATCATATAGTACGCTTTTATATTAATTAGCTTTGCTTTTAATTTTTGTTGTTGTTGTTGTTTCTTTAATTATAATATGTGCTTATTTAACCATGTTTGTTAAGGATATGCACTTTAAAACTCTTTCTTTGGTACTCTGTCCCACATTCTGCTCCGATAATTGATTCTTTCTGCGTGACATCATGTTGCTTTTCCTGCTCATATATCAGCTGTTATTTTTTTCTTTCTTCTCCCCTCCCTTATTTTTTCCCCTTCTCTTCTATTTTTCTTTTGTCTTCAGCCTGTTCTGCAAACTTGGAGTTCTTGTCAGGCATAGGATTTCACTGTTTGGTAAGGAGACCCTTGACAAATACTAGCATGGCCATCACTTGGTTTTCTTTGCCGTTTTTGCATTGCGTTATGTGCTGCTTTGTTGTATGCTGCATGGCTGAAATGCATGATCTTCACAGACTAGTAGTTGTTTAGGCTAGCAGATCACAGAAATTATTAGGTTAAATAAAAAGCTTTTGTAGTTATCAGTTTGGGGGGTGGTGGTGTTTTATTTTCCATGTGTGTCAACTAATATCTGGATTTCATTATCCTACCAAAAAAAAAACAAAGGCTGAATTAATTATAATTACTAATTTTCTATTTTATTCTAAATTGTTTGGGGAAAACCAGACCATTAGAAATACACTTTCTGTAGACATTCCTTATGGAAATTCATTAAGGAAAATTTGTAATGGGCTGAAATGCTTAGTTTTGCTCTGTGGAATCCTTAAATATTCTCCGATGCGCTTGACTCCACATACGCATGTGTCCTATATTTGCAATATAATGTGAATCTAGCAGGAGCTCACTGTTTGTCTTACTGCCCCATGAAGATCACTTAAGTCAATTTGAGGTCTACATCAAGTGTATACATTATATGAAATGTGTGGCACTGTCATATACTCTGTGAATCTTTTTTAAGCCAGGAAGATAGGATAGTGGAAATAGTACATCCTATGCATATGTAGCTACTATAATGGTTACACTGCGAAATTCAATATCCATGAACATAGCTAATTGGGTAATTAGCTAGTGAATTAGATTTTTGTTTTAAGATAACATGCATCTAACTAAATTCCTACATATTTTATTCAATTTGAAGGGAAAGAATTCACTTGCTGCAGCAGTATGGTGTTTAAAAAGCTTACAGACCGTTGAGAAAACCATTTAACTGAGAAGGAGATTGGGAGTTATTTTGGGATATTGCTTTTAAATATATTTTGGGATGAGCTGAGTGGATTTGCCTGTAAAGCCAAAAGATCATAGGGTGAATGGAGTTATTTCTGCAGCTGTGTGGCACTGTTGCAGCATTTTCTGAAGGGTGGAGTGTCACAAATGTGCACATAAGTTCTGGTTCATGCCCTACCTACCTAGGTTGTTCCTTCAAAGAATGAAGTATGCCTGAGCTAGTTAGAATATTCTATTCTATTCTATTCTATTCTATTCTATTCTATTCTATTCTATTCTATTCTATTCTATTCTATTCTAACTAGCTCAGGCATAATAATAATAGTAATAATACTATTAAATAATAATAGTAATAATGCTATTAAAATTTTGCAAATAATTTTTTTTTGCTATTATGTGAATTTGTTCTGCTGATTTTTTTTTTCTAAGATGAGTAACAATTAAAAATCTAAGTCAGTATAACTTTCTTCAGTACTAAAGAAAAGAGCTTTTCCATTCCTCATCTCATCTTGCTTATTTCTTGATGACTGTTCAAGTGGTAGAGTCAGATGAGATCAGTTGAGTATTCATGATAGCTACAATTTGTTTTTTTAACTCTTTTCCTAGTGTGCAGTAACTAGCAGAATACAAAATTTTTGTGCCAACACAGATGGATACTGTGGCTCTTTCCTTGAGTGTTATGACAAGGTCATTGTAAGACTCTGGAGCATGATTGTTTACTGTGGACCTAATAATTCAAGCCAAAGTCACTTTACAGTTTGCCTTACCTTGATGGTGAATTACATCACATTGGAAAGTCTGATCAAAAGAATTGTGCTTACACCAGCAAAGACACAGCCTGTATAGAGTGGGGAAAGTGCTTATGAGGACAGCCTCTGAGCACAGCTGGGGCCTAAAAAATAATTCCTGCATTTTAGAGGCATCTTGAATGAGCAAGAGTTGCTCAAGAATAACTTTTATGGATAGTGAGGAGTTTGCTTATAACAAATAACAATATGCTATACACTTATGCTGTAGAGATGTTATCTATTACTGTGAATTTGAATGATACTTCTGAGGATACAGCTGCAGGTGTTAAAATCATTAAGAAAAGTTGTGTAATGTTACCTGTATATAGAAGTATGGATGAAATAAGAAATTAAGCATGCAGGTCTTCCAGAGTGAGCTTAAACAGTTAATTGCATTTGACATCTGGTGTCACTGAGATTATGGAATCGTAATTCAGCGTGGAAGTAGATTTTGTGAGCAGTCATCTACTGTTCAAGAGCTGTAGCTATGCATCAGTAAGACTGCATTGATATACCTTAGGGCTGAATTTGCAAGTTGTAGTGAATAATTTTGGTGAATTGAGCTCTTGAATTTATATTTTCTCAATTCATAATTTATATTTGACAGTTTGATTGACTGGTTTGATTCGGTTTTTATATTGTTTAGATCTCCAGTAATACATTCTTTCTATATAAGTATGTAATTAAAAAAAAAAAAAAAGAAAAGATTCAAATGGGTGAAGTGCAACAAAAATTAGCTGTAAACCAGATAAGAAAGGCCTGGTTTTGCTCACTCATTTTTAGGAACCTAGAGAAATTAATTAGAGGAGTTCCTAAAACAGAAACAGGAGGCTTTCTGAGCCTAATCACATCCTGAATTTATTAGCGTCCTGTCACTGAGGCATCCTGGAATCAATATCCACAGCACTTTCACAATGCAGCAACAGTTCTTGCCTCCTGATACAACAATGAATCTTTATAAAATGTATAGGATTGCAGCTAATATTATTGAAGAAATTCAGTTGTACAAACTCCATTTGTAATATGTGCTGAATGGTGACCACACCATCAACCTAATATTTATACTCGCTCCTGGAATACTTCTAGCCTTAAAACATCTTGAACTTGTGGGTTTGTATTTGCCTATATCCAGCCTCTATTGCTTTGAGTTGTGTGAAGAGTTCCTTTAAGAAACAGCTCATATCAGTCGTTATCCTGTTGAGTTGAATTGTACTTATCACCTGCTCTCCTTCTGTGATACAATGGCACTTTGTGTACTGTACGCTCATTTCTACGTCAGAGTATCCTGTATCTAGTTTTCAGCTTTTTGAATATCAATAATATTTTAATAAATACTTTTAAAGTTAGTGAAGACAGAAATATACACTGAAAAATACTGAATACAGTAAGAAAACTAGTTTGATTAGAATACTCCTCCTTTTAGGTGTCAGAACACAGTTTAAAAAAATGATGAGCTTCTGAAATTGGCTTCTGATCTCAGGTTGAAAGCAAACCTCTTCCTAACCTCTTTAATTCAAAAAGATAATATTTCTGGAGTTTTAATTGTGGTATTTTAAGTAAGGCATTAAAAAAAAAATATATATATTTTTTTGCATATATGTATTTTTGTTTCACTGTGTTTTTAAAATGCTTTCCAAAACACAGAGAAAAGAAAGCAAAGCAGAGAATTTCCACTGAACCTAAACCTATCTTTCATAGCAGATAGCACTTTCTAACATTCTGATATAAATCCTACCCAAAAGAGACATTCCAGAAGAAAAATGTAATGATTATTTTTAAAGTCCATTTTTAGCATTACCTGGATAAAACTGGCCACATTCTAATATGTCAATCTGTGATGGTTTGGGATTTACCCCCTCCCCCAAACTTATGAAATCGTAGTATCATAGTATCATCAGGGTTGGAAGAGACCTCACAGATCATCTGGCTGCAAGTTAAGCAACAAAGCTATATCAATTTACAAGCACATATATACACAATATTTATAGTTATATACATGTTAAAAGTAATACAGAAACACAATTCCCCTCGCAGAAACATCAGAGTCTGCAGAAGGCTCCCAACCTAAACTTCCTGCCCCCCCCCCAGCCCCTTTCCCTCACTTCAGAAATAACCAGATCAACCCACATATATCTTGCTTGATAAATCTGGAGAGATCTGAGGTGAGAGGTCAAAAAGACAACAAGGAGGTTAGAGGAAAAAGGATTCGGTTGGATTAAAGAGTTATAGCAGAGGCAACAACAGAGACCAAACCACCAGAAAGAAGGAACAGAACTGAGAGCTCAGAAGAGTGTGAGAAGTGAGTGTCTTATCTCTATTTTGACTAGTTGTGTTTCTCAGCAGAAGAATGAGGGATATAGGGTACTGTTGTGTTTTTTTCTTTCTTCTCACAGCTAAGGATTTAATTTCTCTCAGTAAAATATTCCAATTAGCCTCAAACCAGCACACAGTCAGATTAGATTGAAGTGGTGTGTGTTTATCATGGTCACTGAATTCTGCTCTGATAGTCCAGTCTGTGGAACCAACCAGACTGCAACATCTGCTACAGGCATATGACTATAGCTTGTCTGATTTTCAGAATAACTGAAGTGAATCTATTTCTGACCCTTCCATTGGGTTGCAACATTTGAAGTACCAGATCCCTAATAAATACATGCTTCTTGAAACATGCCTTACGTTGTAAGTAGATTGCCAATGGAAATTTTCAGGGCACTCGAATGAGCCTATCTTTGCTGTGCTGTGGTGCACAGCATATACTCACCTGCACAGTGAAGATACTGTTTCTTGACAGTCTGATTCACAGTCTTAAGTCTAGGCTGCTTGAGTACTCAGCTATCTCCCTGCTGTCTTTAGTACAATCTTGCACTCTTCTCTTCATCAGTGCTGGCATTCTTATTACCACAGCAGTAAAATAATAAACAAACAGGAGCTGATAAAAAACATAACCTTTTGAGGTGGTATTTTTTGTTACCCTGTATTTTTGGTTCCTGTATAAGGAACACTGTGGTTAGTCGGACAAAGGAGGTTATTCTTCCCCTGTACTCAACACTAGTCAGGGCACACTTTGAATACTGTGTCCAGTTTTGGGCTCCTCCATTCAGGAGAAATGTTGAGATACTGGAACATGTCCAGAGGAGGGCAACAAAGCTGGTGAGAGGCCTGGAACACAAACCCTATGAGGAGAGGCTGAGGGAGCTGGGGTTGTTTAGGCTGGAGAAGAGGAGGCTCAGGGCAGACCTCATTGCTGTCTACAACTACCTGAAGGGAGGTTGTAGCCAGGTGGGGATTGGTCTCCCAGGTAACCAGTAACAGAACAAGTTACAACACAGTCTCAAGTTGTGCCGAGGGAAGTATAGGCTGGATGTTAGGAGGAAGTTCTTGCCAGAGAGAGTGATTGGCATTGGAATGGGCTGCCCAGGGAGGTGGTGGAGTCACCGTCCCTGGGGGTGTTCAGGAAAAGCCTGGATGAGGCACTTAGTGCCATGGTCTAGTTGATTGGACAGGGCTGGGTGCTAGGTTGGATTGGATGATCTTGGAGGTCCCTTCCAACCTGGTTGATTCTATAATTCTATAATACACTCTGTGTAGACAATGGTACTTTCAATATTCAGTGTGAATTGAGTCTTTTTTTGTTTGTTTTGTTTCTTTAATTGAGAAACTTTAAAAACTTCAAGAGGCAAGAAAAAATGTTTTCATTTTTTTTAGAGATTTACATTTTTGTTTAAAAGCTTTGAAGGTTTGAATCAAGTTTGTGTAGCCCTAATCTGTCCCAAATTTAAAAAGTGAATTTGGAGGTGGCTTGTATGTAGTGATGTCTTGGAATGTTCATATGCACACTGATATGTTGTGTGTAAGATCTCTTTATACATATCTAATGTGGAAAAAAGCAAATAACTTTGAGAGATGCCTATTATTGCTACTCATGTGGGCCACACCTGATCCTGCTGTAAATGGTTACAGCTTATTGGGTAACTAACTTTTTGGAACTAAATTTTTGGATAATGCTTTATGTAACTAGTCTCTCCCTGCAATAGCAGCTGGTGAAAATTAACAGCTTTTATATTATGGAGAGGAGGAAAATAAATGTTCAGATAAACTTGAATGAATCAAAGCAAAATGTATAGAACTTAAGTGAAAACCAGACAATACACTGCAGCTCTAATTAACCCCACATTTAGTGCTTCCATCTTGACTGCCTTAGCTGTATGATAAGAGATGCTTTACTTTACTTGTGTAAACAACAAACTGCATGTTTTTTAACTTGAATGTAAAATTATGCAGAGGTTCAGTTACTCTTCTGCTATGTCATTTACTCTTTCATTAAAATCAAAGACACAGCTAGCAGAGTGTAAGTATGCTGTACAGTATGCTCAGCTTAACTGGTTGATAATTTTCCTCCCTGTTTAGGAAATGATGCGACATCAATAGTCAACTGTCTTCACATACTGGGCCAGACCTTGGATGCAAGGTAATACTGAATATATTTCCTCAAGTACAAAGAAAAAATCACTTAAGAAAATAATATGCAGCCATATTTGGGCTACTTGTGTAAGGCTACAGACTTAGAAAACTCTGAAAGTCATACTACTGAAAAGAATTCCCGTTGCAAAGTCAGTTAATTGCTAGCTAATTACTAGTGTTTGGCAGAACAGTATTTGTAGGTTACACTTTCAGCTTTGGTTTGGATCAGTGGTGTCCACAAACTGTTTGCTGTTAGTTCATCTGGTTTTAATTATGTGACAGTCTTTAAAATACAATGAGATTAGAAGTGTTTTTTTATTTTCCTTACAGTGTTTAATAACAAATTCTGAAGTTAAATACGTATGGAGTGAGGCAAATCTGTCTACTAGAGGATGTTCATTGCAAAGTTTATTCAGGCTTTAATTTTAAGAAAAAACACCCTTTTACATCCTATATCAGGACCAGTGTGGCCAGCAGGACAAAGTTATTGTTCCCCTGTACTTAATGCTGGTCAGGCCACACCTTGAGTACTGTGTCCAGTTCTGGGCTCCTCAATTCAAGAGAGATGTTGAGATACTGGAACATGTCCAGAGAAGGGTGACAAAGCTGGTGAGACGCCTGGAACACAAACTGTGAGGAGAAGCTGAGGGAGCTGGGGTTGTTTAACCTGGAGAAGAGGAGGCTCAGAGGTGACCTTATTGCTATCTACAACTACCTGAAGGGAGGCTGTAGCCAGGTGGGGGTTGGTCTCTTCTGCCAGACAAGCAGCAACAGGACAAGGGGACACAGTCTCAAGTTGTGCCGGGGGAAGTATAGGCTGGATGTTAGGAGGAAGTTCTTCACAGAGAGAGTGATTGGCATTGGAATGGGCTGCCCAGGGAGGTGGTGGAGTCACCGTCCCTGGAGGTGTTCAAGAAAAGACTGGTTGGGGCACTTAGTGCCATGGTCTAGTTGATTGGACAGGGCTGGATGCTAGGTTGGACTGGCTGATCTAGGAGGTCTCTTCCAACCTGGTTGATTCTATGATTTAGTGGTACTTGTACTTCAACATTATTTGCGTAAGCCATTGTGAGTCGTATGGATGAGATGACCTTAACATATTGAAGGGTAGTATGTTGCTTTGCATTACCTGTACAGTCAACTAAGTATCTGTGCCAGTTGTTGACATGTAGTTCTGTGCAATTGTGAAACAAAACAGTTCACCTCCATGGATATTTAACGTAACTTATTTTCACTTTACATTTACTCTCAAAGAGCTGATTGGCTCTTTTCCTGTGCAGTAGCTTAAATGAACATCTGTTACACGGTAGAGTCAATGACATGGTCAGTGATATGGCTCAACTGTTGATTAGCAGTAATTTAGGTTGTGTTATCTTGGGCATTTTGGTCATAAATTGTCCGTGCTTTATACAGTTGTATAGTTGAAATATAGGCACAGGTGGTGGTCACAGCTCTTGGTAAAGGTGTAGAAACAATTCCAGATGGATATTAAGAGGTTCATGGGGGTTATGTGAATGTTTGCATATATTGCCATTGAGACTGTGTGTATTCACTGTCAAACAAACAAACAAACTGCACTGTTAGTCAGTTTACAAAAGAATTGCAATTGGATTTATTTCATGTATGACTAAGTAGATACATTCCTTAAAGGTTCTCTGTAATTGAGCTAGGTAAAACAAATGAGGTAATAATTCTCATGTATTACATAATTATATAACTGATCATGGTGTTATAGTAAGGTCATCAATGCATTTAATTATTTTTAAACAGATTTGTTGGTTTAACTATTCCTTTATTCTTGAGGCAGAAATACTACTGTCATATTTCTTGGAAGACTTTCTGCATTCCAGCTGGAGCTTTTCTTCCTAGAGTCATCAATTACAGACTTACTCATCTGTTTCATTAGGTGTTTTGTTTGGTGTGGGGTTTTTTTTTTTCCTCTAAAAGCAAACCAACCCCTTTACAAATTTAAAAATACCTTATTTTCTTAATGGGAACCAGATAAAATATCCTTTTGTTCTGCATTATCACTATGAAACATTTATTCTATAGGTTGTTCTGCTATGAGAAGATTTTACAGTATCAGAAGATGGAACATTTTTCTTCAGGCTTTATCCTGTGCTTATCTAATAGAATATTATTTTTCATTGGTTTTGCATGCTATATACAGGACTGTTATGAAAACTGGCCTGGAATCTGTTAAGATGGCATTGAGAGCATTTTTGGACAATGCTGCTGAGGATCTGGAGAAAACATTGGAAAATCTTAAGCAAGGCCAGTTTACACACAGCAGAATCCAACCGAAGGGAGTTACACAAATCATTAATTATACTACGGTTGCTCTCCTGCCAGTGCTATCTTCATTATTTGAGCATATTGGACAGCACCAGTTTGGAGAAGATTTGATATGTATGTATTGTTTAGAAGTGCAATGCCACTAAAATATCTGTAATGACATGTAGTAAGCCTTACTAGATTCAGTTCTGTTAGAGAGGGACAAATTGCAAGTAATTGTGACAAAATTGTCATAGATTTTATCCAATATTTGCTGTAATTGCCCTAGAACTGTCTACAGCTTTTAGTGGGTTTTGCATAGGTATTACCTGACTGTTACTACACAGTCAGAAGGCTCTTTTTTGTTTATCATTCTAACATACCTTTACTGAGACTTTCTTCTGGTGTGAAAATTTGCTTTGTATTGGTTAAATGTTATTTGCTATAGACTAGTGAGAGGCTGGAATGGGTTGCCCTGGGAGGTGGTTGAGGCCTCATCCCTGGAGGTGTTAAAGGCCAGGCTGGATGAGGCTGTGGCCAGCCTGATCGAGGGTAGGGTATCCCTGCACATGGCAGGGGGGTTGGAACTAGATGATCCTTGTGGTCCCTTCCAACTCTGACTGATTCTATAATTTCTATGATCTTTACCTGGTGCCTGCATCTAAGAGTGTGTATTTATGTGTACAGAGTACTCCATGGGCAAAGGTGAGTCAGTGTATGTGAGGTTACTCGTACTACAAAAAGTACACCACTCCAAGCTGATCTGAACTAAGATCATTGTATAATTAAGAGTGTTGTCCTTCTCAATACTTACACTGTTCTTACACCATTACTGCAGAATACATTGGAAAAGCATTTTTTCAAATAGATGTTAAGATTATTCTGTTATTTTTATGACCGAAAGAATTGATAATTAAAATACGCTTTGATGATGTAATGTTTTTCTTTAATTCTTGGTCAGTCTGAAGAGTGAATTCAGTACCTGCCATTAATTAGTATCTGTGCTTGTTTTAAAAAATAGGAACTGTGATTAAAAGAATTGAATACCTGCTTATCAGGATTACCTTTCTTTTGTACTGTATTTTATGTAGCCATATTATATTTGTTCCCTAGTAATATTTTTTTCATTTCACCACTTTATTTGATTTACTGTGAAAGTGCTACAGACAAACTAAAAAGATGTGTTGACATATATACTTGTATAGCTATTAAATTGATAACTTCTCAGATGACACAATTAGATGTTATCCATAAGGTGAGACCTCATCTTGATTACTCTGTTCAGTTTTGGGCTCCCCAGTTTAAGAGGAACAGGGATCTGCTGGAGAGGGTCCAGCAGAGGTCTATGAGGATGATGAGGGGACTGGAGGGCATGGCTTATGAGGAGAGGCTGAGGGACCTGGGGCTTTTTAGTCTGGAGAAAAGAAGACTTAGAGGGGATTTGATAAATGTTTATAAGTATCTGCAGGCTGGCCAGGAAGGGGGGGACAGACAGGCTGTTCTCACTTGCTCCCCGTGATAGGACAAGGAGCAATGGGTGTAAATTGCAGCAAAAGAGGCTCTGCCTCAACACAAGTGGAAATTCTTTACTGTAAGGGTCACAGAGCACTGGAACAGGCTTCCTAGAGAGGTCGTGGAGTCTCCTTCTCTGGAGACTTTCAAGGCCTGTCAGGATGTGCTCCTCTGTGATCTGTGTTAAATAGGATTGTCCTGCTCCAACAGGGGGTTGGACTGGATGATCTCCTTGGGTCCCTTCCAACCCCTAATATCCTGTGATCCTGTGATATGCCGTTGATTGCAGAAAGTTAATATGTTTACCATCTTAGCTGGTAATTTAGTGTTGGAGAAGTGGAAGTTTTCAGTAACACCTGTAGCACTCAGTGGTGAGAATATTTTTTCTATTTAGAGGATAATTTCAGTGGACTGCTTAATATTGATTCAGTTATCGTCAAAAGAAATACATTTCAATTCTACAGCAGAAATATCTTTATACCTTTCATTTTACTCTTCTTTTTAGTGGAAGATGTTCAGGTCTCCTGTTACAGAATATTGGCCAGTTTATATGCCCTGGGAACTAGCAAGAGTATCTATGTAGAGCGGTAAGAAAGTGTTGTTCTGTTTTCGATGTTTGTGTTTCCATTTTGTGCTTTTTTGTGCATCTTGTGTGTCTGCTAACCTTCCTCCAAGTTGTATTTGGTCTGTGTAAACCTCAAAATAGTAGTTAGGTAATTCAGTTATTAAAATTAGATAGTTGCTGTATAGCAGCTATCACCGTTCTGAGGGAAAGGCAAACAGAACTCACACGTCTCAAATATTGACAGCAGTAATCTGGTAAGTCCATATACCTGTACATGGCCTAGCAAATAAACCTGTGGAAAACTCCAACCACACACATGACATACCCTTGCTTACTTGATGACTGTGTCATAGGACACATGACAAAGAAAAGTGGTATGGAAGTTTATAAATAGGAAGATGCACATCTGTGGTGTCGTAGTTTGAGGGGTTCCAGGTTATCTCAGTCTGTCGTGCTCTTAACCAAAAAACATGTGGAAAACCTGCTCTCATTAATTTCCTAAGGGATATAAAATTAATTGGGTTTTATATTGGACAAATAAATTATGTGGGATTTGTAATTAAGATGAAACATGCCAGTGCAAGTTACAATGTTTTATGTGGTTGTCTGCAACCGTTAGCACCAATGAAAAGCACATAGCATGCTCTTTGTAAGTGTGTGATGGATGTTTATGAAGACCTAATGAAAGGAATAAGGAGCACACAGGATAAATAATAATGGGAATTAGGTTAGATTTAACAAATCTAAGTTTCATGAGTGACATCTAGAAAGAACATAACTTTTCTAAAATTATAATGAAGATGAAACTTGTTAAATTACAAGATCAGTTTGGAGGTTGGTTTTTTTTTTCCACTTGGAAGTTCAAGGAAATCCTGAATTGTCTGTCATCTCTGTGACTCAGCTTCAGCAGCTAGTGATTTCTCATCTAAAATCTGCTCTGAACTGAAAATCAGAAAGCAGTTGTTTTAAATGAAGTGACAGGCTATCACTTCTTCCTAAAGATGGACTTTTTACAGTTTTGGCACACTTAAGGACCTTGGGTTATCACATAAACGTTGTTGTATATTTGAAGAAATTAGAGCAAGTTTGCATGTTTGTGCACAAAGCTTTCAGAGTTATTAATCAGTGGAAGCAATTTTTCCCCTCTTTGAAGAACTTTAATGCTAGACTAAGATCTGATTATTACTGTTTCTCTGGAAGAAGTGATGGCTGTATTTGGACTCTTGGTCTATTCAGTAGCTCTTCTTTGATAGGAAAGATTACAAATTTACTAAAGCTGTAAGTAATAAGGCAGAAGGCACTGTTATGGTGACTGTGGGTTTTCCTTGCATGTTCCTCATTTGTGCTCAGCTAAATAGGCCACCTTTGACATTTTATGTCTTAACATTTCATTCATGTATTATCAGAGTGTTGATGGACATCAGTTTCTGTTACCTGTTCTTGTGTTGGTGATCATAATAATGTAGTGGCTTCTTCTTGTATGAGCTCATATTAGAGTAAAAATAAGGCTGGTATACAACTCGAGTTGTAGTCGGTCATCAAAGGTGTATACTTAATATTGTTTCTAAATTCACAGGCAACGATCAGCACTAGGAGAATGCTTGGCTGCTTTCTCAGGTGCTTTTCCAGTGGCTTTTTTGGAAACTCACTTGAACAAACATAATATCTACTCAATTTACAATACCAAGAATGCGAGAGACCGAGCAGGTATTTACAGAAACTCACATGATGGTTATGAAAACACAACTCCACAGTAAATGCTGCTTGTCTGAATACATGTATTGTTCCATACATTTTATTTTGTCAGAATTTCCTGTCTTGGTTTTGTGTTTCTTTTCTATATCAGTGAGCTAAATCTGGTAAAACTGAGTGTTTTATGTTTCTAAAGATACCAGTGTTTTAATTTTGAGACACAATTCTCAAAATACCACTTTAGAATCAAGTTTAGCATTCCAGTATCTGAAGGGAGCCTACAGGAAGGCTGGGGAGGGCCTATTGACAAGGTCTAGGAATGTCAGGACGAGGGGGAATGGGTTTAAACTGGCAGAGGGGAGATTTAGACTGGATGTTAGGAGGAAGTTCTTTACAGTGAGAGTGGTAAGACACTGGCACAGGTTGCCCAGGGAGGTTGTGGATGCTTCCTCCCTGGAGGCGTTTAAGGCCAGTCTGGATGAGGCCTTGAGCAAGCTGCTCTAGTGGGAGGTGTCCCTGCCTATGGCAGGGGGTTGGAGCTGGATGATCCTTGAGGTCCCTTCCAACCTAAACCATTCTATGATTCTATAAGTTAGTGAAGATACTTTCCACATTTCTAGTATCTCAAATAGAAATTTGTTTCTAAAATTCCATATTCCAATCAATACCTTTAGTTGCTTTTTTATATGCAGTATTTGGTCCCTTAAAACACACCTACTTGCAATTGCCTGTATAAAGTACATAATACATCCTTATAAAGTAAATACAGTGCATGCACATTGATTTTAGTTTGTTTGAAATGCAAGGCAGTACACATACTTTCCAGAAACATTATGTATGCTTATTTTGCCTTATGCTTTTTCATTCCATTCTGACACTCTTGATGTTTCTTATGCTGAAACATAGTTGAATGAGGTTCTGTGCACTGCTTGTTCCTACTGCAAATAGAAGACAAGTTACAATAGAATGTCACTGCAATGTTCTGCTGCACTACATTGGCATGATAGTCAACGAATTGCACTTATGTTCTATTGCACTTCTGCATATGTGCTGAGTGTGAATTTTCCCAGATATGTGTAGATGACAGTGTATAAGATGCTAGTTGATAATGGCATCAATTTTATAACTTCACTTTTGTTTTTGAAAAAAGAAGTATACCAGTTTTATGCTTCAAAGTATCTATCTTATCCTGAAAACGTCAGCAGCTGTACTTATGATACATATTCTAGCTATTTTGATACGTCTAGAAAGAGAATAATCTGCTTTTTCATTGAGTTTTTACTGACATTTAAATGTATTTTCCAAACTTGCATTAAACATTAGAGAGACTCTGTGATGGCTGTGTAAAGTGGATCACAAATTGGAAGACAGACTGGTGTTGAAAAAAAAGACTAGCCTTAGACTGTGTTGGAACAAACATTTGTGTCGCTGCTCTCGTCACTGCTTTGTTCTCTTGCTGCCTTCATTCTCCACCACTTGTTGCTGCCTGGAATCTGACAGATGCAATGACACACTTTGGATTGAAGCAGGTGCTCTTTATTCCAGGCCAGTGCAAGTGTAAGACCTGTGCAAGACAGAAGACCAAAAGCTAAAGACCAAAAAAGGGCCCTGTCACTCTCGTGGTGACTCCTTTTATCCCATCATACAAATAATGCGTTAGCATAATTTAGGCGAGTACAGCCCAGTGTTTAACATATATCATGTCTTGTTTTTCCCCTGGGTCAGATGTCCCACTATCTTTTCCTCCCTCTGGGAGGTATCCAGAAGCTGTGGGAATGAAGAACGAGTGCTCATACGCTGCTCATTATTTTTCTTCCTTACATCATATTCCCATACATTTGGGTTCACAAATTGCAGGCTAAATTGTCAATATATATCTCACCCTATGTGTATGCGAGGGTGTAAGGCATTCAAGACTCAGTAGTTCTGTTTATGGATATTTATTTGTAGATGAAAGAAACTGCCTAAAAAGAAAAGATATCTGCCTTTACAGAGGACTGAACTTGTCATTCATATAACATGAAAAATAAACACCTGCAATTAGAAATTCACCTGCAGAAATCATTTTCTCAGAATCTGCTCTATTCATTATGACAGGCAGTGAATTCTTTTTCTTCTGTTAATATTACAGTTTCATCTGATGTGTTGCGAAGAGATGTTTCGATGGATCAGTTTTGTTCTTCAACTGCAAAGTTTATGTGGGAATTCTGAAATTTAAGCTTTGTTTTTGATGTAGCAAATTGATTTCTTGAAATCAGTGCTGTATTGTTCTGTATTAGTTCTTCAGCAAATCGCATTGTTGAAGCATTCATTTAGCAGTTATTTTTACGATAGAAAGTTTTGCTTTTGAAGCAGCCTCAGCCTCAAGCTACGGCAGGGGAAGTTTAGGCTTGAGGTGAGGAGAAAGTTCTTCAGTGAGAGAGTCATTGGCTGCTGGAATGCGCTGCCCAGGGAGGTGGTGGAGTCGCCGTCCCTGGAGCTGTTCGAGGCAGGATTGGACGTGGCACTTGGTGCCATGGTCTAGCCTTGAGCTCTGTGGTAAAGGGTTGGACTTGATGATCTGTGAGGTCTCTTCCAACCTTGGTGATCCTGTGATCCTGTGATACTGTGAAGCTTATATATAAACAGTTTATTGCTTAATTATATAAACAGTTTATTGCTTAATTATATAAAAGTATCTGGTTTTTATGCTTGTGCTTGGGTTTTTTTTCCTTGCATCAGGAGGGCATAAATTTAAATTGAAAAAAAAAAAATACAGAATAGCAAACAACAACAACAAAAATTTACATCTGTGATGTTTTTTTCCCCTCCAATAGTTCTCAATTTGCCTGCTAGTGTAGAAGAAGTTTGCCCAAATATTCCCTCCTTGGTGAAGCTAATGGAAGAAATTGTGGAACTGGCAGAGTCTGGTATTCGTTACACACAGATGCCACATATCATGGAAGTAATACTGCCTATGCTATGTAGCTACATGTCACACTGGTGGGAGCATGGGCCTGAAAACAACCCTGACAAGACTGAAATGTGTTGCACGGCCTTGACATCAGAGCACATGAACACTCTGTTGGGTAACATATTGAAAATCATCTATAACAACCTTGGTATTGATGAAGGAGCCTGGATGAAGAGATTAGCAGGTAAGAAGTAAAACCAAATAACTAAACAAACAAGCATGTATGTGTATATCCAGGATGTGTTCATATATACACACACTGACTTACCCTGCTAAGCTGGAGTAGAAGAACACTCATAATTTTGTGTTTTTAAATAATACAGATCTTGATGAAATATTAAGTATATAAGGCAGTATAAGCAGTATGCTAATGTGATGGTTTGGGTGTCCCCCGCCCCCCCACGCTTTAGAAATCACTCAGACTAGACTCAGCAGGCTCTGGAAATTTGAATGAAGCTTATATTTACAGCTGGCACAATTTACAAGCAGATATTTACAGTATATACAGTTATAGACAGAAATACACAATGTAAAAAAGGTAATACAGACACAGCTCCCCTCCCAGAAACCTGAGTCCCCAGGAGGGGCTCTCAACCACCCCCTCACCTTCCCCCTACCCCTCTCAACCTTACCCCAGTCCCAAGGAAGAATGGAGGTTCGGCCAAGAGGATTAAGAAGCAAAGGTGAATCAGCCAAAGTGAATGGAGGGTGAGGTTAGAAAGCCAGATGGAGTTCAGCCAGCAGCCCCAGCTCCCCAGCAGGCAAAGAGCTGAGAGCACAGCCCAGAGCAAAGTCAAGAGCGAAGTGACTTTATCTATGTTTTGCTTTTCCTTTCTACACATCTCAGCAAGACTGTGAGCAAAGTAGACATCACCATTGTTTTCATTTCACAGCCTATGATCTTGTTCTTCTCACCAAAACATTCTAGCTAGGCTCAAACTAGCACAGATAAGCAGTATGATGTAAGCAGTATAATAAGCAATATAGAACTATTTCTTTTTTCCCCAAACATGAACGTGTGCATTTTGCATTATATGGAGCAAAAGGACGCTAGTTGTTTATTAGATAAAAGGACTGTAGTTGCTTAGCCCACATATATTAGATAGCAAGTTTAATTTTGCTGGCATTAAACAGTTCCTTGCTAATTTGTGTGGATGCTGAATCCTTAAAATATTGTTTTGAAGCTGTGTATCTAACATATCTGTTACAATGAATTGTGATAACGTGCATGTCATTTTAGTAATCTTTACATTATGCTATTTTATAGCAGTTTGTTCTTCAGTATCTGTAAGAAAAGGTCACTTCAGTATGAATTCAGCTTTTCAGTTAGGCTTTCTTATGACTGTAGTAATTTTATTCATGGTCTGGATTTGTAGCTTTTTGAGGAGTAGCAATATTTACATATTCTGAGGGTAACTAGAATGCGTAAAATTCTTTGTAATCTAGTGGATATGTTACAAATGGTTTTGCACAAGTGGACTCAGGTGAAGTGCTATTTTGCATATTTACTTGCAAAAACACTTGTGCTAACAAGTCTCAGGTGGCTGGATCAGTCTCATTTCTCTTTGCACACAAACCTTCTGGTGTCCCAATGTGCACAAGAAGCGCAGGCTGGCTTTTTCAGTAGGTTAGCAAAGAACCAGAGCATGCTTTCCAGTTCTACTTTGCTCAAGCTAAAAAAAAAAAGCAAGTTACAAAAGTGGAGCTAGTGGCTGAGAGAACACGTGTACTCCACATATATGTATCTACCCATACATATCAGTATGATGACAGAATGCTAGTAAAGAGGCATTTCAAGTTGTATGGTCAGGCAAGTTTAGTCTGTGAAGTTATCATTTCTGCCCTCAGAGTGACAAAAGGAATTGACTATGTGAAATCCTGACCACATTTAATTCTTGGCAAACTTTCTGCTGATTTCAATGGGGGCAGGATTTTACTCTGCAGCCTAGTAGTAACATCCAAGAAAGAGGGGATGGGTAAACAATTTTATTTATATTTTGTAGCCAGGTATATATTATAATATTCATTGCCTTAAATAGTGTTTTCCCAGCCCATCATAAGCAAAGCGAAGCCACAGCTCTTAAAGACACACTTCCTGCCACTGATGGATAAGCTAAAGAAAAAAGCAGCAGTGGTTGTATCGGATGAAGAACATCTAAGAGCAGAAGGCAGAGGTGACATGTCGGAGGCTGAACTGCTCATCCTAGATGAGTTCACCACTTTGGCACGGGACCTCTATGCCTTCTACCCTTTGTTGATTAGATTTGTGGACTATAACAGGTATGTGGAGAGAAGTAGGTCAATAAATCTCATAAAATCTTCCTGTTTATTGAGAGCTGTCTATCCCTTGATATGCTCAGCACTGAATTGAAGTAGCATTTACACAGTCTTCCATTCTTGAAGTTGCTCAAGCTGATGCTTTATGACTTTTAGGAGGAACTGGGGTCTTTTTCAGATGAAAACTGAAAAGAGAAAAAAAGGTGAAATGCAAATTCTTTGCATTAGGCTAGGGTTAATATCAAAGGACTTAAAGGGCTTTGAAACAGGACGTAAAAAGCCACTGCCAGAAAGGACTAAAAGCATGCTTGCTTGGTTTTATTGGCTTGTATCCATGTAAAATGTTGAAGTGATTTAAAAGAATAAAGTCAGTGAGGATCTTCCTCATTTCCACTCTTTTATCAAATTTTAGGGCAAAGTGGCTGAAAGAGCCCAACCCCGAAGCAGAAGAATTGTTCCGCATGGTGGCTGAGGTCTTCATTTACTGGTCAAAGTCTCATGTAAGTAATTTCTTAATAAACATTTATTTTTCATTAGGTTTTACTTGTTTAAATTATTTTTTTAGTAGGCAGATCAATTATTTAGAGGTTGTGTTTGGGAAAACACATTTAATGACAAAAATGAAACCACAGGTGAGAAGGTATTTATGACTAAGTTTTCTGACACTTCCAAAATGCCTGAGTAGCTGGGAGAGGTGATGAGTGTTTTGTAGCCCAGTAACATTAATGGTAGATATTTTTCATATGAATTCAGGTTTATTTGTTGAGTTTGGTTTTTTTAATGTATTGAGCTCGTTGAAGCCTTTTTTTTCCCAATCAGTTTTCACCCCCAAAACCCTTTTATAACCAGGGTCATTAAAATTAATTTTCCTACTTTGTACAGTCCTAATGATTGAGTCTTTTGACAAAGTTATGATAAAAACCACATGGGAAGGTTCTGAACATGACTTGTGTAACAAGGATTTGCTGAAGGACATGTGCAGCTCTATTTGCAATCAATCTGTGCTGCAGTGTAGATTTGTATTTCTTTAATAAAAGTTAAAGATGTATAATTAAATTATTAAGTCTGGGTCTGTAGCTGCGTTGAATGAAGGAAATTACGTGAGAATCATTTCTATGATTCTATGATTTATGAAATATGAAATATAAAAAAAACCCAACCATTTTATTTGGAGAATTATTTGCAAGATATATTTAATACTTTGTTGTTCTTAGAGCACTTACTGAATTTATAGAATCATAGAATGGTTTAGGTTGGAAGGGACCTCAAGGATCATCCAGCTCCAACCCCCTGACATAGGCAGGGACACATCCCACTAGAGCAGGTTGCTCAAGGCCTCATCCAGCCTGGCCTTAAACGCCTCCAGGGAGGAAGCATCCACCACCTCCCTGGGCAACCTGTGCCAGTGTCTTACCACCCTCACTGTAAAGAACTTCCTCCTAACATCCAGTCTAAATCTCCCCTCTTCCAGCTTAAACCCATTCCCCCTCGTCCTAACATTACTAGACCGTGTAAATAGTCCCTCCCCAGCTTTCCTGTAGGCTCCCTTCACATACTGGAAAGCCACTCTAAGGTCTCCTCGAAGCCTTCTCCTCTCCAGGCTGAAGAGCCCCAACTCTCTCAGCCTGTCCTCATAGCAGAGCTGCTGCAGCCCTCTGATCATCTTTGTGGCTCTCCTCTGGACCCGCTCCAGCAGTTCCATGTCCCTCTTGTATTGAGGGCTCCAGAACTGCACACAGTACTCCAGGTGGGGTCTGACGAGAGCAGAGTAAAGGGGGAGAATCCCCTCCCTTGCCCTGCTGGCCACACTGCTCTTGATGCAGCCCAGCACAGGGTTGCTGTCTGGGCTGCATGTGCACACTGCCGGCTCATGTTGAGCTTCTCGTCGACCCAGACCCCCAGGTCCTTCTCCTCAGGGCTGCTCTCAGCCATTCACCACCCAGCCTGTATCTGTGCCTGGGATTGCACCGACCCAGGTGCAGGACCTTACACTTGGCCTTGTTAAACGTCATGAGGTAGCACCTAAGGATATTAATTCCAGTTCTGCAAAATTTACCCTTGATTCTCTAGTCTGATTTCTCTGGTTCATATGCAACAAACAAGGTATCTACATTAACACCTTATCAGGCACCGTCACTGACAATGCTGAACTAAAAATAAAACATATTTCATGTGAACACTGGAAAAATAATGAAGAAAATAAACCAAAAGAAACTAAATACTTTCAGACATTGGTTCTTTCTATTGGCTGTTTATATTAGATTTATTTTCTGTTATAACTTCAGTTCTCTAAAATTTGGGAAGTGAGATGCCTTATTATTTACATGTTTGTACCTGACTTTTACTGTAAGTTTTATTGTAAACCTTGCTGTGCATAGAAACTGATTGAACAGTAGATAGAAACATCAATTTACTTGTTTATTCGTATATTTAGTCTTTTAAGGTTCTTATGTTTCTGAATGTAGTGGGATTTATAATGGAGGAAGAATGGAATGGGTGATTTACTAGTAAGGGAAAACCCAGATAATATTTTTATATTGAATTAGAGGATGAGTGATGTTTTTATCATAGCCACTTCATACCCAGAGGACATTTCCTTCTGTCTAACATAGAAACAAACTCCAAACCACACAGCTCCCTAACCTCTTACGTGTAAATAAAGCTTAAATTCAAGGCCATTACTCACCATACATTAATTTTTTATCCTCCTGTCACATACTGCTGACTGTAGACTTGCTGTCTACAACTACGTGTGGGGTGGTTGTGGCCAGGAGGAGGTTGCTCTCTTCTCTCAGGTGGCCAGCTCCAAAACGAGAGGGCACAGCCTCAGGCTGCGCCAGGGGAAGTTTAGGCTCGAGGTGAGGAGAAAATTCTTCACTGAGAGAGTCATTGGCTACTGGAATGGGCTGCCCAGGGAGGTGGTGGAGTCGCCATCCCTGGAGCTGTTCAAGGCAAGGTTGGACGTGGCACTTGGTGCCATGGTCTAGCCTTGAGCTCTGTGGTGAAGGGTTGGACTTGATGATCTGTGAGGTCTCTTCCAACCTTGGTGATACTGTGATACTGTACACATTTCCTGTTATCTTTTTATTTAAGGTTTGTTTAGATAGAGTTCTCATGTATAATAAGTGCTTTTAACTGAGTTCTTCTATATATTTCCAGAATTTCAAAAGAGAAGAGCAAAACTTTGTGGTACAGAATGAAATCAACAACATGTCTTTCCTTATAAGTGACACCAAATCTAAGATGTCCAAGGTAGTGTACAGTTTGGGGTTTTTTTCTCTTTGGAGAGGGGAAGAAGGACTCCAGAGAAGCACTTTTATTTTTGGTTACAATATCTGCTGAAAATCCTGGGCTGAGAATCAAAACGTAGTTATCTGAGACTTTCAAGATAATGGTTGCAAAATACCGGCAATGGTACAAAGGCAGTTCCATTGGATAGGGTTGCATCTGTGTAAGTAGTAAGGATGCTTGTCAAACCAGACACAAGTATAAAGTTGCTAATATTCTTTTATTTAATATTGATTTTTTTTTCCATCTTTGCTTTATGCTGCAGGCAGCAGTTTCTGACCAGGAAAGGAAGAAGATGAAGCGAAAAGGTGACCGCTACTCTATGCAGACCTCTCTCATTGTGGCAGCACTGAAGAGATTGCTTCCCATTGGGCTAAACATTTGTGCTCCTGGTGACCAAGAGCTAATTGCACTGGCGAAGAATCGATTCAGTATGGTAGGTGCTCTTTTTGCAATTCTAAACATGTAAAATGTTTCACTAATGATTTTTTCAAATCTTTTCCCCAGTGCTCCTTTTTAGAACATAACACAGCTAATCAGGATGATACTTCTGCTGTAGAAAGACATAATATGTAACTGTGATATATAGTAAGCTACATATTTTTCAGGGCATAAAACATTTCAATTTGATGTGCTTATTTTTTTCAATGAATCAGTATATGAACAGAGGTGATGTTCTTAAAACAGTTATTTCTCTCTCGTGATTTTTAATGCTAAATTGTGGGTTTTTATTGACATTTGTATTTGGAAATGGAGATGAGAACGGAATGTTTCCTAACTTCTATGCCCAACATCATAACTAATTCCTTTTGATCACTCTTATGTGAATCAAGACTTTCTCAAGGGATAGACTGCTTTAAAAGTGATTCTTCTAGGTGTGAATCTCCGTGCAATAATGTGGTTGTAAATTGGAATAGACTACTTTTTCAAGCTATGATGCCATATACACCTGAGCAAGATATATGACCTTCAGGCAGATGGACTGAAGGATAAAAGATCTCCAAAAGAAACAGAAATCAAATCAAAGAAGGGTGTTTACATGACATTGCTTTTGTTTGGTCAAACTTTGGGTATAGTATGTGAGTTTGGGTATTAGAATCACAGAATCATAGAGTCAGCCAGATTGGAAGAGACTTCCAAGATCATCCAGTCCCTAGCCCTGGCCTGATCCAGAAAGACATGTTGCCACAGAGATTTTCCTCAGCCTTCCACATTGTCAGTTTTATTCATCATCTGAACAAAGCCCATGTTTGACATTTTTATGAACAACATCTTTTCCTAATTACCTTCTGTTTGTAATTTGTAGTATGTAATTTATTGACAGAAAGATACTGAAGATGAAGTACGAGATACTATCCGCAGTAATCTTCATCTCCAGGGCAAGGTAATCTATACACAGTTTTTAAACATGACTTTTTCTTTCTCTGAATTGATATGTTGTTATAATGACAGCCTGCCTTGATTTGTTGGGCTAACTTGTACTCTGTTTTTCTCTTCTCTCAAGTAACTTGTTCATGTCAGTTGTTAAATGGCAGATTTATAATGTATTCATATGTGTTACAGATAATGTTTTTAATATACACTTCAAATCTATGCCTGTGCATACTATCAGTATGAGATTGGAGATGAAAGCAAGGAATTTGTTGTTGAATCCCTACCTTTTATTGTTCATGTTGCGGAGGTGAAATTAATTGGTGCGAGATGATATTGTATAAAAATATCTAATGTATTAATTGTAATATTCTGAACTCTTGCCACCCCCAACCACTGAATTTTAATATTAATATTTGTTCTTACATGGTTACAGAAGACATTCTAGGAATAACACCAAACAGAACTATTGTTATCTAGTAAACATTCAAACAATAAACAGAGAGAGAGAATCCCCGCAGTCAATATGCCGCCTGGGGTCAATACGTTGTTTGCCCAGTAGATGGGCTGAAGCTCGTTCTGCTTATGGCAGAAGACAGTAGAGAATAACAAAGAGGCATTGAGCACTTACAGATTATTATAATTACCCTTGCAGGGGCTAGCCACAGTCCAGACAGTGCCCAAATGCTTTCAGGAGACTCTGTCTCGTAGATGCTGTGGTTAAGATCTCCCGGCTTCAGGGGAAAGGATGCAGACGATCCCTGACCTTGTTCTCCTGGCTTCTTCTGGATGCTCTGTGTACATGTCCAAGGACTCTAAGCAGGACCTTCAGGTGCAGAAGCAAAATGTCGTGCAGTCTCAGCGCGGTGTCACACTGACCACACAGGCCGATTGCATGCAGACAATCCAGGGTCTGCTCCTGGTAACTCGCGGCAGTGGAGTTTACCAGGCAGTGATAAGGCAGTGGCCGTGCAATAGGGTGCACGGCTGCATGGGAGACTGGGCTCCGTAGAGAAAGGCAGGCAATACAGGCAAATAGCAGCAAGCAGTGAAGCAAAAGCAGGTTGTTCACCTGCCTATCTATATTTTATCAATGTGGGCCGAGATTAATTGCCCTTTGGACATAGAATAGCCAATCAGGATGGCAGAAAGCCAAACCATACCGTATTAGGCAGGGTCCACAGTCCTGGCTCTCCCAAATATGGGAAGGGCACACGGTGAGCCATAAGCTAGATGCATGGGCTTACACAGCCGCGTTACACAACCTGGGCCCTGGGCAGGCCAGACTTTATGGCGCCAGGTCTATTGTGTCCCTTTAATAAAAACAGGTATAAGCCTGTTTTGGGCCTATGGGTCCTCCCTCCATGACAGTTCAGGGCAGAATCTGCAAAATGCTCAAAGTTACTTTGTATCAGTGTAAAGTGCAAGCTACCGCTTCAGGATGTTCTGTGAAGTGAAAGATCTCCACTTTGCACAGTTTTTTTCCTGTGTTTCAGCCCAGGGAAAAGATTATTTTGGGAAAAGTGGGTAATTTTGTTAACAAATTCCAATTAGTACCAGATTAATAGTCCTAAGGAAAAAAAAAATCCCTAAACTGGCCCAAGGTATTTGAGCTGTTTTATTAATGCTTCAAGTAATAGAATAGAATCAACCAGGTTGGAAGAGACCTCCAAGATCAGCCAGTCCAACCTAGCACCCAGCCCTAGCCAGTCAACTAGACCATGACATTAAGAGCCTCATCCAGGCTTTTCTTGAACACCCCCAGGGATGGTGACTCCACCACCTCCCTGGGCAGCCCATTCCAATGCCAATCACTCTCTCTGGCAAGAACTTCCTCCTAACATCCAGCCTATACTTCCCCTGGCACAACTTGAGACTGTGTCCCCTTGTTCTGTTGCTGGTTGCCTGGGAGAAGAGACCAATCCCCACCTGGCTACAGCCTCCCTTCAGGTAGTTGTAGACAGCAATGAGGGTCTGCCCTGAGCCTCCTCTTCTCCAGGCTAAACACCCCCAGCTCTCTCAGCCTCTCCTCATAGGGTTTGTGTTCCAGGCCCCTCACCAGCTTTGTCACCCTTCTCTGGACATGTTCCAGTATCTCAACATCTCTCCCGAATTGAGGAGCTAAGATGGCTTAGCTAACGGCTAAGAGGAAGCCATAATAGAGGTGTCATGAAATTATTTCTTCTCTGTTGAAGAGAGATGGAACTGGACATATGGATGGTGCTTTATTTAGGATTGTCCTTTACCTCCAGCTAACTAACTAGTATTTCCTGTGCTCATTGAATGGTTACAAGAGAATAAACATGTGAGTTGGAAATCTGGGGTTTTTTTTGGTTGGTTGTTGTTGGTTTTTTCCCCAGGAGAGTATTTGTGAATTATCTACTGCAATTCAGTGCATGGCAACTTTAAAATTTTTTTTGAATGGTTTCACAATGGGGTGATTCTTCCTGAAAAATACCTGAAAATTCATTTCCTCCCATCTCATATTTTCTGTGTATTACAGCAATGTCAAACAAGATTATGTGGAAATTGTTTGTTTGTTTGTTTGTTTTTCCTGGGAGCTTACCAGGTGATACCTATTTTTCAATGCTGACAATTGGCATTTTCCATAAAATATTACAACCAAAATTCCAGGAGGTTTTAATTACAGAGATTGTGTGTAGAACGTTTTACCACTGGAGAGAAAATTTTGGTTAAGTCCTAAAAAGAGCTTGAAATACTTATCCTTACACATCAAATATTATTCCATACTGAGAAGCAGAAGGAATCGCACAGACAAAATACTGGGAAGAAACGAGAATTTATGAGAAACTCCATGAGCAACAGTGCAATTTGCAGGACATGAACATACAAACCTTAAATATATAGAATCATAGAATGGTTTAGGTTGGAAGGGACCTCAAGGATCATCCNTAAGGTCTCCTCGAAGCCTTCTCCTCTCCAGGCTGAAGAGCCCCAACTCTCTCAGCCTGTCCTCATAGCAGAGGTGCTCCAGCCCTCTGATATTGTGAAGTTCAGTAATGTTTTCTTAATTATGAAGTTATTTCTGTTCTGACAGTTTCAGTAGGTGCAAAGTGTCATTTTGTGAACCATACAGTTACAAATCTTGTCTGGCATTTCATGCTGCTTCTTAGCATTTGGTCTCCTAGTTTAAATACTTCACTTTTGTTGCTGTAGGATCACATTCTGCATACTACTGAGACATTTGTCTTTTAGTGCTTTGTTGCCTTGGAGTAGTGATACTTTTTTAATACTTTGATCTGCTCTTTCTCCTCAGAAGCTTCCTTTGCCTCAATTAAAAGTTTTCAATTGTTCAGTAACTTATCACCTCCTCTGTTTGTAACACATGAGAATAAAAGCACTTCTAGATTTCTTATACTGATGAAATTCCACTATGCCCTGATAATCAAGGAGGAGGTAATTTTAGCTTATCCAAAATGCACACTGATGAATTTTTCAGCTTGTAAACTTCTCAGCAGCAAGATTGTATTTTCCTAACTGTAAAATTAATTCCTCATGCAAGATGACATTTGGAAAGGAAACCATGTAATACTTAGCTAACAAAACTATATAGTTATTGTGTCTATCTTTATTTTAAAGCTATCTACATCTTGCTTTACTAGATTTGAAAAGCTCTGGGTTTGACTTGTATGTGAAAAGTAATCAACTCAACTGCGGACAAAATGATGCATTTCCAGGACTTAAAGACTTATGTTTGTTATTGTATTTATTACTTATGATTTGTTATATATTGCTAAGTATTTTATTCTCAGTGGTTTAAAAGATACATTTTCTTTTTCATATGTTTATATATTTTCATTAACTATTATATGCTGTGGAAGCATATAACTTAATTATTTGAATGTGTGTAAAGTTAAAATTGGTAGCTATTTATAAAGCACAATTTAATTTGGTCTGTCATTCTATGATGCAGTCAGTATTTAGTCACTATCACAAAATCATTTTTGTGACTGAATCGAGTACAGGTCAGATAGAGTCAAGTCTGACATTTCTTGTTAAGGAAGATGATGCCATTGTGCTGTATGCATACACTACACTACCCTTCTGTTGTCTGATTGAATTAGATTTAAAATGAATGGAGGGCAAACGGTCTTATAAATTTAAATTATTATTTAATGTTATGAACTAATATGTCAGCTATAATGTGAAGTTTTTTTGTGTGTAAGAGGGCCTTCAAACAGAGGAAAAATATCACTGTTAGGAAAGGATGGTTTTCCTCCAACCACAGTAATATTCTTCTTGCACACACCATGTTCTGTCATTTATGTTAGAGCTAAAATGTAATTTGATTTGATTACTTTTGCTTTCTTTTTGAAAAAAATGGCACTGTGTGAGAATCATCCTTCTGAATCTTTAGCTATCAATGTTGTGTCATCTGTTTCATGCATTTGTCTACCTTTGTCTACATTTGTCTTCACCCTTTTTCTGTCTTTCCTTTCCTTGCATGCCTGCATGCTGTTACTCAATGCTAAGCCTTTTCTGTCAAGAAATTGATGAGGAAACTTGCATTCATTTCGACGTGGATGAAGCTCAAGTCGCCAAAATCTTCCATGCTAATTCACACCTTGAAATGTCAACTACTCATAACCTTAGAAAACCATCCACACAAAAAAGCTTTACCTTGATAAAATGTGAGGCATCCTCAGATCAAAAGACATCTCCACCTGTGAATAAAAAGACTACCCATTCATGATGATCCACTCAAATGCTCACACAAAGACTGTGGATGTGACAGTTAAGAAGTGGAAACGCTGAAAGGTGAAAGAAAGGCCTGCTGGTTCTGGCTCTCTAGGTTGAAATAAGCTATTATTGAGTGACTAAGTTTATGATAGTTCCTGGAACTTCTGTAAACTTAATGAAAACTTCAGTGAAATTCATTTGTATCAGGAGATGTTTTGTGGGAGTGAATTAGCATTATTGTCTCATCTTAGGCACAAACTGAAATCTGGATCCACAGAGGTGTTTTAGAAAAGTAAGTGTTGAATTTAAGTTCCATTGGAATCCGTAGGGGTTTGGCTCCTAAATGATACAGGAATCCAGGCCAGTGTAATTTAAGCCTAAATTGCACAATCAGAAATGATCAATGCCACACCTCTTGGTGAACTGCATTGTGTTTCTCTTCAGTGTCATTGGCACAAAAAAGTGTCTTGCATAAGTGTTGCTTAGCAGAAGTGCTGGGAAACAAAATGAACCATAAAAGAGATTCCTAATGGTAAAATAGAGAACTGCAGATCACTGAAATGGAAAAAATGAGAGTTTTTTTCTGAAGATTAAATAAATAAATTTAGGATTTTTATTTAATTGGAAAAAATGACATAAATAAGACTATTGTCACTATTTTTCTTGACTGAAAACTAATTAATCTCAACTAGAGCAACTATTTTGTCATTGGCTTAATAAATAGAAAGTCAGTGTGCAAAGTTGTGTCTGTCTATCTCATATTCATTACTTCTTCTCAAATAATATATTCATTGCTGATGCCAGTGCTGTTTTTTTGCCCATGATCAATTTGCTCTTGGTATGTTTGTTAGCCTTTCAGCCCTCTCCAGAAGCTCTCAAGAAACATTGCACACATCGGTCTTCAGTTTTGTTCTCCCTGTCATTGTAGTGGACACTGTATGGGTTAGCCATGCAAAGGTGTGGTTTAGCCATATACAGTGCTCCAGTTGTCCTTTTGAAGCAGTTTCTGTTTGACATTATATTTGAAAGACTTTGTGGTGGTGACATGAAATCTTCCTCTTACAGCTCGAAGACCCTGCCATCAGGTGGCAGATGGCACTTTACAAAGATTTACCAAACAGGAATGAAGATTCTTCAGACCCAGAGAAGACTGTGGAAAGAGTCCTTGATATAGCTAATGTATTGTTCCACCTAGAACAGGTTAGACATGTTTTCTCAATTCTTTTGCTTCTTAATCTAAAGAAAAATATTCATCCTTTCATTTATACTTTCACCTGCTGTATTTAATATTTAAGGGTTTTTTTCTTTCATTTGATGCCTAATGTTCATGTGCTTTGCCTTATGTTTTGTAATCCATTATCATGGTCATATCAAGCAGAGTGTTTGCAGCAGCTCCAACGATCATTTATTTGGAAAAGGACTAAGAAAGTCACACCTATGTTTTAGCTTCCTTCTGGAACATTTTAGCTAAAAGAAAAGAATCATTAAGTTGTCTATGGACCATGTAATGTGATTAAAAAACAACTTAATTATTGAAAATACAACTTTTTTCAAAGCTTTGGCTTTTTGTGTTTGGGGTTTTGTTAGTTTCTTTATTTGTTTGGTTTTTTTTTTCTCATCTGAAATTCTTGAATTATTAAATTAGCAAGAAACTGAAAGATGCCTACATAAATATCGTGTTGGAAACTGCATATTATAGCTGTATGAAGTGTGACTTTACACATCAGGTGGTAAAATGCACAACTTCTCGAGTTTTTTATGTGTAGAATCATAGAATCAGCCAGGTTGGAAGAGACCTCCAAGATCATCCAGTCCAACCTAGCACCCAGCCCTATCCAGTCAACTAGACCGTGGCACTAAATGCCTCATCCAGGCCTTTCTTGGACACCTCCAGGGACGGTGACTCCACCACCTCCCTGGTCAGCCCATTCCAATGCCAATCACTCTCTCTGGCAAGAACTTCCTCCTAACATCCAGCCTAGACCTCCCCCAGCACAACTTGAGACTGTGTCCCCTTGTTCTGTTTCTGGTTGCCTGGGAGAAGAGACCAACCCCCACCTGGCTACAGCCTCCCTTCAGGTAGTTGTAGACAGCAATGAGGTCTGCCCTGAGCCTCCTCTTCTCCAGGCTAAACAACCCCAGCTCCCTCAGCCTCTCCTCGTAGGGTTTGTGTTTCAGGCCCTTCACCACCCTTGTTGCCCTTCTCTGGACACATTCCAGCACCTCAACATCTCTCTTGAATTGAGTAGCCCGGAACTGGTCACAGTACTCAAGGTGTGTCATGACCAGTGTTGAGTACAGGGGAAGAATAACCTCCCTCCTCCTAAATTTGTACTAATTGCAAAAAAATGGAGGAATATCCACTTGACAAAATCTTTGTGGATGTTTATGTGAATATATATATATTCACACTATATATATTTTTTTAATATGTATATATATATGTTTAGAATATATACATTTATAGTATATATACACATTTATCATATATATAGTATATGTACTATATATAATAATATATACATTTAGAAAATGAAACTGGCATTGAAGTACAGAAAATTCTTGAAAATGTATCTATATACTGTGCAGCTGCTGAAAGTGATTTTCAAAGGTCTTGAAATGCACAAAGCAAAGCGTAGCAATACTTGTGTCCCGACTGTTGCATCACACAACTCTCCATCTAATTTGACAACCTTAACAGAGACTTTCTTCAATTTTAGCAGCCTCACACAGTTTGGTAGAAGAGGATAAGAGAAGTCAGTACATTTTGCATGTTATTGATGATGCATGGAGCAAGAAAAAAAGAATATAGGAGTAAATCCTTGGCAATCATATTTAGCCTACTAGAGAGAGAGACAGACAGGAAAAAGGGTGTTGATGTAAGGAAGAAGCAATTTTAGAGCAAAATTTAAATTATAGAGGCTGAGGGAGCTGAGGTTTTTTAGCTTGGAGAAGAGGCTCAGGGGTGACCTCACTGCTGTCTACAACTACCTGAAGGGAGGCTGTAGCCAGGTGGGGGTCAGTCTCTTCTCCCAGACAACCAGCAACAGAACGAGGGGACACAGTGTCGAGGAGGAGATATAGGCTGGATGTTAGGAGGTTCTTCAGAGAGAGCCATTGGAATGGGCTGCCCAGGGAGGTGGTGGAGTCACCATCCCTGGAGGTGTTTAAAAAAAAAAGACTGGATGAGGCACTCAGTGCCATGGTCTAGATGACTGAATAGGGCTGGGTGCTAGGTTGGACTGGATGATCTTGGAGGTCTCTTCCAACCTGGTTGATTCTATGATTCTATGAAAGATCACGTCTTTTACCCTCTTTTATCAAAGTTAACCAACCTGAAAAGAAATTTATTAGCATGTACAGAGTTGTACAATTCAACATTAGTCTCTTGTGCTTTATTTCAGACAGCACATACAATCTCTTGATTTCTGGCATTTTAGTGATACCATCATGTATATAAATTGTTTAATCTTGATTTTTTTGGTGATGATGTTCAAGGCAGTGAAACTCTAAGTGTGATCCTTGTGTTTTCCATGTTCTGTCTCAGGGTCAATCTCACAGCATATAAAATCAGGAGTAGCACAGAACAGGATGGATTCCTGTTGCCATGCCAGATCGGCATTTCAGATCATTCCTGATCGGACTTAAGCAATGACTTTTAGTGGTGTAAATGATGGCTGCTTTTATTCTGGGTACTTTACTTATTTTCTATAGACAGGTGCTCAGTTACTTTGTTACTGAAATGGATAATTCAGTGTCTTTAAAAATATTGAATGTGTGAGCCCTGAGTTTGCTTTTAAAATGGTCTTGAATAATTTTTTGCTCCCTTTTTTTTACGTGTATATAGTCTGAACAGTTTCCTTATTGCTCTGGCAAAGATCATTTTATTCTTTCTCTCCATCCACAGCTATCTTACTTTTTTTCTCACTATTATTATTTTCAGAGATCTGCTTGTGTAGGCCGAGGATATTTCTTTTGGGAAAGTATAGAGGGTTTTATGGTTGTTTGTGACGATATTACTAATTACCTAACTTTCACCTTTGGGTTTGGCTGACTTCTAAATTATTGGTGATGACTTTCTTTTGTGACTGTAAATATGTTTGCAGTGAACACTTTTCTGTCTTTATCTCAACATTATTCTTTGCATTTTAACTTTTAGAAGAAACTAGTTTTAGAATGTCACCAATTAATTGTACAAGTGTATTTGTTCACTTCACTGAATGCATAGCAGTGTTTTAGGCTATTTAAATGTTTATTGCTTAACTATGAATACTGTTTTGTATTTCTCTAAACTGGAAAAGTCCTCTTAGAGAACTATGTTTTAATTGATTGTCAAGTCTAAATAATCATTGTTATCACTACATATAATGCTTTATTTTACTACAGGGGAGAATCATAAAGACTTTCAAGATACAGATACTGCCATTGACTCCTTTGATGATGCTGAGTCAGGAGAGCTATTACTCCATAAGCTCAGTTGTCCATAAAAAGGAATGAACAAAACTCCCATGAATAGACAAACTCACACAAAAGGCATCTCCCCCTTGACTCTTACTTGAAGTTTGTAGGTTAAATCAAATGATAAAATCTTTATGAAGTATTTGTGAGGTAAATCACAAAAATTGAAAACTTGAAAAATAGAAGTAAGTCACAAAAATAGGGTGTGGGAAAGAAGTAATCATAGTTCCCAGTTATCTGGTCTGTTGAATGTAGTTACTTTTGTGGACCACAGTAATAATAATTTTCTTCTGATAAAACAAGGGTGGAAGGTGGAACAGAAGAAACTGAAAGAGCAAAAGATGATGAAGGAGCAGACCCAGTTACATCTCATGCTACTGTAGAGCCAGGATGCAGAAAGAATATATCTTAAAAGAGAGCTGTCATATAATGAAGTATAGCTGAAGTGTTTTGGAATATCTTATGTTCATTCTAACTATGCAGATTTGTGGAAGAGATTCAGTCCTAAGTCTGTCCCATTTTTGGAGTTGATTCCTTTCCATTGTATCTGGCCAGGATAGAATATAAAAGATCAATTGTAGTTAAGACAGTTGTTTTAAAAGCATTGTCCGAGACAATGTGAAAGTGCACAATTTCCCTGTACATATGTAATCAGTTATGAGTAAAAGATGGAGTGAAGATTCTTTGTACCAAAAGGTAAGCTTTCCTTAGAGGTGGCCTCAAGATAAAAGACAGAAGTAGGATAAAGTAAAAAACAAAAGGTGCATATCTATATCATGCAAGGAAAGGAGAGACTTTCTTTTTTTGCATTTCCTTTTAAAATTCCACTTCTACAAATTGTCTGATCACTTCAGTTCTCCCTATCTATTGTTCTTTAATCTTTCTGCTTGTTTTATCTATTCTCTCACATTTTATTTTTTGTTACTATGCCCAGACACTAGGAATATTGCTGCACTGTTTATCTTTCCATATGCATTTAATGTAACAGGTTGAGCACCCTCAGCGATCCAAAAAAGCAGTGTGGCATAAGCTGCTGTCTAAACAGAGGAAAAGAGCAGTAGTTGCCTGCTTTAGAATGGCACCATTGTATAATCTGCCAAGGTAAGAGCTGCATTTATTCTGTCTTTCACAAATTACTTAATGTTAATGCATGCTATTTGGCGAGATCAAAAAGAAGAAAAATATGTAAACCAGTAACTCATAAACTACTACATGGTAATGTACTTTGCATATTACTTCCTTTTAAGTGATCTGATTACTTTCTTCTTTCTGATACATCTGAAAAAAATAAGAAAAAGTATCATTTTAAATTTCTGCTTCTCTACTGCTGTTATTGCATCTGTTTCCCTGGTATGCTTTCATTTATAAAAACTAGACACCTTTCATTGGAGATAAGTGCAGAAACAGACAATGGTGTCACTGTAGTATTATCTTGGGAGATAATTTTCCTCTTAAGCCATGGTATAGCTCTGAAAATATGGAGTTACTGTCATTACTGTATGCTGAAAGTTCTGTTGTATGCAGGAAATGAACTGAATCTATTTGTCTGAAAATTTGCCTATTTCCTGTGTACTTTTGGAAAGAACGTTGTACATGAGCGTACTCCAGGCATTTCACACATCTTCTGCAACTCCTTTGCCTCCTCTTGTTCAGCAAAGGATGGGATCTATAATCTATCAAGTTTCAGTGTCCTGAGATTGTGGAAGGAATGAACATTTAGAAAAAATGAGGATGTGTTTTTTCACGCAATCACTAAAACCAATTTCCAGCACACTTGTATCTGGTCTTTTCAATAGAAGATTATTCTGGATTTTTACATAAAGTATGAATATTTTCAGTATTACCATAGAATAGAATCAACCAGGTTGGAAGAGACCTCCAAGATCATCCAGTCCAACCTAGCACCCAGCCCTAGCCAGTCAACTAGACCATGGCACTGAGTGCCTCATCCAGGCTTTTCTTTAACACCTCCAGGGACGGTGACTCCACCACCTCCCTGGGCAGCCCATTCCAATGCCAATCACTCTCTCTGTGAAGAACTTCCTCCTGACATTCAGCCTATACTTCCCCTGGCACAACTTGAGACTGTGTCCCCTTGCCCTGTTGCTGGTTGTCTGGGAGACCAACACCCACCTGGCTGCAGCCTCCCTTCAGGTAGTTGTAGACAGCAATGAGGTCTGCTGTCCTATAGTTAATAGTCTGAGGTACTATAGTTAATAGGATGAATCCTAAAGTCTAACTCATGAAGCACAAGGGCATGAGAATCATACTAACTTCAAATGAGGATGCTAGGACACTTGAAAACTGAACAAACATACACCCAACTGTATCTGTTCTCACTTTAACAAGTAGTTATACAAGTAGTTATGCAAGTATACTTGCACATAACTAGTGTTTATCTCAATATATGCTACATACAATTTTTCATGCAGCCTGTTTTGCACTGAATCTTCAAGAAAATAACAAACCTCAGTAATTATCATTGGCTTACCCTGTTTCCTCTGGCCTTATCATCTGTTGAATTTCATGAACTTTGGTCTAAAATGGGTTATTATTTTAGGTATGCCACTCTAATCCTGAATGTTAAGAAAAATGCAATTATCTGAACCCAATTCCAAGATATCTATTGTTGATATCCTAATATTTAAAATAACATGAAAATATAATATTAAATATAAAGGTCAATAATATGGCAAAGGAACTGAAAGTAAGTTTTTAAAAAAATCCTTAAAGTTATGTTTATTTTTGCATCCTAAAATGATTAATGTTACATTTCAGTACCAGTTTTACAAGTTAATGGGACACAGCTTTGAATTGAACATTTTAATCGAAACTTACTGTTAGAAAATTGTGCCCAGGTGGCCAAGAGAGCCAGTGGCATCCTGGCCTGCATCAGCAATGGTGTGGCCAGCAGGAGCAGGGAGGTCATTCTGCCCCTGTACTCTGCACTGGTTAGACCACACCTTGAGTACTGTGTCCAGTTCTGGGCCCCTCAATTTAAGAAGGACATTGAGATGCTTGAATGTGTCCAGAGAAGGGCAACGAGGCTGGTGAGAGGCCTCGAGCACAGCCCTACGAGGAGAGGCTGAGGGAGCTGGGATTGTTTAGCCTGGAGAAGAGGAGGCTCAGGGGAGACCTTATTGCTGTCTACAACTACCTGAGGGGTGGTTGTAGCCAGGAGGAGGTTGCTCTCTTCTCTCAGGCAGCCAGCACCAGAACAAGAGGACACAGCCTCAAGCTACACCAGGGGAAATTTAGGCTTGAGGTGAGGAGAAAGTTCTTCACTGAGAGAGTCATTGGCTACTGGAATGGGCTGCCCAGGGAGGTGGTGGAGTCGCCGTCCCTGGAGCTGTTGAAGGCAGGATTGGACATGGCACTTGGTGCCATGGTCTAGCCTTGAGCTCTGTGGTAACGGCTTGGACTTGATGATCTATGAGGTCTCTTCCAACCTTGGTGATACTGTGATACTGTGAAAATAGGTGCTTCTGGCAGACTTTAGCATAGAAATTTTGCTTTCCTTTTAAATTCTTGTTGGAATGACTGGGCAGTTCTTCAGACTAAATGAAATTTTTATTCACCAAATTTTCTCCCTAAAAAGTTGACAGTATTTGTTTTAAATGTCTCTGTTTAGGCACCGAGCAGTCAACCTTTTTCTTCAAGGCTATGATAAATCTTGGATTGAAACAGAAGAACACTATTTTGAAGACAAACTGATAGAAGACTTAGCAGTACGTCTGGGTGCAAAGCGTCCCGGGAATGCATTATGCATTAACATTCATCTTGCATAATAATAATTACAGTGTACATAGGTTGTTATCTAAGCCACGTCTACCTAAAGGAGTGAACATAAACTAACTCTGACATATGTTAAAAATTACAAGTACAAATGAAGAAGATTCCAGAATCTCATCTAGCAGTCTGCTTCAGGACTTCAGTAACGTTTTATAAAGCCTTTAAACTTCTGTCTAAATTATGTGTCAACTGCTGTCAGTTCACTGTCTCTTATCTTCTGCCCTTTGGAGAAACAGAATAGCCTATTTCCTTTTTTCATTGCAGTTAACCTTTACGTATTTGAAGACTTCATAACCCACATTAAAGCCATTTAAGTCAAAAGGGTATAGTATGAAACTAGAAGAATTCTAGTTTTAGATTAATCAGCCACTCAGAAGCTGGTGGAGAGGTGAGAATTGTTCCAAAGAGTAAAGCATTAGAGGCATATCTTTAGCCTGATAAATCCCTGGGGTGATTTTCAGTTTAGCCTAGAGAAGAGGAGGCTCAGGGGAGACCTTATTACTGTCTACAGCTACCTGAGGGGTGGTTGTAGCCAGGAGGAGGTTGCTCTCTTCTCTCAGGCAGCCAGCACCAGAACAAGAGGACACAGCCTCAAGCTACACCAGGGGAAATTTAGGCTTGAGGTGAGGAGAAAGTTCTTCACTGAGAGAGTCATTGGCTACTGGAATGGGCTGCCCAGGGAGGTGGTGGAGTCGCCGTCCCTGGAGCTGTTGAAGGCAGGATTGGACGTGGCCCTTGGTGCCATGATCTAGCCTTGAGCTCTGTGGTAACGACTTGGACTTGATGATCTATGAGGTCTCTTCCAACCTTGGTGATACCGTGATACAAAGCCATGCATCTTCATCTCTTGCAGTTGTCTCAGAAAGATATTCCTTTGAGACTTGAGCCAGAACTAGTACTAGGAAATTATTTGGGCCCTGGGAGGTCCAACAGTCTGAGGTCAGTATTTTATTTTAGCTATGTCTTTGAAGTAGTCTAACTCCCGTGTAGACTTCTCTAGTCCTGGGCTTTGATCCTCATTGAAGTGACTTTGAAAATGGAGGTCTGAGATTGTCCTCCACCCCCCCACATTTTAGAAATCACACAGACTAGACTCNTCAGCCAGCAGCCTCAGCTGCAGTAGAGAAGAAGTTAATTGGAAAGTTGCTATTAGAAAAAATATTATTTGCTTTTACTGTTCAAAGCTTATACTAAAACTGGCTACTGAAATTGGGAACAAATTTGAAAATAAGGGTCAAAACAGTGAAAGAAAGGCCAGCAACAGTGAGCTTAATTTCTGCTCTTTTGTGTCATCAGTTTTGATAACAGTAGAGAGATATTCTGGTTGATAACATTACCAAGTATAGAATGCTTACTATTTCACTGAAGAGAGCAGTCAGCATCCTAAATAACATTAAAATACAAAAGGAAGACCTCCACAATGGTGAGATAAAGCTGGAGTTAAAACTTGTAATATTCGGATCTTGTTACTGAAATCATTGTTGTTTACTGTAAAATGTGAGATGAACCTTCTGTGTCACACACTCAATGACTGTGAAACAATCATTGAGCGTATATGTCAGCTAAATTAATTACTTAGCTGTATCCTGTCACATTCAGTACAGATGGGTGGAAAAAGTGATCTTCACAGGCATGTATGAGGTGGTGTGCACATAGAGATCTATTAAGCATTCTCACAGGAATCTGATACCAGTACACACAATTTTTTTTCTTAATAGACAAAAAAAAAATCATTTTTCCCTGTATCTGCCACATGACCAATGCTTCCTTGTGCTAATAGATAACTGCTGACATCATAATTTCTTACTTCTGCAGTCAGATCAATGCATGAAATTCTGTTTATCTGCCTTTTAGTGTATACTGCTAGGTGGAAACAAGGAGGAAGAATAGGCATAATTTATGTAGCCAATTTTCTTTTGAGCTATCAGCTGCTTTGTGGAAAACTATATCTGGATGAAGCAATTTTGTTCATAGCTTGGTACGCAACATTTGCTTTCTGAAATGTCTTTTGGCAAAGGACAAGAGGTTAGAGGACAGATTTCATGCAGATTCTTTTGAAAACAGTTTTGATGTCATCCAAAGGGGGCTGGACAAGCTGGAGAGGTGGGCTCAGGGGAACCTCATGAGGTTCAACAAGAGCAAGTGCAGGGTTCTGCATCTAGGCTGGAACAATGCTCGCTGTCAATACAGACTGGGGGATGAGGTGATGGAAAGCAGCTCTGTGGAAAAGGACTTGGAAGTGTTGGTGGATGAAAAGCTGGACAGGAGCAGACAGTGTGTGTTTGCAGCCCAGAAGGCAAATGGCATCCTGGGCTGCAACAAAAGATGCATTGCCATCAGATCCAGAGAGGTGATTCTGCCACTTTGCTCTGGTGGGACCTCACCTGGAGTAGTGCTGCATCCAGCTCTGGCGCATAGACCTGATGGAGTGGGTCCAGAGGAGAGCCATGAAAATGATCAGGGAGCTGGAGCACCTCTGCTACAAGGACAGGCTGAGGGAGCTGGGGTTGTTCAGCTTGGAAAAGAGAGGCTCTGGGGAGACCTAATAGCAGCCTTCCAGTACCTAAAGGGAGGCTAAAATAAGGATGGAGAGAGACTGTCTACAAAGGCCTGTAGTGATTGGATATGGGACAATGGCTTCAAACTAGAGAAGAGCAGATTTGGATTAGATGTTAGGAACAGGTTCTTTACTCTGAGGGTGATGGAACACTGCAACAGGATGCCCACAGAGGTGTTTTTGGAACTCCATCCCTGGAGATGTTGAAAGTGAGGCTTGACAGGGCTCTGGGCAGCCTGATCTAGTTAAGGATGCCCCTGCTTACTGCAGAGGAGGTTGGNTATTATTCATGATCTTCTAAATTTTTACATCCTGCCAGCATTAACATAGTTGGTAGATAAAGCCTGTTCTACTATGTGTCTACTATCGGTGAGCTTCAAGTTTGGCTTTCTTCTCAAAGCCTCCCTCAAAGCTTCAGTGGATGTCATAACCTAGAATTAAGTCTTAGATCAGAGGATTCTAATTTTTAGCTGATGAAGCTTGTTCACTTGTGGAGAAACAGACTGTAATAAGAAATTGCACATCTGGTCATCACTTGTTCTTGTTGACAGCAGTAAAATATTGAAGGTATTTTCAGAAACTAGGAAAAAGGCTTTATTTATATAAGAAGAGGAAATCCAAAGCTTTATGAATGATACTATCTTTTTAAGTCTTCATGGTCGTAAATATGATCAGGATGCAGGCTTTTCATGCTTTACTTGGAACTTGTTTCCTCTTGGTTGTCCAAATCAAAATTACATATAAGTATTTAATGTTTAAGAAATTGCACAGAGTAAACCAGTTTTCACTATTGATAATGGAATATACTTTATTTTTTTTTCCCAAAGAAACCTGGGGAGGAACCACCAGAAGAAGATGAAAGCCTAAGAAGAGTTGATCCTTTACATCAACTTATTCTTCTATTCAGTCGAACAGCCTTGACTGAAAAATGGTAGGGATGGTGTGAGAAACTGCAATGTGCAGATTTTCAGATTACTGCTGCATTACTCCATGTATTTCAAGTGTACATGTCTCTTTTCAAGGGAGATTGTATAGGCTAGGTCAAAACATGCATATATAAGTATGGTGAGCTTGAACTGCACTCAAATCTCCCTAGCCTGTGGTATGTAAAGAGATTTTAGCTGATATTGAGAGTTTTATAGAGACAAATAGGTGTCCCTATACACTTTGTCACAGTTATGGATACAGTATTCTGGATTTACTACACCTCTATCTTCTGTCTGTGTTCTCCATTAACAGTTGTATTCTGAATGTGGAATATATTTAGACATGAGTGGGGGAAAAAAAAGCACCTGTATTCTTTTAGTTGGATTGTGACAGTGAATTTCTGAGCTGTGTATTTGTACCTGGCTTTGCTTTTTAGCTTATGTTAGTTAAGGTTAAGTTCTCATGAAAAAAACCCACAAAAAAAAATAACAAAGAACCCCTCATGTAACTAGTTTTGAGCATGAAAATCCTTTAAAAAAATATAAGGTGCTTACAAAAATACACTGGTACTCCAGTTCCACTATAATGGCTCTCATCTTCCTCTCTCTATTAATAACCAGCAAACTGGAAGAAGATTTCCTGTACATGGCATATGCTGACATTATGGCAAAGGTAATGCTTTTCCTATCTTCTGCATCTTTTCTGATTTAATATTATTGATAAAGAACATCAAGAGAAATAATGTGTGAAATGGGGGAAGGCTTAGCCCTCCTCCCTCCCCCTTAAACTTATCAGTTAATGTTTTCTTTCTTCATAATACCAGAGCTGCCATGATGAAGAAGATGACGATGGTGAAGAAGAAGTGAAGAGTTTTGAAGTAAGATTATATTTCTGTTTTGTTTTTTTCTTGTCATGTTAGACATTACTTCATAGCTTCTAACTGACATTTATGTTTCTTGGTTCATGGCTTACTGCAGCTTGTTTTGCCAGTGAACTGCATGTCAGAAGCTGGATGGGCAGATATGAGTCACCAGATTCATAACAGTGAAACAAAAACATATGTAGTACCACAGAATACATAATTTTAGAGAGGGTAATTTAACTTATCTTTCATGTTAGTCTGATTGACTTTTTAGCTGTTGAAGAGAAATATTGTACACAGTAACTCATTCTGGACCTCTGATAACAGGCTGTATCTTTCATAGTGTCACATCCTACCTCCAGTTTAGATGGTTAAAATACTCAAATATTACTGGTTTTTAGCAGTAGTCATTTAGATTCAATACCAGTAATTTATACAGTATTTTTGTGTTCACGTATATGTATTAGTGCTTCACAGTAAAAGGTTAGCTTTCATTCATCAATACTATAAAGCTTTTTCTTATGTTGAGAATAGGAAATCTGAAATTATCAGTGTTTAGTTTTTAGTGGTCATCTCTGTACAAGGAAACACACTTATGTGATTTGATTGCTAGAGTAAGAGATGAGTCCTTGTCAGGTGTTTGCTCTGAGATATTTCTTTTTCCATAAATACAATAGACTTTACAAATTTGTCTGCTATGAGGGGCATTGAATTAGTTTGTTCATATTTTTACTATTTTACTATGGTTTAGCATATTATAATTCTGACATCAGAAGTTTTCTTCTGTCTTTCAATTATCTCAACTTAAACACAGGAACATGAAATACCTGCATTTCTTATATCTTTAAAATAGTTACAGACATACTGATTGATTTGATACCAAACTACCTGTGCTGTTTTGATTTTTGAGGAGTGGTTTGGGCAATGTTCACAGTTACTCTCATTGTTTTATACACATCAGGTGTTCTGTATGCTTTTGACATGATGCCGCATGAGATAGCAGAGAGCTATTTATGTATTCCCTATCTGAGTGTATACGGTAATTAGAAAGAGTACAATACCAAATTCTTCTGTGTCACTCAGAAGTTCTGAGTACAGAAGTACCTAGTTGCTGTTTCTTGCTAGATACCTGAGTGTGAAGCCAAATTTCAGTGCTTATTGTATTATTTTTTGGTTAGGGGTTTTTGATTGGTTTTTGTTTGTGGTTTTCTTTTCATGAAATGCAATGTATGATGTATCGTTGACTAAACAAATATTTATTCTATAAGCTTTTTTTTTTTCAGTTAGCTTGTTAGATATAAAAATATTTGTTGCTTATAAATGTAAAAATATATAAATAGGAAATCACTAAGGTGAATGAACAAATTTATCAGTAAGACATTTATTAGTGCTCCTTCCCTGAATTATAACAGGTTCTTTGTTCAGCATTCAACTTTACCTTTTGAGAGAAGATCCTATTTGTTTCTCACTACTATTTTTTCTGTAACTATGTTCAAATGGTATATTCATCTATTCAAAACCACTTTTGTATTTGTATTTGGTCAGATATTAATCTATTCAAAACCACTTTTGTATTTGTATTTGGTCAGTCACCTGCAGAAAAAAAAAAAAATTTGGACTTCTTTTTCTTATTACTATTTTGCTTCTTGTCCTTGCCCTTCCTTAAGGTGACAGGATCACAACGCAGCAAGGTAAAACAAAAAAAATTATGTGTGTATTTGTCTGGGTCTAATTTCGTGATTTTTTTTTTTTTTAGGCCCAACATCTTGGATAAGTTCAACTAAATGATCTTGAAAATGTTTTTAATGTTTCCGTTCCAGCATGACATTTCTACCAAACCCTTCTTGTGCACAAACTTTCTTTAAAGACTACAAGAGCTATTTATGCAAAATATGCCATATAGAATCATGTTGCTGTTTTGGGGAAAACAAAGTATCAATTTGCTTTTTCATACTGTTCTTACCTTTTGTGCATCAGTTATCTTCTTTCTGGTTATAATTTAATTTGAATGTTTCCAATCATTTATTTGGCTCTTAAGGAAAAGCAGTTGGACTTTTCTTCCGTATCTTACCAGACATGCATTTCTGATATAGTAGTATTCTATTTCCAGTGTCACAGAGAGAGAGTTATATTTATCTGTCATTCAGATCCTTTGGAACAGACTGAGTCCTTAGGCTTCATTGTGATAATATTTGGTAGAAACTACATAGCTACTCCTTACTCAAAGTGGTTCTTAGTTGTTCCATGTTTTCTCTAAATATGCAGAAGGAATAGCTCTGAAATTTAACAATGGTAATTTGTTTTAACTCAATTTCTTATGCTGTCTTTCATGTCTCGTCATGAAAGTCTCACCATTTGTTTCTAAAAGGTGGCCTATGGCTTAAGCACCAGCCTACTTGCCTACTTCATACAAGCAGAAGTCTCAGTTTCCATTGTTGAGTCAGTCTGCTTGCTAATAGTGCTGTAAGGTTGATGTTCTGAGAGGAGGTGTGGTGTGTGTGGTAGCTAATTTTGACTCTAAGGTGTTTAAATGTAGTTATTTGTGCTGTGGCTAATGGCTAGACTAAGTAGAGATGACTTGCTTGAGATCAAGAGTGCACAAATTTAGCTCATGGTCAGACTCCAGTCAGTAGCTTCAGAGTTCATTGCCTATGGCAACATAGAGAACTATTGAAAAGAACATTTGCTGTTTTGTTTGCTAGTGCTTCCGTTAATATTCAATCCATGAAAGAAAGGAATTTGCATATAGCTGAGGAAATAGAAGATATATTCCAGAATCAACTTCATTCACTCTTACTCCAAAACTTTGAACAGATCAATACCACCTTCGTACGATAATGAAAACATTATCCTGGAAAGTGAATGCACTTACACAAACACACAAAAAATTATTTTAAAGTTGTCATAATTGCCACAAAGTACATACTACAGAACCCCAAAGGAAGTATATAAGCAATATAATAGTATAATTTCTTCTTTTTTGCCTCCATGAATTCAGCTACTCAAACACTACGTGTCTATCACGGTCTTCCTGGTTACCATACACTAAATACTGCATACTCCATGGAAAGTTTTCTGTCGTATTGGAAAATAATACATCAATAAATAATGCTTCTTTCATACTACAAGTTGTAAGGATATGAGACTATATGAGACTATATATACAAGCTTTGTATGTTTGTGTATTTGTGTGTTTCCTTCTGTCTGTCAGTCTACCAGTTTGATGTTGAAGACAGTCCTTTTATTCCACGCTCTGTACATATGTGAAAAGAATGGCTGTTGAATTCGTGTGGAAATGAAACTCCTATTACTCCTCTAGACTCTAAAAAACTGTGCTCTCTGAAGTTCTGAATATTTTCACAGTCAGAGCTTTGTGCATAGAAAATGATCAAAGCAACAAATGTATTTTATAAACCATTTTCTTGGCTGTATCTGATTAGCGTAGTCTCACAGATATGCTGTATTGTGGTCACTGTGTGGGCAGTAGGGAAGTGACAATATAAGTGCACAGTAAAGTTGTTTGTGCATTACAGTGTGCCCATCTGCATTTACCATCTGAATTATTATGACTACTGTTGCTCCTCAACTTTTTTCTTTGTAAGTCACCTGAGGGATGGCAAAGAGCTCAGGTCCAGCCAGCATGGGTTTAGGAAGGGCAGATCCTGCCTCTCTAACCTGATCTCCTTCTATGATCAGGTGACCCGCTTGTTGGATGTGGGGAGGCCTGTGGATGTGGTCTATCTGGACTTCAGCAAGGCCTTTGACACTGTTCCCCACAGCAAACTGCTGGCTAAGATATCTGTCCGTGGCTTGGATGGTAACACTCTGTGCTGGGTTAGGAACTGGCTGGAGGGCCGAGCCCAGAGAGTAGTAGTGAATGGTGTCACATCCAGTTGGCGGCCAGTCACTAGTGGTG
>WAAF01015306.1:227219-256226 GCA_013400475.1 Tricholaema leucomelas | reverse complement strand
TGAGAGAGTCATTGGCTACTGGAATGGGCTGCCCAGGGAGGTGGTGGAGTCGCCGTCCCTGGAGCTGTTCAAGACAAGGTTGGACGTGGCACTTGGTGCCATGGTCTAGCCTTGAGCTCTGTGGTAAAGGGTTGGACTTGATGATCTGTGAGGTCTCTTCCAACCTTGATGATACTGTGAGACTGTGATACTGTGAATCATCATCCCTAGAGGTGTTTAAAAGACAACATAGATGTGGTGCTAAGGGATATGGTTTAGCACCAGAATAGGTAGAGCTACATGATGGTTGGACTCAATGATCTTAAAGGTCTTTTCCACCCAAAATGATTATGTGATCTATGATTTTTAGTGGTGATACTTAGAAGTATTTCCTTGTGTCACGGAAGCAATATCAAATGATAGAAAGCGTATAGATGCCTGACATTAAGATATGTCACTATTCCTAAACTATGGAAGAGTACATAGAACAAGAAAGCACAGCAGGTGGCAGAGCAATGGCTTCAGAATGGTCATTTGTTTATTATAAAATTAATTTTTCAGATTGACTCTGTTTTGACATTTTGTGTCCTATCATTTTAATAGTCCCTAAATTTCTGCTTTATCTTATTCTTACACTTTTACCTTTGTACCTTTAATAATTCCTTTTGTTGTATGATAGCTGGCTGGGAGCCCATGGGAGTCTGTTTCCATAGAGAAAAGTAGATAGCACAGGCAAATAGCAGCAAAGGAGGCAAGCAGGCATTCAAACACTGCGGGTGAGCACTGAGGGTGAGCAGGCAGGTAGGCAGGCAAGCAGACAGGCATGAGCAAAAGCACTTTGTTTACTTGTGTACCCTTAATTTATCAAATGTGGGCTGAGATTAATGGCCCCTTGGCCACCAGAATGACCAATCAGCTTGGCAGTTAGCCAAAACATACCATGATAGGCGAAGGCCACAGACCTGGCCCTTTCCAAATATGGGAATCACACGGGCCTTGCACCCAGCAAACGTGAGCTGGGTGTGTGGGGCTTATGAAACCACTTACACAACCTGGGCCCTGGGCAGGCCAGACTTTATGACGCCAGGTCTGTTGTGTTTCTTTTGATGTGTTTACCCCTAGTGTGGGCAGAAAAATATGTCCAGGAAAGGCAAAGCATGTGTAAGCCTATTTTTGGGCCTATGGGCCCTCCATGACATCGTCTTAGTGAAAAGGGGATGTAAATGCAGAAATGGCTAGCACTCAGCAGCTCTGTCTGTTCAGTACTTTGTAGGCAATGGGTGGCTCACTGCCATCACATATATTTATTTACATTGCACGGAGAAACAGCATTGTCAGGCTGAAGGAGGAACCATGGTCTTTGGATATTAATCATCCAAGGAATGGGTGATTTAAAAGAAATGTTTGTAGTGTTGGGTGGGTTTTTGGTGGATTTTTTTAATTATGTTTTGGGGAGATCTACTTTGTTACTCCTATCTAGACAGCTTGATTTGTGGGGGGAAAATGCCAGTCTTTTCAGCATAAGATGTCTGGAAATGCCTGCTTCTAGTGTTCTTTTGTAATGCCATTGCAAGAAGCATGTGTATCTGTTCCTTTTGTCTGCAGATGATGCAGACAGTGCCCCCTCACTGTAAGCATTTTTATAACCTTGTCGTGGGTTTACTAAAGATAGGTGACAGAAATTAAACTCTCAGATCAAATTGGAGAGAAAATACAGAATTGTATTTAGAGAGAGAGAGAGATACAGCGATAGATCTTACAAGGCATTTTCCCCATTCACGGAAAACCCCCTTGAAGTTTCCCCATCCCCAGAAAAACTAAATCTACCTTCCCCAGTGCTCCAATCCTCCTCCTGCCTCCCCAACGCCTCCAGCCAGCCAAGAAGCCTACTGCTTACCTGTTCCCGATAGATTGGTCCTGCCACACACCCAGGGCAGGAGGAGGAGGAAAAGAGAGCGAACTGACCTTGTTGTGAGCTTATACCAAGATAGCAGAATTATGGGCTTGAATAACAATCTTCTAGTCCCCAGAACATTTTTTAACCCTATAGCCTCAACCTGGGACATCAAAAAAAAAACCCAACTTGTATAATGAAAGTAGGATAGCTGATATTAGGCTTGTGGGAAAAAAAGTCAGTCATAGATCTTGTAATGGAAGAAAAGTGAAAGATCGTTGGGTCTAAAGCTGAAATAGGATTTTTAGTTTGTTTGTTTGTTTGTTTTAAAGAAGCACTGATCAATTCTCAGTAGCATCTACATATTTTATTGTAGCTGTATTGAAAATGTGATGTCATGGTTTTCTGGTGGTTTGTGTGTGTGATATGTGTGTGTGTGCGTGTGTGTCTGTGTGTATGTTTTGTTTTTGTTGGACTTCCAGGAAGAGGTTTAAACATGAAGGCAAAACTTTCAAACATTAGCATGGCTGAATAATGAAGCAAAGCTGCCATATTTTTTTGTTTTTTTTTATGCCTCCATCTAGATCTGTCACATAATTTCAAAAACAAAAACAAAAACGAAAAACAAACAAAGATACAATTTAACCACAGGAGAGCTAATGGTGTAAAAAAAAAACAAAACAACCCTGATGAATTTTGTTTCCGCAGCACGATATTATCAAAGATTTAAGAAACAAATTTGCCAGCCTCGGCGAGAACTCTCTGGTAACAGCATAAGTGTCTGTGTTGGTTTGCTTTTGAGTTAAAGGTTTCTTTTTCATTCATTTGAACATATTTCTCTTTTTTACCTCTTCTTTTTTAATTTATTATTCATACCCTCTACTTAGCAAGCCTTCAGTTTTTAAACCTCTTCCATCTTCCAATGTCTTTTTTCCGTAACTTGGATGGAAAGTTTATGGCAGCAAAGCTGTCATTCTGGCTACTTCTGCTGCAGCTGTTCCTGCTTTTAGGTCATACATGTTTTGGGCGTTGTGTTTTGGACATGATACTAACCGATTGTGTCATGCTCCTTTTGAGTAAGCTTTTTACCACGCCATCCGATGGACTCACTGTCATAGGGCTCTATGCAACTTCCATTTTGCAACTTATACTGCTTAGTCATCCTCAATTCTCCAGCAAACTTCAATTAACTTGGTGAAAGTTCAAACTCATCTGGAATTAACTGTGCCTTTATGTTTGCTCTTTATGTTCTTCTTTATGTTTTCGGTGGTAGTTTAAATTCTAAAGAACAAACTTCACCATTGCTCAAGCAACGCCATGCAGTATTGTTTGTTGCCGCTAGAGATGTAAAATATAAAAGCACAGTATATTCTATCAAATATTCTGTTGGTAGGGTGGATCATATATATTGTAATATAATTATATGCTTTGAAAAAAAAATCTGAGATGCTTCTGTTACTCTGGAATCCAGCAACAACTTGCAACTCAAGAGCCACATACTGAGCAGTATGAAGTTATGGTCATGCTATACAAGATTATTAAGAGTATGAACTGTTGCACAAAAAAGCAGCACAAAAGTGCAAGTTTGATATATGTAGAATATACATAATGAACATGGGCTTTGAAATAACCTAATGATTTACAATTGAGAGAACTTTTTTTCAGATAAACTACTAAAAGCATATTAAAGAAAAATACCAAAGGGAGAATATTACTTGAACATGTTAAATATCTGTTCATTAGCATTGTATGTATTAAAATGGTCCATGATGTTGCCATAGAGCCCATATACTAAGAAAAAAACAGCAACCTTTGGAGAATTGGTAGTAACTGAAGTCCTCATCTTAAATGACTGGAATTTTTATTCAGGAAAAAGAAATGGAAAAGCAAAAACTTCTGTATCAACAAGCCAGACTGCATGACCGGGGTGCTGCTGAGATGGTTCTGCAAACAATCAGTGCTAGTAAAGGTAATGTTTTCTTGTGTAGATTGCATATTAAACCTTATTTCTAATGATCTTTGAAATTTTGTTATAATTCATACGGGGCAAAGCCTGCAGATGTTTGACACTAATGTTTGTTTTCAAGTGCACTCTAAGATTTAAAAATTACTGATACCTAATCTGGAAACTATAATGAAAGAGTCTAATGAGGTCATTATTATTATTAGTCAGGCCACACCTTGAGTACTGTGTCCAGCTCCGGGCTCCTCAATTCAAGAGAGATGTTGAGGTGCTGGAACGTGTCCAAAGAAGGGCAACAAAGCTGGTTAGGGCCCTGGAACACAAACCCTATGAGGAGAGGCTGAGGGAGCTGGGGTTGTTTAGCCTGGAGAAGAGGAGGCTCAGGGGAGACCTCATTGCTGTCTACAACTACCCGAAGGGAGGCTTTAGCCAGGTGGGGGTTGGTCTCTTCTCCCAGACAAGCAGCAACAGAACAAGGGGACACAGTCTCAAGTTGTGCCAGAGGAAGTATAGGCTGGATGTTAGGAGGAAGTTCTTGCCAGAGAGAGTGATTGGCATTGGAATGGGCTGCCCAGGGAGGTGGTGGAGTCACCGTCCCTGGAGGTGGTCAAGAAAAGCCTGGATGAGGCACTTAGTGCCATGGTCTAGATGACTGGACGGGGCTGGGTGCTAGGTTGGACTGGATGATCTTGGAGGTCTCTTCCTACCTGGTTGATTCTATGATTAACAATAATTTTTCTAGTTATGATTGAGAGACATATAAAGAAACAATCATAGCTTTAACAGTATGCAATGACAAAAAGGCCCCCAAACTCTGGGATATGTACAGTTCTGGAGTGTCAACTTTGTTCTGACCCCCATCCCCCACTCCTCAAATATCTGCTTTTTTGATGTACTTGGATAAAACATTTCAGAAGTGTAAATTATTATTTTGTCCCTTAGATGCTATCTTAGTCTAAGTTTTGACAATTTCACTGTCTGTCATGTCATTTCTGTCTGGTGATGATTTGAAACTTCCTCTTCACAAATGTCATTTACTGTGACTAAATGCTCTGGGCCACTGTCATTTTTCTAAAGAAATAAGGGGGGGGGAAATACATATATATATGTAGACTGGCATGTAGAGGAGACTCACTCGTTGTTAAACTTAAAAGCTACCTTAAAATTGTTCACCCAGCCTTTAAACCACTAGATGCTCTAATGAATGTTATATTCATTGACCTCAGTTCTTCCTGTCATATCTTGCTTCTTTTGTACACATTACACTATGTGCTGTGTACACATTACACCATGTCTGTAGGCACTCAGGAAGATATTGTCACACTAGAGATCATGAAAGAAAAACAGGTCTGCTTTACAAGAGAAATAAAAAGGCTTCTATTGATAAATTGCCATTTAAGGCAATGTATGGATCAATTAGAAGAATGTTTTAGTTTTAGGTATGATCTAAAAGTATATTTTTCAATATTTCAAGGTGAGATGGGGCCAATGGTTGCAGCTACCCTAAAACTAGGGATTGCCATCCTAAATGGAGGAAATTCTACGGTTCAACAGGTAAGGAACTGATTTATTTTAACCCATAGCAGTCAGTATAGATCTTTATTGGTCATTGTTATGGTAATAGTGTATTATGGGCTGTGGCTATTGGTCAGATGCTGTTTATCTCATTACTCTTGTTCTCAAATAAAAAAGTGTACTATTGTGCCCTGTTCCTAGGTGTGTATTTCTGACTTGCAAACATAAAAGTAATTTACAAAATACAAGGCCAAAAGAAATTTGTTTTGCAGTTCAGCTAGAAGGGGGGATATTTTATGTCAAATCATTAACTTCTAGAGGAATTCTGTGGAAGAAAATTATTTCCTGGGAGATTACCATTGTCCTATCACCAGTAGACCAAAATTACTGACCTCTGTCTTCACCAGTGAAAGTCTTACATAACTTCAGAATTACTTAGCTTATGCCACGGAGAGATTGATGATAAAAGCAGAGAACTCAAAATTGATTTACTAATCTATGGTAAGATAACGTCATGAACAGTGGGCAAGTCTGGTGTTTTGACTGTATTCTGCACTGTTGAAGACAAGTGGCTGATACAGGATATCTCCAGTACTCTATCCTAGTTGAAGGTTCCTGAGTCCAGAAGGCTTCATACTGGGCATTGTAGTAGGACAGTTTGAAGAATACATAGAAATGGGAACAGTTAAGGTCCCAAGTTAAGCAACCACTGAAGAAACTGAATACAGTCCAAAATAATGGTATTTTCGGGGGGCTGTCATTAACCTGGAATTGACCAGAAGGACCACAAATTGTGCAGAAAAGTATCTGCCTGAGTCATTGCCAGTTGTTTGTGATGTAGTGGTGTTAAACTACTTTGGAAAATCATGCCATTTGTATATAGTAATTTAGTCTGAATTCGTAATGCTGCAATCTAAAATTTTAAAAGTCAATGAAGTTTTAACTCATCAGAGTGCAGAAACAGTTAATAGTTACAATAATACTCATACTACTAAATTGCATACTTATAAAAGCAGCAGTAGTAGAGTTAGAATTGCCTTTTTTTTCTCCAGTTGTTTCATTTTCTACCCATTTTCTCTGGTGTTCTGCTCACCTTTCCAGTTTGCCATTAGATCCTAAGATCAGCTCTTCAGTCTTCCGTGGGAAGACTGGTGTGGGTGGAGCAAAAAGATACAGAAGTCATTTTGAAAAGTCACCATCATTCTTTGGAGTCCTTTGCTTTGATTATGGGGGTGTTGTTGATGGGCATGTTCTTTTTCTGTGATCTTTGGAGCACTTGGGGGTTATGCTGATACATTTTGTTAAGCGTGTCTGCTTATGTGCTCTTTCATTTTGCAGGTCACTTATCAATTGTTCCTATTATTCCTTTTTATTTGCAAAAAGTTTTATTTCATTCACAATATAAATTCCTGTAGCATTCCTACAAAGACTGATCTTTGGATATTGTGATTTTTGCTCACAGCTGAGACCCTCTGGTATCATGCTCTGTCTTCACTCAACAACACATTGCACTCTAGAATCAGAGTTCATTCCATTGAATAACTTTTTGTGGTTAAATCTGTTATCAGATAGGTATTACAAATTACAGTAAAAATTTTCACTCAACTACTGACATACTGTTGCAGCTAAAACAGTCTGAAACAGGTTATGACAAGCTGAGTCTGATGCTGAAATGGTAGTGCCAATACAATACTAATAGCAGTGCAGCTGAATTTATATTAAACACTAAATTCTTCTGGCTGTGTTGGCTGTAGTTACTATCTTTATTTTCTGTATCTGGACTTATTTTCTGTATTTGGACTATCCAAAATATATTACCTTCTTTTCTGTAAAAGACATAAGCATTAGCTGTTAGCACGTTTTGGTGGGGTTTTTGGGAGGGTTTTGGTTAGTTTATTTAGGTTGTTGATGGTTTTTTGTTTTGTTTTGTTTTGTTTTTTTATTAGTTGGTTTGGGTTGGGGGTTTTTTGGTACCTGTTTTTTTTATCTGCAAGACTTGTAATTAATTTGTAACTGTGAAGAGTTATTTCAAAACACCAGGATCACTAGTAATCAAGAATCTATACAGTATTAACTAGATTCACACATAGTACAAATATGAATTCTCTGAATAAATTGTGTTTACTGCAGAAAATGCTTGACTACCTCAAGGATAAAAAGGATGTGGGGTTCTTTCAGAGCCTTGCTGGTCTTATGCAGTCCTGTAGGTAAGAAAATATATACTTAAAAAAAAAAATGTTATTTTGCATTTAGGTTTTATTCCACAAGATTTATAGTTTTGGAAAGATCCTCTACATACTTTTTGCAAACCATGCTTGGGAGCTCTAATGTGCTAGACCTGGGGCAAAGGACAAGGTGGTGCTCAAAGCTGGAGGTGGTGAGATTCAGACTGGCCATGAGGAGGAAGTTCTCCACCATGAGAGTGGTGAAAGCCTGGAATGGATTGCCCAGGCAGGTGATGGAGGAGTTTAAGGCCAGGCTGAATGAGGCTCTGGGCAGCCTGGTCTAGGGTAGGGTGTCTCTGCTCATGGCAAGTGGGTTGGAACTAGATGATCCTTGTGGTCCCTTCCAACCCTGACTGATTCTACGATTCTATGAAAATCTTATGACATGAATCTACCTTGATAAAAGAGGTGTTTTCCACAATTGTTTATGGCATTTATGTCTTCTTGAGAAATGCCAGAAAACAAGTCTAGAGTTAGGAGCATTGATCAGTTCTTAGTTCTGGAAGTACTATGTAATCCTTCAAAGGCCAATGGTTAATGATCAATGTTAAATAATCATAAAGATTTTGGGAAAACCCAACTTTCTTACACATCTTAATGAGGCTTTTTAGAAGGTAGAAAAAGGAATATTGTGTTTTAATAAACTGTGGAGATACTGTGACCTCTTTGCCCTTTCATTCTTCTTGCCAGTTCATATTGATTTTGATTTTATATAAATATACATAAATTTAAAGTTTTAAAAATATAATTCCAAAGAATAAGCTATTGCAATAAATAATCCCTCAATTAGCATAAAACCCAGGACTAAAAGGGGCTTCCTGTAGCAAGCTGTTCAGTCTTCTGTCAAAGGTACCGTGTTCTGCCTGTTTTTTAACACTGCTTTTGGCCAAGTTTCACTTTTAAATCACTGAGGTTTCCTGCCAGCAAAATTACTAGGGCAGTTCTTCTACCTTCATCTGACTTTCATAAACGTTCTTGCCTGTCTGTGCTTAGCTGACATGTGAAGCCAGGAAAGGCATAACTTTGCAGATTCACAAAAGTGAATATTTAAGTGGACATGTTCATAGAATCATAGAATGTTCCTTAAATCTGGTTAGTTGAACACATACCCCACTTTGGCAGCATCAGTCTTTCAGAACATGGAAGGAGAGAAATACTGAGTGGAACTAATAATAACAGAATTTCACAATGGATCGTGGATGAGCTGTGCTGCAATGTGAAAGCAGTCAAAAAAAGTGTTTTCTCAATGTCTCCTAAAGGTAGCATAGATATCATAAGCACGTGAATGCACAGCTCCTTCTCTGTCTTTTACAAAATGAAATGTTACAGATATTTAACTAATGGCAGGGCAAATGTGATTTCTTTCATTGCAGTGTTCTTGACCTAAATGCGTTTGAACGTCAGAACAAAGCGGAAGGCCTTGGCATGGTGACCGAAGAGGGATCAGGTACTGTCAATTTGGCATAAATGAGCTGTGATTTTTCTCTTTTACATTTTGCAGATGCAAACTGAATTTCAAAGAATCCTGTACACATATATATATGTAGAGGCTGAATCCGTAAGATTGGTGTGTATTTCATTGGCCTACCTAAGCCCATGCTTGTTGATAGTAAATCACTCGCATGTGCTGAGTTCCAGAACAGTCTCATAGGACTCTTATCCATCATTCTGAAGAAGTGAAGACATTACACATAAAATTCTAGTTACAAACAGCAGCGTTTATGCATGTAAAACATTTTGTAAGTCCCAAACCTGCTTCAGCATAAAATGAAATCAAGAATTCTCACCTGATTTCTTAAACTGACTTGACTGGAATGAAAACCAGACACAGTTAAGCCATGAGTTAAATATTAGAGGTCAAGAGAACTGTATTGGCTGTTTGGAAAAATGTCTGCTGGGTTTGTCTTTGAAAATATTATTATGTTTCTTTTTAAGGAAATACAACTTTTTTGCTTTATTTTTTACTTAGAAGCAATTAGTTTTTCTGCCCCCTGCATTGTCAGTTTACTGTCAATTTATTTCTTCTGTCTGACACTAATTTCTAGTACTCCCTTACTGTGATTGTCTGGAAACATTGAGTTCACTCTTGTGTGGCTTCATAGAGTAGAGTGTGGCTTCATAGAGTTACCCAAGCACATTTTCTCCCTCTCAGTACTTTTTACATTGCATTTTGATATTTAAATCCTTAATATTTTAACATGCTTTTATTTTAAAAACAATGTAAAAAAGCTTGACTGGATAATCACTACTGCATTTGGAGGTTCATAAGTCATACTTGAACTCTGCACATCTCATTGGCTGTTGTGCCTGTAGCTCTTTTCTGTGGCATATTTCTTGAATATTCAACTACTTTTCTCAAATTGAAATCATGAACTCTTAAATATGAATAAATGACTTCACGACTCATCATAAACTCTGCTTCTCTGGAAGCGCTCCCATGATTTAAAATATAGATCAAATCCTGCTAGACTAATACGAATAAACAAAATTAAGTGAACTCATGGGAATAAAATTAGGTTACAAGATTGTAGATTGAGCACTGATGCAGCTCAGTCATATGAAATTTTGGTCATTAGTTTCATGCTTTACTTAAGATTAACCTGCTGAGTGTTTTGCCCTTTTGGACAACATCTCTATGACTAAAGGACATTGCAACTGTTTTTGTGCTGTCTGCATTGTAAGCTCCTTGTCCTGATATTCTTCTGACTGGTACTACCTTCCCTTTACAAACCCTGGAACCCCCACTGGTAACATTCATGGTTATTTAGCAAATGTCTTTCTTACATGTTTTTGTGATGTTCTCAGTGTTGTTTATTCTGTATGTATTTTGCTTTGATTGTTCTGTTACCTTTTCAAATGAGGAGGGTTCAAAACCAAAGATGTGTAGAAATGCTTACTGTCTTAGAATAGTTTTTAGTTTTGCTTTTAACACTCACTCAGTGAGTGATAAACATCTTGAAAGTGCAATGTTGTTCTCCTGAACAGAGAGTTATTTTACTTAACATATGAAATCAGAAAATTAAGATGTGAAGTTTACATGTAGATTATTTTATTTTAGGTTTCCTTTTTGTTAAGAATTTTTATTTTTAAACTTTTAATATTGTATTATTTTGTTTTTTTATATAAGTTCTCAAAAGGTTTATGTTAATAATGTAGTATTTTGGGATTTGATCTGATAGCAGGTCTTAAAAGGACTTTCTATTAAAGTGAGAGTGGTATATGTGCCATATAATAAATAGCTCTAATGAGGGTATACATCAGGACTATTTCCAGCTATTAACAGTAGGAAGTCAACAAATACACTTTTATCCTTCTCCAACCAAGTCACACTTAAGGTGGATGTTTAAATTCCATGTTACCCACCATACTGTCCATTAGGGGAGTGATTCCCACCTTTATGTGTCTATATCTGTGTTGCTGTTTGCATTTTAAGGGGAACATAGTAGCTTCAGTTCAAATAAATGGTGTGTCACAAGTGCTTTACATATTTGAATTGGATCATTCGGAAGACAAAGGCTTGCAACACTCACAATCTAACCCAATATTGGCTGGGTCTTGTGATAAGAATAAATTCATTTGGTTTCTAATGACAGAGATGTGCTCTTGCTTAACAACTATCAAAAAAAGAGCCCTGTTCTTTTTTGAGATCTGAAAGTACATGTATATTTCTGTACTATGTAGCATCAAATCAGTGTTTCTGACTCATAACAGAAGTCAGATCTTTTCCATTGATGTTTTTAAGAAAAAGTCAGAGAGGGGGAGGGAGTTATTCACCTGGGACATATGCACTTTCAAGGCAAAACCCATCTTTTATTTTTCATTCAGTCTTGTTTTCATTCCCAGCACATTCTGTTCCTATATATCACAAACACAAGCTACCACTTTTGCAAGAACAACAGGCTTAAAGCATTCATGTGTGTAGCCTTGTCATTCACATGCAGCATGAGCAATGGCAGCCTTTTAACATCTAACCGAATAGATGGCAGAACATACATCGTATCACAGGAACAAAAGCCCCCGTGTTGTCATGGTGACCTGTGGTACTGTGCAGGGTGTGTATATTTGTTAGTGCAGTATCTATGCAAATCTTTGTGTGTGCTGGCATGAATTTGTGTGCACAGCACCAAAGATTCTTCTGTTAGATTTTATAGAAGGAAACGGATCTGTACTTCTGTTCTGTAGCCACCACTGCGACACCTCTTGCAGTCAGTAAGTAACATCTGAAAGCTCAAATTCCGATCGATACCAACATAGGTTTTAGTCAGATTTTGATCAGCTGTAGAAAATGAAAACTGTGATTATTTCAAATCTTAGTGTGGCCAAGCTGCTTGAAACAAAGTTTTTTTTGCTTAATTTTGTAATTTGTAAAAATATTTCCCGAAGAAAAGAACCTTTCAGTATCTGCAAAATGATGTACCTAAACACCTCCCTAATTTGGCAGAATCTTGCAATAAATTGTACTTGTTTTCTGCTTTGTTTATAGTGGAGCTAATTAAAAGACCTTCCAAACCCTTACGGTATTAGCATTTTAATTTAGTTTATAAAAAAATCCTTCTTTCCAGAGGATAGCTTCAAGTATTTATCTGAAAGTGGTTTTCTCTTTCCCTGAAAATTCTCACTTGATAAAAGTGTGAGGGAAAAATGAAGTGGAAAAGTACTACCTGAAGGGAGGATGTAGCCAGATGGGGATTGGTCTCTTCTGCCAGGCAACCAGCAATAGAACAAGGGGACACAGTCTCAAGTTGTGCTGGAGGAAGTATAGGCTGGATGTTAGGAGGAAGTTCTTGCCAGAGAGAGTGATTGGCATTGGAATGGGCTGCCCAGGGAAGTGGTGGAGTCGTCGTCCATGGAGGTGTTCAGGAAAAGACTGGATGAGGCACTTGGTGCCATGGTCTAGTTGACTGGCTAGGGCTGGGTGCTAGGTTGGACTGGATGATGGAGGTCTCTTCCAACCTGGTTGATGCTATGATTCTATGATTCTAAATTGTAGTGAAAAGCATGGTCAAGCACTTTATGGGGTTGTTTTTTCCACTGTAACATATAAGCAATTTTCCTTATGACGTGTTTGTTGAAATTATTGCTGTCATGGCAATCAAGCTACATGCACTGCATGTGTGAAGGTAGAGACTCCACCAAATATTTGGTTTTCAGTAATGCTAATTTTTGCATTGATTCCCTAGATCAACAAAGCATGTGACTCCAAGTGTGACTGAGAATGACAAGAGTTCAGTTAAATTAAAAAGTGACTAATCTTGCCTTTATTCATCAACATAGGAACAATACTTGCAGGGCTGAACCTGCACACAGTGTTGAATAATAATGCTTCTGAGGGGATGGGCATGTCAGGGAGATGTACTATTAGGAGGAAGTTCTTCCCAGAGAGAGTGATTTGCCATTGGAATGGGCTTCCCAGGGAGGTGGTGGAGTCACCGTCCTTGGGGGTGTTCGAGAAAAGACTGGATGAGGCACTTAGTGCTGTGGTCTAGTTGACTGGATAGGGCCGGGTGCTAGGTTGGACTGGATGGTGTTGGAGGTCTCTTCCTACCTGGTTGATTCTATGATTCTATGTCCTGATTTTACCCTCATGCGTATGTTGATCATATATTGTATGTGTACATTAATCATCACTGACAGAAACAGTCACTATAATGAGAACATGTGTGAAATTGGGACGAAGAGCATTTTGTCTTTCCTTATGCCTTGGTCTATGCTTTGGTGATAAGTGCTCTGAACACTAAACATGATGGCAACAGGAAAGAGTGAAATTCTGTACTTTCAAGATGTTCACATCAATTTTCAGAATGTTTTTTGCTTTTTGAAAGCTCCCATTGTACTGAAGCTTCTCGCTTGAAAACTCACAGCTGTGGGTTGGTATGCCCATTAGTTTGAACTTGTAATCAGTCATGACTTTATGTGGTTCAACTTCTGGCCATGTTTGTGCTTATATATATTCTAAATTGTACTAAGTATCATTTACAATTCAGCTGTAATAATGTAATTATATTTTAAATGTAAATGTAAACGTAATTAGTTATTCCCCATTATAACACGATGCCATTGGAATGGGCTGCTTGGGGAGGTGGTGGAGTCACCATCCTTGGAGGTGTTGAAGAAAAGCCTGGATGAGGCACTTAGTGCCGTGGTCTAGTTGACTGGCTAGGGCTGGGTGCTAGGTTGGACTGGATGATCTTGGAGGTCTCTTCCAACGTGGCTGATTTTATGATTCTAATCCAATGTTAACCTTCATATGTAGCACAGGGCTCATACCCAGCAAAGTAAAACAAGAATGTAAATTATGGATTGTATGTAAAATGTTGCCAAGCTCATGCTGCCATATTTATAAATAAGGGTTCTTTTTAATCAAATAACTACCTGCCAAGCACCCATGTGCTACAGATAGCTTGGTGTTTGTAAGTTTTCTGCTCCCTTCTCTATTGAAATTAAATATGGAGATTTTCTTCAGGGGCTGCAGGGTGTTACTTTGCAACCTGTGATAATCTGCTTCCATCTGGCCTTTCTACAGGAGAAAAGGTGATGCAGGACGATGAGTTCACCTGTGACCTCTTCCGCTTCCTTCAGTTGCTTTGCGAAGGACATAATTCAGGTTTGTGGGCAGTCTGCCAGTCAGCTAAGCCAAGGTGATGGTGGCTAACGGTAAAAAGCTTTCAACTGCTGAAGGTTTGGCAGGCTTTACAAATTATGATGAAAGGTGATGTAGATGCTAGAGTAGATGAAAGAGGAACATTTTTATGTGGGATTAAATTACCTTCTTTTAATACTTTTTAACTTTGTAGAAAAGGTAACGGTTTCCAATATGATACATTTTGGATCTTAACCTGCTAGGAATGATAAATTCATGTGTGTGATGATTTGGGTGTTACCCACCCCCCACACTTAAGAAAATCACCCAGACTGGATGAGGCATTTAGTGCCATGGTCTAGATGACTGGCTAGGGCTGGGTGCTAGGTTGGACTGGATGATCTTGGAGGTCTCTTCCAACCTGGTTGATTCTATGATTCTATGACTAGACTCAGCTGAGCTGGAAACTGAGGAATGAAGTTTTATATTTACAGCTTAGCCCAATATACAGGCAGATATTTACAATATATGCAGCTATCAACAGTAACATACGAGTTTAAAAAGGTAATACAGAAACACAAAACCCCTCCCAGAAACCAGAGTCCCCAGGAGGGGCTCTCAACCACCCTTCCACCTCCTTTCCACCTCTTTACCTTATCCCAGACTTTGCCTTATGTTCAAGGTAAGTTTGGAGAATCAGCCAGGGGTGTTAGGAAGCAGATGGATTAGTTACACAGACAACAGTTAGAGAGAGAGAGTGCAGGCAGCCAGAGCCAGAGAGCAACTCTCTTATCTGTGTTTGTGTTCTTGTTTTTATACATCTCAGCGAGCCTATGAGTGAAGTAGACGTCACCACTGTTTCCTTTTCACAGTTTATAATCTAATTCCTCTCACTAAAATAACCCAGCTAGCTTCAAACTAGCACAATGTAGGACATGGTTTATAATTTCCAGACAGTGAAGATGCAGGGAGAAGATGTAGGGAAGGCGTATTTCTTGCTGTTTGTCATTTATATGCTTTACTAGGCATAATTATGTGGATACTGATGGGAGTTATAAATTTAATCATAAGTGGGGTGACAGTAAGATCAATTTTAAGTTCTACAGATAGAACAGTTAATTAAGCATCAGAAGTTCACTGGTATGTGATGCCTGTAATCAAATGCTGCAAATCTTTAAATTGGTTTGTTAGGGGGGAAAAAAAAATTTAAATCAATTTAATTTGCATTAGTAGTTTTGTCTTTGCCACTTAAAAAAATGTAAGTTTAACTTTTATCTGACTTGTTAGATTTTCAGAATTACCTGAGAACTCAGACTGGTAACAACACAACTGTTAATATTATCATTTCCACTGTGGATTACTTATTAAGAGTTCAGGTAGGTTAACTCAAATGCTTATACTCCTTTTCAAGATGCAGACAGTTACATTTCTAAAAGCAGGTATCTAAAGACAAAATTTATTTTCATCTTATTTTATTTTGAGGTTTGCTGTGAGCTTTTAAAATTATGTATTTAAGTTTATTTATTTGCCTCTTGATTCCCTTGAAAAAAAACTACAATTCCTGGAGCAATACTTAAGAATTGTTGTGGGGGGTTCATTTAAAAACATGATAAGCTAAACAAATTTCAGAACTATAATGTTTCCTACTATTACTTTTCTTATCTTGATGAAGAATCAGCTAAAGGCATTTTGATTACATAATCTCTTTATGCTTCTGTTCTTTTGTTAGGAATCCATCAGTGATTTCTATTGGTATTATTCTGGGAAGGATGTTATTGATGAGCAAGGACAACGAAATTTTTCCAAAGCCATCCAGGTTGCAAAACAAGTTTTCAATACTCTTACAGAGTATATCCAGGTAAATTAGTTTGATTGGAATTTTATGGACTTGAAAGAAAACTAATCATACTTTTGGCATGAGGATGTAGTATAATGAGATATAACATAGACATAAAATAGAGATGCATTCATAATTCAGCACTGTTTTAGTGCATTAGTTTAGGAAGTGAACTTTGGAAATACAGTTGTTACAACTCTATTGGAAGGTTTGTAAGTTAGTAAAACTCACAGATAGAAGTAACTAGTGGTCACTAGCGGTGTCCCTCAGTGCTGGGCCCCATCCTCTTTAACATCTTCATAGATGATCTGGATGACGGCATCGAGTCAGTCATCAGCAAGTTTGCAGATGACACCAAGCTGGGGGCAGATGTTGCTGGGTTGGAGGGCAGAAGGGCTCTGCAGCGGGACCTTGACCGCCTGGACAGATGGGCAGAGTCCAAGGGGATGGCGTTCAATGGCTCCAAGTGCCAGGGGCTGCACTTTGGCCACAACAACCCCATGCAGAGATACAGGCTGGGGTCGGAGTGGCTGGAGAGCAACCAAACAGAAAGGGATCTGGGGGTGCTGATCGATACCCACCTGAACATGAGCCAGCAGTGTGCCCAGGTGGCCAAGAGAGCCAATGGCATCCTGGCCTGCATCAGGAATGGTGTGGCCAGCAGGAGCAGGGAGGTCATTCTGCCCCTGTACTCTGCACTGGTTAGACCACACCTTGAGTACTGTGTCCAGTTCTGGGCCCCCCAGTTTAAGAGGGACATTGAGATGCTTGAACGTGTCCAGAGAAGGGCAACGAGGCTGGGGAGAGGCCTCGAGCACAGCCCTACGAGGAGAGGCTGAGGGAGCTGGGATTGTTTAGCCTGGAGAAGAGGAGGCTCAGGGCAGACCTTATTGCTGTCTACAACTACCTGAGGGGTGGTTGTAGCCAGGAGGAGGTTGCTCTCTTCTCTCAGGCAGCCAGCACCAGAACAAGAGGACACAGCCTCAAGCTGTGCCAGGGGAAATTTAGGCTTGAGGTGAGGAGAAAGTTCTTCACTGAGAGAGTCATTGGCCACTGGAATGGGCTGCCCAGGGAGGTGGTGGAGTCACCATCCCTGGAGCTGTTCAAGGCAGGATTGGACGTGGCACTTGGTGCCATGGTCTAGCCTTGAGCTCTGTGGTAACGGCTTGGACTTGATGATCTATGAGGTCTCTTCCAACCTTGGTGATACTGTGATACTGTGAAATAATCTTCCTTTGTCTGTACGCAAGACAGCGAATTTTTTTCATTGTTCTGTTGTCATTTGGCGTAGATTGCAGTAGTGTTACCCACTTTAAAGTCTTTACTTCTAATCCACTGAGAAACTAGGGTCAACACAAAACACAGTTGATATCTAGTAACAGAGCTTTAGCTTGTATTTTCTGTCAGGAATGAGACTGTTTTTGAGGCATGTAAGAATTGTGGAGATGAACTTTAGGTGGACTGCAGTAAATGAGACTGAGAATAATTCTGTCAAAAAAAACCCTACTACAGTAATTCCTCCATGATATGTTAGGAATTCAGTGTAATTTAGTTCTTAACTAAATCACCATGTAAATCAGTCAACAGTATTACAGTAATAAGCAGGTTAGAGAGAATCTCATTATACTATTAGGTGTTTGTTGTTTTCATTTGGGTGAAAACCATTGTTTTGTAAGATAATACTGTTTTTATACATGTATGTTTGTCTGTTTGATGCATACATATTTGGCAATTCACAGGTGCAATTGTTAGCTGGTTAAAGGTATTGTTTACTGTTGGTGGTGTTACTAAATAGGTAATTCTGTATGCATTTAATTTTTCATAGCAGTTTCTGCAGGACAGCCCTAAGCTATGCACTGTCTGTCTTATCTTCCTATTTATATTGAGCTCCTTGCAAATAAACTTGGGTTTTTTTTTGTTGTTTGTTTGTTTTCTTCTTCTTCTTGGATAAACAATAGGGGCCATGTACTGGTAATCAGCAAAGTCTGGCACACAGCAGGCTGTGGGATGCTGTCGTTGGCTTCCTTCATGTATTTGCCCACATGCAGATGAAGCTGTCTCAGGTATCTTTTTGTTTTATTTTTGAGATATCATTATGTGGTTCCAAATGTATCTGTGTAAGTATTCTTTGCATAAATTAAAGTAGTCTTGCTCAAATGATTTTTCCTCCATGCCCTTGGGACCTCATGACTGAAAGCAGGTTGGTAGCCTAGATTTGTGATACATGTATGGTTCTCATTTTACATGTACGGTTCTCTCTTTATGGCTGCATAGAGGTCTTTTTCCAGCAAATGGCATCACAGGGAATTTTGGTTTTCAGTATTGATTCACTGAATTTCCTCTACAAATGCATGTAGGTAGTATCCTGTAATAATTGAAAAAATAGCCAGTTTAGATAGGCCATGGTGGTGGCTATTGTGCTTTGTTTCTGTACTACTAAAACAACATATAAAGCAGTATCTAAGTAGTTACTGACAGCAAGTCAAATACACTGAGAAATATGATGTGGCTATTTGCAAGATTTGTTTTTCCAGTAATGGCAAGTTTGTAGTCCCAGCTATGCCCAGAGTAGCTTCATAGCATCCTTTAACTACTGCATTTAGAAACTAATAGTATTTGTCCTGCTACTTCAGAGAGAGCCAAGAAGCTTTGCACTCACTTCATTGTAGTGTGTGAATTGAGTGATGCTTTTCTGAGAGGTGATGGAAATGCAGTCTATTCCAAGTGTATAATAAATAGTGATGACACCTTTTATGTGGAGCTCAAGATCATGGCTTCTGGGAGCCCTTGCAGGGGGTCATCGGAGCCTTAGGAAGAAAACAGGGTAGACACAGACTCTTGGAGGTTTTTTTAATGTTTGTTACTAAATCACTGTCTTGTTTGGGCTTTGGGATTGGTTGTGTGGTTTTGTTTGTTGGTTTGGGGTTTGTTGGGTTTTTCTTTTTTGTTTTGTTGGGGTTTTCTTGTTTTATTTTGAGGTGCTTTACTCTTGTCCTTGATAGTGGTAAACTTGACTATACTGCCAGCAGCAATATTTTAGCTGATGTGAAACATGGCAGAAGCATCATCTGAGAGCTTTAAATTTTTTTCATCACCTTAAATTTTCACTTTGGCTTTTATATTGTAGTTTTCTATACAGATGATCTTGTAAATGTTTGATCTTCTGAATGTACTGTCAAAAATCAATCAATTAAATGTATTTTCACCAGCTTTGACACTACTAGTTAATTTCTAAGCCATTCTTCCAGCGTGAAATATGCATGCACACATATAAATCTCAAAGTCAATAGTTTTTTGGGTTTTTTTTAACTGTATTTTGTTCATTATGCAGGATTCCAGTCAAATTGAATTACTGAAGGAGCTAATGGATCTTCAGAAGGATATGGTTGTCATGTTGCTGTCTATGCTGGAAGGTAGTCAAAGTTTAACTTGAAATCCTGTTTCACAATTGTTCTAGCAAAGTTTCTACCTTCTGTGATTTTTTTTTTTCATGTGAGATATAATGCTTCATTTTCCTTTTGAGTTTTTAATTTTCATGTCCCAATTGTGACAAGAGTTACTAGGTCTTAAAACAAATGTAGTCAATATAGTTTATATTAATTCTGAATGTCCACATGGTATAAAATCCAGTTCTAGCAGAAGTTTTACTTTGATTCCATGAATAATTTTACTGCATTGCATTTACTTTGGTAGTGATCTTAGCCATAACAAATAAGCTTTGATTAATCTAGTGACTAGGTTCAAGGTCATTTATGCATAGTACCCAAAATTATGGAGAATGTGACCGTTGTCAAGAAATACTCTGTCTATAGCCCTTTTAAAGTATTGTATTGATGCTTCCAATACCAGACTAACCAGACATACTACATAGATGATCCAAAGATACAGTTTCAGCTTTTGCTTCTTACATGCATCCTATCACATTTATTATCCTGGGAGAAGAGGCAGGGCAATAGATCTAGCATAGGTTATGGTGTAGCATGTATTGCAGCTACTACTGCTTTGCTCATACAGTGTCAGTGAGAAGGAAAGTATGTTCTTAGTATTGTAGGCTGTACTCCGTGAGTAACCTACTGGGCTAGCTACTCCTCATAAATGTGGCACTAGTTCTGTCTATGTTGCACTATGGCAAAATTTGCAGTATGCTGCCCGATGTTTAGTACTGTATTAAATGTCTCTCTGTAGGACTTGTTAGGTCTTCCTTCCTAATTTGTCACTTAGGTTTTTTCCAAGTCTTAGGATAGTGCTGTTAGTAAAAGATGTCTGACTTTATGGATAGCTTTTTCACGAGAGTGAGTTTGCCAATAGTGTATAATTCTTACTGTTTGATGACTTCACTAGGCATTATTGTACTTTTCTTTGCCAAACATTTGTTGCCACTGGTATCTCTAACTTCATGTCATCACATCTAGGTAATGTTGTGAATGGAACTATTGGCAAGCAGATGGTCGATATGCTTGTGGAATCATCCAATAATGTGGAGATGATCCTGAAGTTTTTTGATATGTTCTTAAAATTGAAGGATCTGACTTCCTCTGATGCATTCAAAGAATATGACCCTGATGGTAAAGGAATAATTTCAAAGAGGGATTTTCATAAAGCAATGGAAAGCCACAAGCATTACACCCAGTCAGAAACTGAGTTTCTGCTGTCATGCGCTGAAACGGATGAGAATGAGACTCTGGACTACGAGGAGTTTGTGAAACGATTTCACGAACCTGCTAAAGACATTGGTTTCAACGTTGCTGTGCTCCTGACCAATCTGTCAGAACACATGCCCCATGATACCCGCTTGCAGACTTTTCTGGAGCTGTCAGAAAGTGTGCTGAATTACTTTCAGCCTTTCCTTGGACGCATAGAAATCATGGGCAGCGCAAAGCGCATCGAACGAGTTTATTTTGAAATAAGTGAGTCAAGTCGGACTCAGTGGGAGAAACCTCAGGTGAAAGAGTCAAAGAGACAATTTATATTTGATGTTGTAAATGAAGGTGGGGAGAAAGAAAAGATGGAGCTTTTTGTTAATTTCTGTGAAGATACTATCTTTGAAATGCAATTGGCTGCCCAGATCTCTGAGTCTGATCTGAATGAAAGGTCAGCAAATAAAGAGGAGAATGAGAAAGATAAGCCTGAGGAACAGGATCCTAGAATGAGTTTCTTCTCTCTCATGACCATGAAGTCAGCATTATTAGCTCTCAGATATAATGTAATGACTCTTATGAAAATGCTCAGCATGAAGAGCCTAAAGAAACAGATGAAAAAAGTGAAGAAAATGACAATGAAGGACATGGTCATGGCTTTGTTTTCTTCCTATTGGAGCATTTTGATGGGCCTACTGCATTTTGCATGTAGTGTTGTCCGGGGCTTCTTCCGCATCATATGCAGTTTGTTGCTTGGAGGAAGCCTAGTAGAAGGAGCGAAGAAAATCAAGGTGGCTGAACTATTAGCTAATATGCCAGATCCCACTCAGGATGAGGTGCGTGGGGAAGGAGAAGAGGGAGAGAGGAAGCCAACAGAAGCTGCATTGCCTACAGAAGACTTAACAGATCTGAGAACTTTATCAGATGAGAGTGATCTACTTTCAGATATATTTGGGCTGGATTTGAAACGAGAAGGTGGACAGTATAAATTGATCCCTCACAATCCAAATGCTGGTTTGAGTGATTTACTGAGCACACCCTCCTTAGCTCCAATGCCTCAGGTGCAGGAAAAAGTCCAGGTAACTGTATCTTTAATTTCTCACTGTGTCTTTCTGTCTGTTATGTGGTAGGTGTAATCCTGAAGCAAAATGTTTACATCTACATTTTTCTGAGTTTTGTGACATGTTTGTGAAGGAATTGCGTAGAGTTAACGTGTTTATGCTTTCTGCTGTCACAAACCTGAATTCCCATGGCCTTCTTCAAGTACATGGTTAAGTGCATGATGTTTTGGTTTACTTTAATTCAGTGTTAAAATATCTCTTCATTAATGTAGATTGAAGGATCGTCTCTTAGGGTTTCAGTTGTAAGTGTCTAAACCCTATGATACAGGTACAGAGTTTGTTAAAATGATGTAGAGTGCAGAATGTTAGGCTTTTATTTTTTTTTAATCTGACTTTCCATAGGAGCAGGTGAAAGAAGATGAAAAGGAAGAGAAGGAGGAAACAAAATCTGAGCCTGAAAAAGCAGAGTATGTATTACTTTAACTCTTTAATTTTGTGTCCATTCTACTGTTAGTTGTTTTTTAACCATCCTCCACATGCAGGCACATGTGCAAAAAAACCCAAACCCACATGTAAATAGCATCGCTCCAAGATTTTGTGAACTTCCCTCTTCCAGCAGCAGTCTTTGTAATGTCATTTTAGTTTATTTTAGAATGCATTTGATGCATACATTTTTTTCTTGACATGTCTGAAAGTTATAAGAAAACCTCTTGGAAAATTTATGAGTGCTTCAGTTCCAGAGACGACTTCACCGTCAGAGGTCAAAGACTGAATCTGTATTACCTCTCTTACTTGCTATGACTTTGACCTTTTTTTGGGAGTTGTTTTCAATTTTGGAAAATCTCAGTATTCCAATGCAACTTTAATTGTACTTGCTGAGTACTCTCACATCTTTATGAAGAACATGAATTGTTTAAATCTTCTTAGGATGTTAATGAGATTAGCTCAGAATTAAAATACTAGAAAGCAAAGCAATAATGCTTGGCTCTAACCACTAAAAAGTAAAGCCCTCCCCATCCTTGTATTTTATGGTTCCTGCTACATATAAAACTCTGATATGTGTAGAGTTTCTATAGCTGATATCTCTGTCATTCTAAGTTGGTCCTTTAGGCTGAAACATCATACTTACCATTGTCTTGGGAAGACAAACACTTGCTTAGTAATTAAAACTGTTCTTCCAAATCAGTACAGCAGATTTCTAGCTCAGCCAGTGTAACTTTTGAAGGATAATCTTGCTGGCTTTTGAAGGTCGTTTCACTGCTGCTCTGCTTGACTGTGAGTTGTAGTGATACCTGTATTATATGTGAGGAGTGTAGTGCCTTGGACTTTTGGCGGCCCTGAAGCCATTCCTAACATAAGACAAACATTCAGATGAAAGTTTTTCAAGTGCATTCTGGTAAGAGAAGCAGCTTAAGGACTTCAGTCATTCTGCTTGTAGATAGGTACAGAGAAATAAATGAAGTAACATAAGTTGCCTCTCACTCTGATTTGGTTTCAAATGGACTTCTGTGAGCCTTTGATCTATCGTGCTGTCAGGTCAAATTGACTTGTAAGATAATTCACAGCTCCTTAAACCATGTGTTTGGAGAAGGTAGATCACAAATTAGGACATTCTGTAATTGGGCAGCATGGTAGTAATTACATATCAAATGCTGTCAAGCTTTCTAATTCCAGTCTCCTTTTGGAGTGGGTAGTTACAAATACCTCACGTGGGCAGAAATGCAATATTGAACACTTTAAACTCAAGAACAGTTTTCTGCAACCTTTGTGGGAACCTGAAAGTTCAAGTGCATGAGATTGGAGAGGAGCACTTAGACTCACTCATGCCGATGTTCAGTTGTCGGCTTGCAGACATTTTTCAGCACAAATATTAGCTGCACAATGATGAAGCAGACCCTGGGGTAATAACATTGACAGATTCTTGATTACCTGCCTCTACCACTTAGCATACTCACTTCAGGTTGCCAAACCAGTAGATTTAATTATCTGTAGCCTCAATCAGACTGTCACGCTTGCCATTGCTTTGGGTTGAAGAGGGATATCTCTGTTTAGCAATTTTATTAACTTGACATATTACTTTGGCTTAATTTGTGTCCTAAGAGGAGAAGATGGAGAAAAAGAGGAAAAAGCCAAGGAAGACAAAGGGAAACAGAAATTAAGACAACTTCATACTCACAGATATGGAGAACCAGAAGTTCAGGAATCTGCTTTCTGGAAGAAAATCATTGCATATCAACAGAAGCTTCTTGTAAGCTGTTCTCTAGAGTGTGTTTAGCTGTTGGCAGGAATATGTACTACCACATTATTCTACCAATGTAAAGACGAATTTCTATCTGATGAGCCTCATTTTTTTGTCTGCCATCGTCCATAAAAATGCCGTAAAGGTGAAGGTTTGACTGGCATCTCAGAGAAAAGAAATAACTTAGTAGACAAGATGATAAATCTTAGGAAGACAATTACTGTCCAAAATCCAGTCCTTCAAAGATGCCTGTCCGTCACTGGAAAGCATCCATGCATTTTTATGTGTGTGAAATGGTCATTATTTTCACAGCAGATTGTGAGCCTGTAGGATTTGTCGTTCCCTGAGAGACATCTTTAGGAAATTACAAGCTCTCCTAGAAAAAAATCATTTAAGATGCAATGCTTAGCCTAAGACTTGTAAGAAATGTTACTGATTTTTATTAGTTTTCTGTGCAATAGCAAGCTGTTTGAAAAACTTCTCAAAACCTGTGGAAAAGAAGGTTAACTAAAATACTATAACTGTATCTGATAGTGTGTCAGTATAATATGATACCACTGTTGTAAAACTCTTTAAAGCACATATTTTTGTTAGTATTTTTGTTTTATACAAAATTGGACACACATTCTGTAAGGCTGGTGTGAAATGCAAAGCAAAGTGGAATACATTTTCTTATAGTAGATACAATTACATAGGAGCAGCCTACTTCTAACAAATAATGTAGCAGAACTGCAAAGCTTCAGTCACAATCCTAATAAAGAATTAGTTGTTTTAAGTTTGGAGTTTGAACTTGAATTAATTTTTGAAGCTAACCACATAGCAGTTGTGTGAATTTCATTTAAGAAAAGCCTGGATGAGGCACTTAGTGCCATGGTCTAGTTGACTGGATAGGGCTGGGTGCTAGGTTGGACTGGATGATCTTGGAGGTCTCGTCCAACCTGGTTGATTCTATGATTCAGTGAAATTCAGTTTATCTTTCTGTGGAAATACCCTTCTGTAACCCCAAGGCATATTTGCAATGATTTACAATTATCATAGAATGTGAGTCTTGGAAAAGTATGCAACATGGCAGTTTATTGGATTTATATAGTTCTCTTGATTTTGCTGAAGCTTCTTTTAGATTAAAGCCCATGTCCCATTAAAAGAAAATAATTCACTAATACTCATCTTTGGTTAGGGGTGAAAAATGGAGCAATTGTGTGAGAGTTAAAGCATTCAAGCTAGAAAGGTTTTTGAATTGTCAGGAAGGGAAAAGGTACATTTGCTTCCTCCCTGGAGGTGTTTAAAGCCAGGCTGGATGAGGCCTTGAGCAACCTGAACTAGTGGGAGGTGTCCCTGCCTATGGCAGGGGGTTGGAGCTGGATGATCCTTGAGGTCACTTCCAACCCAAACCATTCTATGATTCTACATTTTTGTAATCCTTTTGATAGCATCATAATGTGAGAGAAGCTTTCTGTTTGTGGTACTTAGGTCGCAGATGAATTTTTGCTGATCTGGGAAAAAAATAATAGATTGTAGAAGATAAAAATACTTAAAATAAGCTTACATGAAGACATTTATGTTTCTTGGTAAAAGTAACCATTTGCCATATGCAAGAATAATCAGCTACAGGGAAAGCAGATTTCTGTGTTACTATTGTACTGTGATGTCTTTATGTTGTCTCTAGGTGTATAGAGAGGATAATGAAAAATATGCAAGAGACAATTAGAAACTCTTTATCCCTTTATGCATAGACTGAAACAAAAGGTCCTTTATCCAGTACTGCCCATATGAAGTGAATTTGTCCACCACCCAAGAAGTTTGATTTTTTCCTAATTCATTTTTAATTTACAATTCTATTCAAAAATTCCATAAGGGAAATGAGGAAAAAAAACCAAAACCAAACAAGCCACAAAACCAACCAAAAAAAAAAGGAGCCATGCAACAGCCTACTAATGATTGTGCTGTCACTATTAGACAAAATGAATTTATGTTCTGTTTCTACTTTCAGAATTATTTTGCACGAAACTTTTACAACATGAGAATGTTGGCGTTGTTTGTTGCTTTTGCCATCAACTTTATCCTGCTTTTCTATAAGGTAAACTTGTTGAAAGAGTACTTTCCAATATGTATACTGCAAAACAAAAATTGAGCAGAAGTCACCTTATCTTAAAGTGCCTAGAATATCGCTAATAATCCTTGTCGGTGTTGTTAGTATCACTAATGGAGCTCTAGAGCCTTCAGACTCAAATTAGCTTCTGGGAGAGCCCTGCTGATAAAGACTACATGTGGGAATGTCTGGAATTGACTGGGTTTTTTCCAAGAGGGCTATGCCCTTTCCTAAATTTAAGGTGATAGAATTCATCATGGCCCAAGTTTGCTAGCAGGGACAGAATGAAGAAGGCAGAAAGTACATGGTATCACTAATTGGTATAACAAAATCAAAGAGTCTCCATGAGATACTTTTTCTGGACATTTTTATGCAAAAAAGGTTTCTTTCCTCACAATTCTGTTGCCTTTAGTATCATTGTTTTCAGCTGCACTACTTATCTTGTAGTAGTGTAAAGATCCTGTGAAAGAAATGCAGCTGCAATATTAAGATTAAATGATTTACACAGGTTTCCACCTCTGCTGTAACAGAAGAAAAGGAAGTTCCTGTGCTATCTGCCGGTGAAGATACCAAGGTGAACAGCCTAGAGATTGATGATGAGAGGGTCATTGCAGTGCATTATGTCCTGGAAGAAAGCAGTGGCTACATGGAGCCCACGCTTCGAATCTTGGCCATCCTACACACGGTCATCTCATTCTTTTGCATCATAGGATATTACTGTTTGAAAGTAAGAAAAATTGGTTATTGTTTTTTCTTCTAGCTCTCACCTGTTTTGTCCACACAGCAGTGTAAGTTGGAACAAAGTCATAGGAGCTTTCCTTAAGCAGGTGTGATGGTTTGGGTGTCCCCCGCCCCTCCACACTTTAGAAATCACCCAGACTAGACTCAGTCGGCTCTGGAAATTTGAATGAAGCTTATATTTACAGCTGGCACAGTTTACAAGCAGATATTTACAGTATGTACAGTTATAGACAGAAATATACAAGGTAAAAAAACATAAGANTAATCTTTGTTTTGCCTTTCTTCTTTACACATCCCAGCAAGACTGTGAGGGAATTAGACACCATTGTTTTCATTTTACAGCCTATGATCTAGTTCTTCTCACCATAACATGTTGGTTAGGCTCAAACTAGCACATGGACCATGTGAAGAAACACTGTTCTGTTAGAGAAACATACACAGAAAGTATGTTGGCTTTTTTTTGATCTACATTTATTCTTTGGGTAGAAGGGAAAGACATTATTATTAGCCTTAATGAATTATCTGTTTTCCAATTCTGAAACCGTAAAGAAGTGGCCAAAGATGGCTTCCATCTCTGTCTTTGGAGCTTTCAAAATGAGAATTCTTTCTAAGTCCATGTCTGTGTATGATATGTCTGCTGCCGTAGAGTGCTCTGCTTGAAATCTCCTATATTTTTCTCAGTTAGTTGTCTGAAAATAAGACTGGAACTGTGGTTATTGTATCTAATGAAATCATCCTGTTGAGTGAGCACTCTGACTGTTATTATTTCAGATACTTGTGTCCCATCTTGACTAGTGATGCAGTCAGAGTGGCTAATGCAGGGTATGAATGTCTGGGGGCATGGGAAAAAAATCCAGGGAAGAGCAGGGTTTGTTTTTGGTTTTTTTTTTTTTTGCTGATAAAATATTTCTAAGAAATATTCACTTTATAGAGCATGAATTACATCTGCCTTCTCCTAATGTACTTGTGAATGTCATCTAGATCATGAAAGAGAGTTGAGGGTAAAGTTGGATCCTTACTGCTCAGATGTCTTAGCTGCTGGCAAAGACCTACAGAGCACAAGTATATGGAACGTGAATGAGATTTAAGGAATTTTTCTTTTCACTGCTTCCAGTCTTTCATTGTCCTCTGCTGTGAAACCACCTTGCTTCCTACTGTGAAACCTCAAGAATTCCTTAGCAAATGAAAGGCAGTTTCTAACACCTCTGAGTGTCCAAACGCAATAAATCCAAAAGTGTGTTCCCAAATGAGTATTTTGGAAGTAAAATTTCTGAGCACTTAATTTTTTTTATTGTATTCTTTTTTTTTTTTTTAACTCTCTTTCACTTGACTAACTGTAATAGCTCCGTAGCACTGCAGAACTATTTTCACTTGAAGGATCTCTTTTCAAGGGTCTTGGCCACCTTTTTACAACTGTGTGGTACTGTGTAGTTATGCGATTCTAACTGACCTGGTTCTTGTGCATCTGTATCTTCACAGTGTTCCAGACAACTGTCAAGTCTTAATTGGTTTTATTGTTTTTAATGCTCTTTGTGCTTTGTTCAGTGTCCATAGCTAGTTTTTCATAACAGCCAGCTTTTCTGAATGATTTGCAGACACGTTGGTGCATTTTAGATGATTCCTGATATTTTTCTCACCTGCAGGTTCCACTGGTTATTTTTAAGAGAGAAAAGGAAGTGGCAAGGAAATTGGAATTTGATGGCTTGTACATAACTGAACAGCCTTCAGAAGATGATATTAAGGGACAGTGGGATAGACTTGTTATCAACACACAGTGAGTTTTTACCCAGTTTGTCTATTTATAGCTTTGCAAGGAATTATTCTTCAGACTCCACAATTATGTAGTTTATCACAGTATCACCAAGGGCTGGAGCAGCTCTGCTATGAGGACAGGCTGAGAGAGTTGGGGCTCTTCATCCTGGAGAAGAGGAGGCTTCAAGGAGACCTTAGAGTGGCTTTGCAGTATCTGAAGGGAGCCTACAGGAAGGCTGGGGAGGGACTATTGACAAGGTCTAGGAATGTCAGGACGAGGGGGAATGGGTTTAAACTGGAGAGGAGAGATTTAGACTGGATGTTAGGAGGCAGTTCTTTATAGTGAGGGTGGTAAGACACTGGAACAGGTTGCCCAGGGAGGTTGTGGATGCTTCCTCCCTGGAGGCGTTTAAGGCCAGGTTGGATGAGGCCTTGAGCAACCTGCTCTAGTGGGAGGTGTCCCTGCCTATGGCAGGGGGTTGGAGCTGGATGATC
>WAAF01015306.1:198415-226204 GCA_013400475.1 Tricholaema leucomelas | reverse complement strand
CTGGGTGATAGGTTGGACTGGATGATCTTGGAGATCCTTTCCAACCTGGTTGATTCTGTGACTCTGTGAGTGCTTACTGCTGTCAATTTGAGGGTGAACTCTGCTTTGCATCCTTTTAGTGTCTCCTGAAGGCTGTCCTTTAGGAATATATTTAAAGTCCTGACGCTGTCCAGTGGGACTGTGTGATCCAACTGCTTTAGAACCCTATCCGCAGTCATCACTTCAGCTGTTCTGTCCCAGCCACATTAGCATAGTAGGCTGAATGCCATTTGGCAGCTTAACCATCAAGTACCTGAAAAATTTCTAGCTGGTGATAGCAACAAAAAATTATCATTTTTGTGATACCTTAGTAACTGCTCCACCTTCTCCTGACTGTCTAAAATGTAATATTCTTCATCTGTGTTTCTCAGGTCTTTTCCAAATAACTATTGGGACAAATTCGTGAAAAGAAAGGTAAAGCTTATCTTTGAATACATATACATGAAGTTAAATTTTAATGCATGGTGATTGTTGTGTTTGAAGAAATGTGGGCTATATTTCTTTGAAATAAACCTTTGGATTCAGTGTAAATTTGCACATTTACCATTTTACAACGCTTGCAATTCCTTACCTCACGTTTACAATTCTTTTTCTATGGTTTGGGTTGTTACTCTTTCAACATTTTTCTACCTACAGCTTACTGTATAGAACAAAAATTCAACATGTTCATAAAATTCTGTGGAATTTGTTTTGTATGTATATTGCAACATTTGTAAGTTGGTTTGTCTCAGAACAGAAATTCTCTCACTAAGAAAGGAATCTAGTAAGAAAATAGGACAGACTGAGATGTTTAGATACAGAGTGTAATCAGGCAACTTAGACTGACCAGCAAATCATATACATTCATCTGATGATCTCAAGGGTCTTTTCCAACCTGGATGATTCTTATTCAAAAAATGGATGGTTTTGGTTTATTGGTTTTGGTTGGGTTTTTTTGTCAGTTTGGTTTGATTGTTTGGTGTGGTTTTGGTTTTTTTTTTTTGTTTGTTTGTTTGTTTGGGGTTTTTTGTTGTTGTTTGGGGTTTTTTTTGTTAGTGATAATATTGGTTTAGTTATTCTTCTTTAACTGGATTACTTTCCTCTTCCTGTTTCATTAAATGAGTATGGATGTATTAGCTTTGATACCTGTTTCTAGCCTCTATTGAATTGATTACAACTGAGCAGAAAGAAAAATATTATTGACTGATAAGACAGATGGATTAAAAACAGATGCAGAAGATGATCTATGCTAAACCTCCTGTTTTCAGAAACCTGAACAGCTGCTCTGTCAACTGATTATCTTGAATGTTCCTACTAACTTTAGGTCATGGATAAATATGGTGAGTTCTATGGCCGTGACAGGATCAGTGAGTTACTAGGAATGGACAAAGCTGCTCTCGATTTCAGCGATGCTCGAGAAAAGAAGAAACCAAAGAAGGATAGCTCCTTATCTGCTGTGTAAGCATTTGCTTCTGATTTGTTTGTGTGTTTTATTCACTGAGATGTTGTTGTTTGGGGCAAGGTGGGGTGGTGTTGCAGGTTAAAATCAAGCATTTGAAGCTTTGAATTTTCTCATTGCTCTTCATGTATATCTTTGCAGCATACAGCAATTCTTGAATTGAATTATCTTCCTTATGTACAACATACATGTGTGATGCCACTGTTTTTAATGTATGAAGATTTAGTTCAGTGCACAGCTATCTGAATGCATCACAATCCAAGTCTTTTGACAGTGTCAATACAGCTGGGCTGGAAACACCTTTTCATAGTGTATTGGTTCTAGTTTAAGCTACTTGGAGCCCAGAGCCTAACAGAACAATGTGATAGGAGGATGCCTTCCCCTCTCCCCACTTTGTAAAGAGAAGGAATTAGATGAAGAGAGTGAAAAGGGGTAAAACACCCAAAGAACAGTCTTGCTTTGATTTGGAAGTTAAAAACTTTAACAATAAATAAAAGATGTTTAAGGTAAGGGGAGTTACAAAAAAAGATATAGGGAAGGGAAACAAGATAAAAAAAATATATCTAAGTAGACTTTAACATAATGTAGAATTCTACTCTGTGTATTGTAATTGTAGGTATGGATGCAGCAGGTAAAGCCACACACTGATTTCAGTCTTGGCTCTGTCTTCCATTGGCTTTCATTTCTACTCCTGTTTTGCTAGTTCCATGCAAGTATTTACCCAAGAATTTTGGTTTGAGTAGGGATGCTTTGTATGGCACTCTGACAGTTGCTGGTACCCTCTGAGACAGCAGGATGGAATCGCCATCCGTGGAGGTGTTCAAGAAAAGACTGGATGAGACACTTGGTGCCATGGTCTACTTGATTGGACAGGGCTGGGTGCTAGGTTGGACTGGATGATCTTGGAGGTCTCTTCCAACCCGTTTGATTCTATGATTCTGTGATGGCCATGGATGGAAGTAGATTCAGGAGGTGGTTGTCCCACCACATGGTAGGGTGGCCACAGGGCAAAGCAGAAGCAGCAGGAGCAAGGGTGCTGCTGGCAGGCAGGCAGGTCAAAGACAAACAGGAAGTTGCTCTGTTTTTGTAGGGGTCTAGACAGGAAGTGTGAGTGGGCTAACCATTGCACCTGGGGTCAGGTTCAGATCACCCCCAGGAGGGGTTAACCCTTTACACATAGCTCTGTCAGTTGAGCTGAACTGTAAAGAATGGCACTGTATGTTCTGAACTGTTGAAAGAAACCTAGAGATAATCAGTCTTCATGGGGCTTTATAATTTATTTCCCCTAAACCATGTATTTGCCTATCATCTGGCAGACCAACATGGAAAAAAGCTCCCAGACATTCAGAGTGATTGCATTCCTTCTGTTCCTTCTTACGGAAGGGACATCTTTAGTTTTTGTAAAGCACTGCAGCAGTTTTTCAGTAGGTTTGCAGGGATTATATGAGGTAAGGCAGTGGGACCACTGCTAGAACTACATTGAAGCAAAGGCTGATTTCATAAAGATGAACCTTTAAAAATCCATCTTTTATAAAAATCCTAAAGAAACCTGGACTTCATCTGAATAATTAGGTGCAGTATTAAGGCCCAAGGACTCTGTGGCATTGAAATACTAAATAAATTCCATATTGTGGCAGTAGTATTTTACCTTTTTTACCTGCTCTTTTGCTGATGCATTGTAGTAACACCCATACTTGAGTTCAGTTATTACTTTAAGTAGTACAGAAAGAAAATTAGACTACTTTGCCTTACCTCTGTGATCGTGGCTGATTTTAGGGAAGGAATTTGAAATAATATTTCTGGAAATAACTCTTAAAATGGCAGGCCAGAATGAAGAAGTTGGAGAAGGCTGATGAATTATTTAATTCAGAATTAAACCTGAAGATTGTCAGTGTTTTGTTACATTTCTAATGTCTACTTCATGTTATGTACATTAAAAAAATATATATAAATTGCAGCCTCAGCAATCTTTCATGTTCTTCCTGGAGCAGTCATTCTGGATTACAACAGGTGAATATGCTGTGGGAAAATAAGCAGCTATGAGGAAAAATGTACAGAATCATTTCCATAAAATTCATATGCTTCAAAAATCTGCTTTTTACTCATTTCAAAAAGGTTCACCTATGAAACTAAAACTTAGGCATATTCCAGATTCAGTATTTGAAACATCTTTGCAGTGCGATGAAGAATGATGTAAGAAAAGCACTTCAGTTGAACTCTGACTGCACCACATCGTGGGAGTGGGGGGAAGAACAATAATGCTGTGACCTTATTTAGATCCTAGCTCTAGGGTCTCTGCTTCATGTGATCCAGACTGAAGCCAGACCAAATACCTCAGTGCCTTTCTCAACACAGAAAGGAGATGCAGCATACATTTTCATTGTCAATACAAACGAACCAGGTTTTTCTTCTGTCTCCTTGACCTCTAGGTCTTGCTTTTTCTTTTCCTTTCCTGTGAGAAAATAACCTAGAATTTCCTTCCTTCTGTCTTTCTGCAAGAAACTCGGACCACTCTACTTGCAAGTGACCATGTCCCTTCAGAAGCTCCTGCCCATCCACTGATACCTCACATAAGAAAATCGTCAGTGCACTGTTACGTTTAAATTCTGGAAGAGTCACTCAGCTTACAGATGCAGCCTTTAGTGTTTTTAAAGTATATGTATTTAAGCTTATAAACATGTATTTAAATAGTTCACTATTTTAAAAAGCTTTGTGCCACATTATGAGAAGTCTTAGCTTTGCTAACCTAGTAACTTGTTACCTTTGTGTAGGTAAAAAACCTAAACAAATGAAATGGTAAATAAGAAAACTGAAGTCTACTATATCTTATTTAACTAAATAGTAGAGTCTCCTTTTCACCTTTAGTCTCTGTGCTTCTATTATTTTTATCTTTACAGAGCATTAATAATATAACCATGCTCTTTTACCACATCTCAGTTAAATGTATACTCTTGGGGAAGTTCAGTAAAGGCAGAAAAGTATAATTCACTGTGAGTAAAGATAAAAAAAGTTGACCTGAAATGAGTTGTTATATCATCTAAGTATTTTCTACATAGAAGTAAAATGTATGCATGAAAGATGTGCTGTATATAAATTTGAGAGCAAGGGTCAAATCCTTCATAAATCAGAAAACTTCTATGACCTTTCTTTTCTTTTCCCTTTTTATTCAAGTAGCCTAATACACTTCACAGGGAAAAATGAACTCTTAATTGAAATAGACTGTAGACTGTTTGGAGTAGAGGCCTTGATCTGGTAGATTTAATGCTTTTTATAATGCTAATTATAGTAGCTCCACTTAAGTCTATGTAGTGTTTATACTATTCTAGAGGAAGTTCAGCTTGAGTCTTTTGACCTTTAGTTTTATGCGTAAAAATGATGTTAAGTTTTGATTGTATTAAAGACGAAATACCCTAACATTGTAGACATTGATCAGCATTAGGTCTGATGAATCCAAACCAGTATTTATTAATTTGATTTTCTCTCTCTCTGTCTCTCTCTCTTTTCTTTTTTACAGATTTATTTCCAGGTTAAAAGTGTGAATTAGAACAAAGTTCTGATGTATTTCAGCATTTGGAGAAACAGATCAGCTGTTATCTCCTGTGTCTCTCTGACAATACACTTCCTACAGATTGTGTTGTGTATTTTCCTATTCTGTTCTGATATAAAATGAAATGTGTCTATTTTTTACAGGCTAAATTCCATTGATGTCAAGTATCAGATGTGGAAATTAGGAGTTGTTTTCACTGATAATGTAAGTTATCAGAATATATATACACACACATATGTGTTTTTATATTCTTGCAAAGGGATGCATGAAATAGTCAGTTCCCACCCTGCTTCTGACTGATTTTTTTTTCAGGAGCAACAAGTGCTGCACTGTAGAATTAAAAACCAGCCTATATATGTTGTAATTGTTCATTAACTTCATAAATTCTTGCATGTCCCTAAAGCACAATCATAATGGTGTAGTCAGTGTATGTGTAATTGATGAAACTGGTGTCACTGAAGCTGGTATAGTCTGATGTGACAGAGAAAGAGGCTGGTTTTTAAGGATTTGAGAAAAGAAAATGTCTTTAAAAGCAACAACAACAAAAGATAAGCAAGAGTTACTGTTAAAATACTTGGTAGTTCAAGAAGTCACTCATTGTATGAGTAAAAGTCTTGTGATTATCGCTTGCCTACTGGAAAAAAAAACTGGAGGAACAAACTATTTTGGAACTAGAACTGCCAGGGAATGAAATCGGACTTTGAGCAGGAAGACTGAGTGACAAGTCTCCAGGCCTTCAGAAAGCATGATCTGTAAAGAGTCAGAGTTTGTTAAAGATTAGGGTTTTTTTGAAGGGAGAAACTATAATTTCTCATATAAATAAGTACTTCTCCAAGAAAAATCAAATGACGGAGAAAATGATGAAATTAGTTAATAAAATACTTAATACTTTTATGTAGTAGTTTTAGTAGTTTGAGTTAATCATAAAATCACTGTTGTTGCTTGCAGAGTCCAATAATTTGTTATTAACCACCTTAAGGCTTTAATAATTTTAAGTAATTATTTAGAAATTCCAGAAGAAAAAAAAAATTTACATAAAAAACCCTTTTTAACATTAGAAACATTAACAAAGAAAGGTTTAGCAATTTCAAAGATAGTTCTTACAAACTGAAATTTAGAATATGTCAGTTTTGACCATGTCTGGTGAAATCTGTGTTTGCTGGTTTCATATTTTTGTGCAAAGAGAGCTTTCTCAACAACCTCTAGCAAATTCTATGTAAAAAACACCACATTGTTTTCTATATAAAGAAAAAACATATTCAGGCAATCTCTGCCTTTCCTTAGTGCTTTGAATTAAGTTAAGGATAATGGCCATGAGTTTTATTTTGTGATGTACTTATTTTTTCTGTTAGTCTTTCCTTTACCTAGCGTGGTACATGACCATGTCAGTCCTTGGCCATTACAACAATTTTTTCTTTGCTGCTCATCTCCTTGATATTGCAATGGGATTCAAGACCCTACGAACTATCCTGTCATCAGTGACCCACAATGGCAAACAGGTATCCACTGTAATCTCCTTTCAGCTTTTACGCACAGGAAAGATCACACCATAACTTAATTCAGCAGCTCTGCAGACTGGCAACAGAACTGTTCTTTTGCCATAGCATTTAGAACATGGGTCAGCAGGGAAACTGGCCAATGGAATTTATAAGCATCAGAAAAGGACTAGAACATATTTACAGCTAGAATAGAATAGAATCAACCAGGTTGGAAGAGACCTCCAAGATCATCCAGTCCAACCTAGCACCCAGCCCTATCCAGTCAACCAGACCATGGCACTAAGTGCCTCATCCAGTCTTTTCCTGAACACCCTCAGGGACGGTGACTCCACCACCTCCCTGGGCAGCCCATTCCAATGGCAGATCACTTGCTGTTGGGTGACAATCCCTAGCTGTTACATGAAAATGTTTCATAGACTTACTGTTTAATTTTTAAGATTCATCGGGAGGTGGTGGAGTCGCCGTCCCTGGAGCTGTTCAAGGCAGGATTGGATGTGGCACTTGGTGCCATGGTCTAGCCTTGAGCTGTGTGCTAATGGGTTGGACTTGATGATCTATGAGGTCTCTTCCAACCTTGATGATGCTGTGATACTGTAAAGAATGGTTCAGCAGAGACTCAGTTACTCTTCTATGAGAGGGCTGTTTGAGAAATGCAGCTTTTGGATAAGAAATCTCTTCTTTAATTGCAAACTAAATTTACTTTATGGAACAAATATTGTGTCTTCACAAGTTACAGAAATCAATATAATGCATTCTTTACTCTTAAATAGCAGAATTCTTTAAATTCTTAGTTGTAATTTCTTAAAGGAATGGAAAAGCAAGATAGCCAATCTATAACTGAAGTAAAAGTTAATTAAGTATTCTACCTTTTACATTTTTAAAGCCCTGAAGCTTTAGAAGATTATCTATGAAGCAAGAGGGCAGTATTTCTGATAAGGAAGCTTTTGGGTCTGGCAGTTTTGCAAGTAAAATACCAATTTGCAAAATATTGCAGTTCACTTCCAGCTACTACACACAAAGTTCCAGGAAAATTTTTAATGATGCTGCAGTTGAGCAGTAGGATAATTGAGGCTGTTTCTCTGTGGTGGATAGTAAAATACTAGGAACAGTTAGTTTGGTGTGTGATTTCACAGATGTAAACAGAATTATTAATAACAGATGTAAACAGAATTATTAATAACAGATCATAGAATGGTTTAGGTTGGAAGGGACCTCAAGGATCATCCAGCTCCAACAGAATTACTGATAAGAGTATTACGTTAGTAGAAATACTGTATTTCAGTGATATAGTAGGTGATATGAAATAGTAGCATTATTACTATTACATAATAAACTTTTAGATTCTTTTTTTTCTTGTCTGATTGTGTGAGTTTTTTATGATACCTCCTGAAGTGTTTGATTTTGTATGTGACCACTGGATTTTATAAATTTTGTCTTGTGTTTTTGAAGCCTGATTTTCCTTCCAAATGAAAGAAGTGAATCTCTGCATGAAAATATGGTGGTATTTTTTAAAATATTAAAAAAGATATATAAAGAGAGAGAGAAAAAGTAAAAGCAATTGTCTTTCTGGTAGTGCATATAGGTTATTGTTGCTTTCCTTCTCTTTTGGCAAAGAAAACCTTATAGTGCAATTCCTTGGTGGTGCTGCATCCACTCTCTAATTTTGTCTTCCAGCTTGTCCTAACAGTGGGATTGCTGGCAGTAGTAGTATACTTGTATACAGTAGTGGCATTCAATTTTTTCCGCAAGTTCTACAACAAGAGTGAAGATGGTGATATGCCAGACATGAAATGTGATGATATGCTAACAGTAAGTCTTATTTTGCTTTCAACACTTCTTTTTTTCTTAAACTTGTTTCCGTTCATACCATTAGTCAGCAATAGAGAAGTTATGCAGTTTGCTTCCTGGAGAAGTTGAACATGAACAACATGATCATAAGCTGAACATAAGCCAGAAGTGTGCCCAGGTGGCCAAAAGAGCCAATGGCATCCTGGCCTGCATCAGGAATGGTGTGGCCAGCAGGAGCAGGGAGGTCATTCTGCCCCTGTACTCTGCACTGGTTAGACCACACCTCGAGTACTGTGTCCAGTTCTGGGCCCCCCAGTTTAAGAGAGACATTGAGATGCTTGAACGTGTCCAGAGAAGGGCAACGAGGCTGGTGAGAGGCCTCGAGCACAGCCCTGCGAGGAGAGGCTGAGGGAGCTGGGATTGTTTAGCCTGGAGAAGAGGAGGCTCAGGGCAGACCTTATTGCTGTCTACAACTACCTGAGGGGTGGTTGTAGCCAGGAGGAGGTTGCTCTCTTCTCTCAGGCGGCCAGCACCAGAACAAGGGGACACAGCCTCAAGCAATGCCAGGGGAAATTTAGGCTTGAGGTGAGGAGAAAGTTCTTCACTGAGAGAGTCATTGGCTACTGGAATGGGCTGCCCAGGGAGGTGGTGGAGTCGCCGTCCCTGGAGCTGTTCAAGGCAGGATTGGACGTGGCACTTGGTGCCATGGTCTAGCCTTGAGCTCTGTGGTAACGGCTTGGACTTGATGATCTATGAGGTCTCTTCCAACCTTGGTGATACTGTGAGACTGTATTGACCTGAGTGAAGCCCAGAGCAACTTTGATCTCATAGTGGACTCTGCTTGGAGCAGAATTTGGAGTAGAGATCTCCTAAATGAGTCAGGAATTAATATATGAAATTAATGTTAATAAAATAAGTGATATGCTATAACATCAGGATTGTCTTTTGTAAAAGTAGTCTTGTTTTATTCTCTGTACTTTTTCATTTTAGAAATAGAAGAATAACTTCTAAAACTTAATAACACAACATTCACTTGTTAAGTAAATTATTGACTTTCAATGCTGAAATAAAGACTCTATCTAAAAATTACATTTTTTTCAGCCATTGGTCACTCAGCATCACATATTACTACATACATTTTTTTATCAAGGGGTTTTGGAAGTGTATTGAAAATCCAAGAGTGGATTGGTTAGGTTAGAAGTTTTATGGTTTGGTTTTTAGTAGTTATTGTCATCACTACATTTTGATAGGGAGTGAAAAACCTGGACCTGTAGTTTGCAAATCTGCTTAAAGAAACAATCCTCTTCTCCAAAATTCTGAGAGTGATACCCTCATTTTATATTAAATTACAGCATGATAAACTGAAACTTTGCATTTTCAGAGTCTCTCATAATTGCACTGAGAGACCTCTTACTCTTTACACATTGTAATTTCACAGTGTTAGACTCAAATATTTTCTGTCATTACCCTGTCTTCTGCATAAACATTCTCAATGGGATTTTGATTGGTTTTGCTGGGTTTTGTTGTTTAATGCTTGTTTGAAACACCAAAGATGGGGAAATAATTAACATTTGAGCTAGGAAAATGGAAAAGAAGATTACTACAGCAGCAGTAGTACTTTCTGTTTGCGCAGTACTTAAGCAATTGTCCCCGAATCATGGTGCACTGCTGCGCTTCAAGTAGTTGAACCTTTGATCATCATTTTGAACGGTGCATAATGACAGGACATGAGATACTGCAGCTCTAGCTGCACAGCATCATTTCACCTCCCTCTGAAATATGCATAAGCTCAAAGAAAACCTGCTAGAAAAAAAATCACTTGACATGATATGGTTGCTAGGAGAATAAAACAGTTCTACCAGTTACTGAATTTGTAGCAATGGATATTTTCACACTTAACTGCAGACAAGTTTCTATCTTCTTGGTTTGTGTTTTCTAGTGCTACATGTTTCACATGTACGTCGGAGTACGTGCAGGTGGAGGCATTGGTGATGAAATAGAGGATCCAGCAGGAGACGAATATGAAATCTATCGGATTATTTTTGACATCACTTTCTTCTTCTTTGTGATTGTCATCCTACTTGCAATTATTCAAGGTATGTCTTTGTAATCCATGGTGAGACTGAAAGTGTTAGTTAGCTGCATATTAGTAATCTTAGTGCTACTGTAGTTATGCACCTAAGATGCAATCAGGATACCAAGACAGATTGCAGAGTACAGATTTTGATAGTAAATCATCCCAGCTGGCTTTTATCTGTACATTGTTGGCCCTAGACTCTCTAAGATCAAAAGGCTCTAACTGGATCAGAGGAAGCAAAATGGTTTTTGCTGTGAGAATGCTAATGTCACTACAGTTTCTGTCTTATCCTTTCTAAAAGCCTCCTGTAAATTATCAGGAAGAGAAGTGATTAGAAAGTAATTAGAAATCTTGTGGCATACCTTAAAACTGTGTCTCAGCATAACCAGCACTTTGTGAGATGGAAGGCAGGAGCTGTCACTGTTCCCTCTGCCGTCATCTAATCTTCTCAACTGCCTGACAAATCTTCAGATTGATAGTAGTGGTGTGAAAATTTGAACATAGCTTTAAGAGGATTAATCTTTTCTTCTGTGAAACCTTCTGTTTGGTGTGATGCTTGCTTATTTGAACAATGTCAAAGAGTAAAAGAAAGGTACTTGATATGAAACAGCTTTAGCATATTCTGGTTAATGACAAAGGAAAGTCACCTGCTGTTAGCCTAGCTTCTGAATGTGAGTGAAACATTTTGACTGGTGGTGTGGCTCACTGTTATAATCTGGATAGTGGATACTGAATTTTGGGAAGTCAGGACTTTTTTTCTCTTATGTTTGTATTGATGATGTTTACAGTTATTACCTAAAATACGTAAAGTCCCATCTGTTTACACGTTAGACTTTGAAAATATTGTCAGTAATGCCTAGAAGATCACCTTCAATTAAAGTTTGCACAAATTAACAGAAGTATGTTCTTCTTTGTTGAGAAATGTGTAATGAATTTTGTCAGGTCCAGTTGATGTTACAAATAGTGATACCTCATGGCTTTCTGTCTGTCAACTTATGATGATTTTGATGCCAGTGAGGATGCTTTATCACTTCCTACAAGGTGCTTCATAGCTTGTGGTAAATTGTTTATGACTCTTACTCAAGCAACAGAATCACAGAACCTTAGAGGTTGGAAGGGACCTCAAGAGATCATCAGGTCCAACTGCGCTGACAAGGCAGGATCACCTAGGATAGTTTGCACAGGAATGCATCCAGGCAGGTTTTGCAAGTCTCCAGAGAAGGAGACTCCACGACCTCTCTGGGAAGCCTGTTCCAGTGCTCCTTCACTGTAAAGAAGTTTCTCCTCATGCTGAGGTGAAACCTTCTATATTCCAGTTTGTAGCCTTTGTTCCTTGTCTTATTGCTGCTGACCACTGAAAAGAGATTGGCCCCATCCTCTGGACACCCATCCCGCAGATATTTGTATACGTTGATAACATCTCCTCAGCCTTCTCCAGACTAAACAGCCCTGGGTTCCTCAGTCTTTCAACAAGTTTTTGAAGGGTCTTCAGGAGGGTGCCAAATTTTTTATTGCCTGAAGTGGCAGATCTTAAACTATTTGTTTCTTCAGTTTCTGAGTGGCTGAAGATTCGCGGCCTTAGCTGTCAAGCTTTGAGTATAATTGTCATCTGATAATCATCATTTTTATACAGCACTGCAGTGCCAGTAATGATTGTACAATTAGTCCTGTTTGTTTTGATGTAAACAAAGGGAGAGTCATAAAGCTATAGAGCCTGTGAAGGTTTTTCTACTTTCTGTATCTCACTGAAATGACAACTCCTACAGGGCTCTGACAGCAGAAACTTGTACTACATAATAACCATGATCAGAGAGTGTGGTGGGTTAGGAACTTCCCCCTCCACCCCGCTACTGAAATTTAGCAGAGCAGTTCAGACCTCTTGGAAATAAGATGAAGCTATACTTACAGCAAAGCAAAATGTACAAGTGTAAATATACAAAATATCTACAAGTATTTACAACTATATACAAATTAGAAAATTGTGTGTGAATTTCCCAGTGCTACTGTTTGAGCTTGAGCATTCTTATGAATTACATTTATATTTCAAAGAAATAGAAGTTTATATCTGAAGGGGGCCTACAAAAAAGCTGAGGAGGGACTTCTTAGGATATCAGGGAGTGACAGGACCAGGGGTAATGGAGCGAAGCTGGAGATGGACAGGTTCAGATTTGACGTGAGAAGAAAGTTCTTTCCCATGAGAGTGGTGAGAGCCTGAAATGGGTTGCCCAGGGAGGTGGTTGAAGCCCCGTCCCTGGAGGTGCTTAAGGCCAGGCTGGATGAGGCTCTGGCCAGCCTGCTCTAGGGTAGGGTGTCCCTGCCCATGGCAGGGGGGTTGGAACTAGATGATCCTTGTGGTCTCTTCCAACCCTGGCAGATTCTGTGATTTTATGATTCTATTCTATGAATACAGAAATCCAACCTCCCTCACAAAGAAACTACCCAGAAGAGGCTCAAAGCTACCCTCTCTCTCTCCCTCTTCCTTCTCAGGCAGGCAGACAAACAAACAAAACAACCAGGAAAGCTTATGTTGTTATTTGGTAATTATTCAGTTAGCGAAGATTAGCGTAGAGATATTAGAGGGGAGTGAAGAGGAAGCGAAAGGGAAAAGCATCCCAAAACAAAGTGGGACAAATTGTTTACATTTTGGCTTTTCAGCAAACCAATGAACGATACAGACTTCATCATTATTTTCTTTTTACAACCAATGATACAATTTCTCTCATTAAAATATTCCAATTAGCCTCAAACCAGCAGAATTCTGGGCTCATTTTAATCTGCTGTGTAATAAATCCCTGAACTCTGTTAAGTGTGCCATAGTATTCATTCGATAGTAAAGCCTTCATCACTGTACAACCACATGTGTCTTCATGCACTGTGAATAAAGCAGAAGTCTGCTTGTCCTTGTTTGATAATTCCAAATAGTACTGCCAGCCATGTTACTGGTAGCCACTTGTTGACTTGCTCATTTTTCTTCATGTATTGAGTAGGTTTTATGGTCTTTGGAATGCATATTGGCTTCTATTACTTCTGCACGTGATTCTCATTTAATACTCTTTGTCAGAGTTATCCTTGCATTTTCAAATATCCTTTGTGACAGTTCTCTTCTTGAACATGAACTATCATTTTAACTTAAACCCTAGGTTTAATTATCGATGCTTTTGGTGAATTAAGAGATCAGCAAGAGCAAGTTAAGGAAGACATGGAGGTAAGAACATCCAGTAGATGAATTGTACCCTATTTTCAAGTTCCATAAGTATCTGTTTTCAGTCAAAATGTGATCCAACTGGTGAACAGGTTTTTTAATACTAAGAGGGAAATACAGTTGTGTGGATGGTTCAGCGTCATACAGTGTCTTGGATGATGTTTCACTTTCACAGCTCAGTTCAAATAGATAAGATATGTTTTTTTATCTCTTAAAATATAAGTAATTACAGAAGTGGTTCTGTTAGTACCCAATGAAATTCTCTTCAGACAATGTTAGTAAAACTGCTAGCAGCAGGGTTTTGAACAGCATTTACCACTCTTTGGTGCCTCTTGTGAAAGAGGTATGCTATGCTTTAACAGGTACTAGCTGCCACCTTGCAAAGTCTCTTTGAATAGGACACAAACCCAGGTTGCCTGAACTAATATTCTGCTCTAAGCATAGTTTGCATTGTTTTGTCAATTCCTAATATAGGGATTTTTTTAATACTTCCAGATCAAGTGTGGTAAGTTTTTTCTGTCACTGATAAGTTAACAAAAAATCAGAAAGGGAGTCTAACAGCTGATTTTCTCATGACTTTTTATGCCTAATTTCTGTACTTTAGTTTTGTAAACAAGAAAGATCTTTGTAGGTTGCTGTGTATGTTAATGAATTACATGCCTGTGGCTACATAAGTCTTTTGGATCTTTACAGTAGAGGTTTCTAACACAAGGCTGTTAACATTGTCATAGTAACAGTTCATCTCAGGTCTGATGTTCTGTTGTGGAGACGCCCACGGAACAGAAAGCAACAACCACCTGAAAACCGTGAATTTGTTGCTGTTAATCTGCTCTCCTTCCAGTACAATCCAATTATAGATTCACATGTCAATTGGGAAAATACTGTTGCACAACTAATTAAACTGTTTGGAGAGACAAACCAGAACGTACACACACTCAGAAAAGGAAGATCTCCCCAGGGGTACCCAAGGTACATAACATATATGTTCACCAAGTTGGGGCGAGAAATGATTTGACAGGTGCCAGTCTAAGGGAAGAAGATCAGCCTGCCAGGCTGCTTCTGTGTGAAGAGAACCCACTCTCTCCATAGCAGGACTCCAGTTACACCCTGCCAGTTTTGCTGCGGTCAGTTTCTTAATTAGTGGGAGGGTTGAGTTCTCCAAGCAACAAAAGGACTTCTGGGCCTGGTGGCACCAGCTGATGTCCAGGGCTGAGCTTTGTCAGCAGCCAGCAAGCCTCTGCCCTTTGCGCAGGGTACATCAGAACCTTGCATATGGGGGATGGGAGTCGTACCTGCCATGTGTGTTTGGTTAATCTGCACATGAAAGTCCACCGAACTCGGTGTTATTCTATTCTGCCATTCAAATATGACTATAAAAACTCGGTTAGACATTGCAAACCTACTGTGTTTTGTAATATAAACTTTGAGCATGTTCAGTTTCAGATGGATGAGCGCAACAGGCATTGAGATAAACATTGCAATATGTTACAGTGAATACTACTTGTGTTAAAGGGAAAAAGATACCAGCTTTGACTGTTGTTTGCCATTCTTCTGCTATCTGTTCACTTACAGAGGGAAAATATAGATATTTTAAAAGATTTCACTTTAAAACAGTAAGAATCTACTCTGATGGTAGTTAAACTTCGATCACAGTGTTTTGGCTGAAGTATCCAGTCACAATCATTAAAAGAAAAGCCTTCCTCCCACCCCCCCAGCACATATTATACATTGCCATTTTCAATGCAACTGTTACATTTTTATTGGCCTTTTCTCAAAATGGGTTAAGGTTATATATAGAATCATAGAATGGTTTAGGTTGGAAGGAATCTTAAAAGATCAAGGATCACACCTCCCACTAGAACAGGTCACTCAAGGTGACTTCATAGTGATGAAATACTCTGTATTCTTTCTTTTAGACAAAATGCTTTATCTGTGGAATAGGAAATGACTACTTTGATACAGTGCCCCATGGCTTTGAAACACACACACTACAGGAGCACAATTTGGCCAATTACTTGTGAGTACAGTAAAAACTAATTCTTTGCTAACACTTGTAGCCTCTGCAAGTACCTGCTTATCTATCTTGTATAGGTCAGAGTCAGTACTGTTTGGTTTTGCTGTGCACTTACGGTGTCTGAGTATATAATTCTGTGGTGATGGCAGCAAGAAATGAATAAACTTAAGTACCTTGTTTCCAGCTTGATTGTGACACACCAGTTTTGTGTGAGCCAGGAGAGGGAAACCAGGAACTCAGTATGTGGCAGTGGAAGCACTGCAAAATAGAATGTGTTCTCTAATGTGCAGTGGAACAGTGTGACCTGGCCTGTAGATTGATGAAGAGTGTGCACAAGCAAAAGAGTAAAGCAAAAGAAGGAAAAATACTGGTCAGAGTATTTTGAGTGGGGCATGGATGCTGGCTAAGAGAGGCTGGGACAAAGGGAAGTAGGGGAATTGGAGAAGGAGCCAAAGAGGAGAGGGATCAGACCAAGGGGATCAGGTCCACCTTTGGAAAATCTTAAGCACAGCATCAGTAACTACTACACTTAGTCTTTTTAGATCTGGAAATAAAACCATTTCTTAGGTCAACAATCAGTGTATCATACTCATCCTCTCCTGTCAAGTCCAGTACAAAGATGCTAATGCTGTCATCCGTGACATTCATAAGGCAATGGATGTACCGCAACTTTGTGTCTATAGACTAGCACTATGTGTGCACAGGATAAAGAAACTGTGAAGTCAAATGCCCCTATAAAGAACTTTCACTTGAAAAAACAGGTTGTGCAAGCAAAATGCATCAAAACCACCATCATGTCAGATTTTGTTCCTGCTTACTACATGAGTAACATGAAATAGTGTAAATTACAGATTTCTTCTGCTCATGTTGATCTCGAGTTCCATTCACTAGTATAATATCTCCAACCTTTAATTTCCCTAAGAGAAGTCTCTTAATCTTCAGAATTTCTTGTTCATTGTGAGGAGAGGAAAACAAAAAGCTCCAAGGAATGTTCTCAGACCACTACCAAGTTGGCGTTTGTGGGCAAGAAAATGTCTGTTGTAATTTTTGAGATGACAAAGTGTAGAAAATGTTGATTTAAACTGAGTTACTGTTTACTGTAAATGAAACTGAACCTCTTGCATTTTAGCATATTATTTATTGAATGAGGAATGAATGCCAACAGTGCCAGGAAAGTATATTTAATATGTCTGGGAGTATTACCATAAATAGAACTTTGGAACTTGTAACTCCATGAACATGCTGAAAAATCACTGTACATGCTGAAAAATGGTTTGCTGTGGGTTGCCTAACATTTCCAAATACTCTTTTCACAGTAGTTGTGTCTTTACTTGTAGGTTTTTTCTGATGTATCTTATTAACAAAGATGAAACAGAGCACACAGGACAGGTAGGTTGAATGACTCTATCAATGTCAACAATTATTAAATAAGATACTCATTCAAGCTTGGTAAAACTAAAAGTATTCTACTCAGTATGATCTGTAACTTAATGTTCTAAACAATTCTTAGCACTGTTAGATTATCAATTCTATAGTACTTCCTATTCCTATTTTGCTACTGAGCTGTTATTCTTAAATTGTTACTTCCACAAAATATAAATACAGACCATAAACAAAACCGATGAGAAGCAGAACATTAAGCATCCTGTGAAAGCAACACCTAATTTCTCCCTGTTACTTCTCCCTTAATAGTCCTAATTAATTTAATTGTTGTTGTTATTTATATATAATCTTCTATATCTACTTTCTTGGAGAAGTCCATATCAAAGAACTTGTGAATATATCTTAGAACTGTACATATAATAAAGACCTTATCTCACTGAAACCTGTGAGGAAAGTTTTTGCAGGAAGTTTCTTCTTTGCTGTTTCTCTTTCTTCGTTGGCTACTGGAATGGGCTGCCCAGGGAGGTGGTGGAGTCGCTGTCCCTGGAGCTGTTCAAGGCAGGATTGGATGTGGCACTTGGTGCCATGGTCTAGCCTTGAGCTCTGTGGTAATGGGTTGGACTTGATGATCTATGAGGTCTCTTCCAACCTTAGTGATACTGTGATACTATAAAACCATTTGCTGAACAACTTTGCTGCTGTTCTGGTGCTTCCTTGAAATTCTTGCTTTAAGTACACTTTAAAGTCAGTAAAAAATGGTATCAAACTTAGGCAACTTTTATTTCTCTAGTGACAGTCTTGCAGCTGACTAAGCAAATATCCTTATGTTGCAGACCAGAAGACAGCAAAAGCATTCACATAGCCCTGCAGATTTGTATTAGAGGAATAATTTTCTGCAAATCTATGTAGCTTATGCATTTTCAACTCTGATATATGTACTGGGCAGTTATAATCTTCTTTGCAGAAGTTTTCCCACCTTTGTCAAGTATCAGATTTTATGTATTGGCTTTGTGATTTTTGAACATCCATTTGTCATCTGAGAAGTTCATATTACAAGATGATTTTTGAAAGTGTGTATTTTTTAGTTTAGTTTTTATTGGCATGCAGTGTGTCCAGCTACATGCACTGAAGACAGATTTCTACAAACTATTTTGTTTTGCCACTGGTACCTCTCACTACATAACTTCTATTTTCTATGTCAGAAAATATTCTGCTTGGCCTGCTATTTGTCTTGTTACCATTTTTAATTGAGCTTTACAGTGCTCCCGGATGTACAATAAGAACTAAACTACCTGGTCCTCTTCTGTGTGTTTCTTTAGTGTGTTTTGACCAGGTGACAAAAATCTGAAAGCTACTCTAAAATGATTAAAATCATAAACACGATTTTGTAGATCGATATGCGACAACCTGATGTGCACAGGATCATAAAAGAGCATATAAATAAAAGAGGGAAAAGTTAAAAAATAAAGTAGTGGTTGATGCTTTCCCTGTGTGTCAAGTTAAATTGTTTAAACTGTGTTTCTTCCAGGAATCCTATGTATGGAAAATGTATCAGGAACGGTGCTGGGAGTTTTTTCCCGCTGGTGATTGCTTCCGAAAACAATATGAAGACCAGCTCAACTAAGCAGAGATGAGGATTTCCAGGCAAAAATACATCCCTTTTTTTTCCCCACCCCTTTTGGGAATACCTAAGAGGTTTCTTAAATCCCCAAATCTGTGTGCTTTTTGGAGCACCAAAGCTCTGTTTTTAATGGCCCAGCTGCTCTTTTATTTTCTTGTGTATTTGCTTTGAGAACACTGGAGTAAAGAACAATGAAAAGTAACAGCAACTCTGGAAAACACACCAACCACTTGCACATGTAAAAGATATCCCTATACATAACATGCACACATAAGAAGAGACTTGAGACAGCTTATTTGTGAAACTGCCAGATGATGCCCTTGTCTGTAACATCACACATGGGGTGACATGGTAGCAACACTCACTCAATCTGTTTATTTCATCATCCTGAAAGGAACTACATGCAGTTTGCAGAGCACTGTAAAAGATTGTTGTGGACACTAAGTTCTGGGAAATAGTGCCTTACTATATGTGGGTTGACCTATGCAGAAGATGAGTGCATGATGACACCATTTTCCCCCCCCACCACCCTTTGTCTTACCCTTCTTCAAAGTTAATATTTATTTTGTGGTTTGGGTTGTTTTGGGAGGAAGTGATTTGATTGTGCACATCTTTTTAGTAAGACTGGAGTGTCTCAGGACAAGTTTAGGTTATTGTCATAAACTTCATTTCACATTTACCTTCCTCTTTAGCTTTTGCTCTTATTTTGGTAATGCTCTGATACAACACTGCAACTTTATAAAATCTTTGTATGAAAAGGAGACAACTGCAAAAACACTTTAACAAAAATCGTTTCATTGCATGTTTATTATGCAAGTTTAAAACAATAAACAAAAACCAAACGACCTTCAGAAGCAAGTTGATCAACTTGAAAAACATTCACAGTAATTATATCCATAGTAATAAAGTGTTGTGGGCTTTCTTGTACATCTGGACAACTGTCATCAGCTAACGATGTATATGTTATGAACTTGACTGTAGTTTTGGTTTCCTTTCTTTTACTTTCTTTCATTTTTGCCACCTGTGATCAATAGTGGAGCTGAAGATTTTCTCATTCAGTTATTTTTTAAAAGCAAAGCTGAAGCAATATCCATTCAGGGACTTCATCAGTTGCACCGATGATGTGTACATCACTCCATTTTGAGTCCTTTTCAATTGTAATGCCAGTCTTTACAAATAAAAAGAGAAATTCAGAATGGAATCAAGCTGATTATTGTATCATTTCAGGTCTTTGCTATGAAGTCTTTTGATTAATCCCTGAAGTAATTATACCCACTTCAAAACAGGATTAAGCTTTCTGAAATGCTCAATGAAAGTTTTTGGGTTTGTGGGGTTTTTTTGTCCTGGATGTCTTGCTGTTCTGTTGTTGCACCTCATTTTTTTCACAGGAGACAGTTTCCCAATAAAATTAATTGGCTCTTTTAATATTAAGTTAGAACAAAGAGAAATATAATTGCATTAATATTTTAAGAAATATTCTTTGTTATTCTTCAAAGCCAGGCTTTTGGTACAGCAGTTTGTTAATATTGCTTACTGAAATTGAGATCTGGATGAGGATTCTGGTGAAATTATCTCAAATTTTCTACAGTAATGGAGGCCAAAAACTCGGCAGGCTGGTGATGGCAGAAGGCTCAGGTACAGCTGCTGCAGCTTTTAATTGGGTTTTAAGCTACCTCCACCCAGTCTGGAATATCCATCCAGCTTTGTTTCCTCTCTGTTTGGCACAGTTTGGAGATTGCAGTGACGTTCCTTTTTGTGCCCACAACATGAGAACGCTATTGTGGTTTCTTCACACTTTGCTGAGAAATATATAGTTAACTATTCTGACTGACATTTCAGGATCCTTTTGTTCTGGAAAGGAATTGAACTGGACTTCGTAAGCAAATGGCAGAAGAAAAGTGACATTTCTTTAACCTCAGGTTTCATGTCACAAAGCTTCTAGGATGCCTTTGTCGTTGAATCTAGTATACTGTTTTAACAAATATATGTGAAGCCAAACTTAAACACTGGAGTCTTTCAGAATCAGATCTACTGATTTACATGGTGATGATAAAGCTTTCATTTTAAACATGAAAAAAAAATCTTAATTTTACTATAGCTTTCACATAAACAAGTTCCTACACCTGAGTTTTACTTAATGAGAGAATGAAAGATTCATCTTCACTGCTCAAAAAGTACAGGAGCTGGTTTTGGCAGATCTTCCTGTTCCCTCTTCAATGACTGTAGACTTTCTCTGAGTCCCTGAAACTTCCTGTATAGTTCAGTGTGCAAAATTGCATTTGAGAGGCTTTTCCTTAACATGTCTAATCTGAGAAAAGAAACCTACTTTGAAATGAAAAAAAAGTAGTACATCACAGGAGACTGGTTTGATTTAAAAGTATGCCTTTCATAGAGTCACAGAATGGCTCAGGTTGAAAGTGACCTCGGAGATCATCTACTCCAACCCCCTGACATGGGCACATTCCCATTACTCATGTGGTTTCTGATATTAAGGTGCTCTTTTCACAGGATATTTTTCAGGCAGGCTACATACTACAGGATGCAGACTTTAGAGTCCAAGTTAATGCTGTTTAATTTAGATTAGACATAGATAAAGTTGAAGGAAATTCTTAGATGTTATTAAAAATCACTGAGCTTACCATGCCAGACACAAATTTTCTGTGTTGTAAAGCCCTCAGCAAAATAAGTAATGCAATCATACAAACACAGCCTACCAATATAGACAATTCACTGCTTTAATTGTTGTATCAAAAGAAATTAACATTGACATATGTGTCATATATTCTAGCACAACGTAGAAGAGCAGGAAATATGTCTCTTGAAAACAGCAATTTTAATAATGACTTTTTTCAGCTATTAGCTGAATTTACTGATTGTGTCAGTAAAACTGTAATTTTCAGGAGGAACTCTTACCCTTTGTTGAAGAAAGCCGAGACAGAATTGTTACTGTTTAATATCTAAATGCCAAGGGAATTGAGAAGAGCTCTAAACCAGATGATCCTAGTGCACACATGCTGATTTCAGAAGAAGAATGTAAAAATGAGCAGCTATGGAAAAACAAAGTAAGATAGAATTGTAGTTGAAGTGTGATGCATTTTTGGCAGTTGTTACCTGCTTGTATGTTGCTCCACTTCAAATTGAGCTCTGTGACATTTGCTACAGCTTTGTGGTAGTTTGAAGCTAGCCAGAATGTTTTGCTGAGAAGAACTAGATTACAAGATCTCTAGTGAAAGAGGAACAAAGGTGATGTCTACTTCACTCATATGCTTGCTGAGATGTATAAGAACAAAAATCCAAACATAGACAGAAAAATATGGAACGCTTCACAAATTTGTGTGTCATGAGAGGTGAACTGGCCCAGGTCAGAGACAGAGCAGGTCAAAGCTCCTGTGATCAGGTCAGTAGCAGGATTGCACCTGTGAATAGCCACTGCAGCATAGCCTGGGCAACACAGAGAGACACAGACTCCCTTATCTATGTTTGGATAAGGGAGCAGCATCGTTCCACGATCATTCCACTCATGCAAGAAGTGCTTGAGATATTTCTGAGTTTGGTGGCTCTGCCACTCGCATTGGGCTTCTGCTGCATGGACATATACTATTGGATATTGCCTGCAATGTCAGAGAAATCCAGCAAGAGATCACTGTTGAATACCTATCTCACCTCTGTGGGTAAGACTCACTGTTCCCTTAATTCTCTGCTTCAGCCTGATTGATAGCAGGGTAAAGCTGTGTTTATAGCTTAGCCTTTTCCATTTCCTGAATTCCTAAATCTCTAAATTTGTCTATAATAAACTTTTTGGAAGAAATTCCTGATCAAACTGAATCTGCCAATAAACCTAAACTAAGTTTTGTATATAGTTTGGGGGCAGAATTCCAGGAAAATCAAATAATTCTATTTTTATCATTCCTGACTCAGTCACCTTAGTTCCCTGCCTCCACGACGCCCTGACAATTCTATGGTTCAATGATTCTGTGATTCTAGTAGTGGGTTCTGAGGTTAAAATCTGGATGACAGGAAAAAACCTTTTCACTGGGAAGGAGTGTGGCACTGAAACAGGTAATTCTTGAAGGTTTTCACATTTCATCTCTGCATAAGAGGACATCCAAATGTCCCAGTCAAGGAAGATTTCTTGGATTCTGTTAAAGACTGACATCAAATGTGTTATTCTTCCCTAAGGATTCAGTTATGGAGACAATTCATTCTGGATACAAGATGCTGGCTTTGTGCCCATTTAGTCAGATGTAGGACAATCACTCTGCTATTTTAGGTTATTGTGGGTATTGTATATCTATTATACTATAAGTATGTAGAAGTGCTGTCTCTGCTTTTTTTGTTTGTTTGGAGTTGGTTGGTTTGTTCCTCTTTTTTTTAACATCTCCCTGCGAAGAGATGTTTCGATGGATCAGTTTTGTTCTTCAACTGCAAAGTTTATGTGGGAATTCTGAAATTTAAGCTTTGTTTTTGATGTAGCAAATTGATTTCTTGAAATCAGTGCTGTATTGTTCTGTATTAGTTCTTCAGCAGATTGCATTGCTGAAGCATTCATTTAGGAGTTATTTTTACGATAGAAAGTTTTGCTTTTGAAGCAGCCTCAGCCTCAAGCTACGGCAGGGGAAATTTAGGCTTGAGGTGAGGAGAAAGTTCTTCACTGAGAGAGTCATTGGCTGCTGGAATGCGCTGCCCAGGGAGGTGGTGGAGTCGCCGTCCCTGGAGCTGTTCGAGGCAGGATTGGACGTGGCACTTGGTGCCATGGTCTAGCCTTGAGCTCTGTGGTAAAGGGTTGGACTTGATGATCTGTGAGGTCTCTTCCAACCTTGGTGATACTGTGATACTGTGATATTTTCACCTGGAAATAGTTCCTATGTTCTCAAAAGTTTTGAGAATAAATCTGAGATGTGAATGCTATGGCATTCATCCATGAAAAGGAATGCAACACCTCCCCTGAGAAGGCAATCGTCTTAGTATATGATTTCTAGATGACAAAGCCATGGTTGTGGTTCTATGCTTGTTTTAAGAGCTTGTAATGCTAACAGAAGTGCTGGTACTTCTAACAGAAGACTATTATGAAACAAATTTGACAATCCATTTTCTTCTGTTCCCTGTCAGCTGTCATGGCCTTTACCTCTGCTTCCCTTAAAAATCCTCCTGTAACCTGTCGCATTACTATCGCTGCATACCTGCTAGGTACATCTGAAAAGAAGATCCAGGTTTTAAAGTCTCCAGTAGTTTTTTAACGAGTACAGATTGTCACCTTGTTAAAATTCATTGCAAAAACCACTGTCAGACTATTGGCCTTGCAAAATACATTTATGAGGGTCATACAATGAAAATATTTGCCTTGTAAAGTACATTTGTGAGAGTCATACAACAAAAACAAGTTTAATGGAATAGAAACTTTTATGTCCCCTTCATTTTTTCAAGACAAGAACTCATTTCAGAATTTATTGTTAGTATTTCCTGAAGGCATATGACTAGAAAATAAATAAATTGAATTTCACTATAATTTGACGTTAGTACAAACTTATCCTCAATATTTTTTAGCTTCTCTTAATTAGAAAACTCCAAATCAGCATCATGTATTTCCTTAAACTAGTTACATTAGTACACTAATAGAAAGTGCAGATTCCATGTTAAACTCATAGAGACATTTTGTCTGATTCCAAGGGTAAATGCTTATTCTGAAGAAAAAAATAATCAGATAAATGGGCATTTTAATGTTAAGAAATGTGGATGTCCTTTTCTCTCCCACCTCTATCTGCATCCTTCCATTGCCTCTTAAGTCAGTAGTTTTGGTTTTTCCTTTTCCTAATGAAAAGCTGTCAGTGTAAGAGGGAAGAATTGGTATGTGGCTGATCAGACTTAGGGCAATAGGCCAATAGTTGCCAGGTTACCAGTGATAAGGCCTGGGAAGAACAGAACTAAGGAAAACAGAGCCTGCAACAGGGGCTGGAGTGCGGGGTTGGTTAAACAGCATGTGGAGCCAGTAATGACCTTGAAAGGCTCCGCAGAGGACAACCAGCTGCAGAAGGAGCTGAAGATGATGAAGGCTCTCCGTGCAAGGGGTTGCACGACCACCGAAGCCAACAATGTGCATGGGCAGTAGGGAAAGTCATTATGTAACAAATTACCAAATAAAGGAGGACCTTGATTCTTGTTGGTTTGGCCTTCTGGGACACACTGGCCACGTCACAGAATTCTGACCACGCATAAACTGAGAGCTGTGGGTGGCAGCAGTCTCACCACTGTAACGGGTGCTGGTCCACAGTGGGGACGCCTGCCTTTCGAGATGGCAGCTGACCAGCTCTGCTGTCTACACATCTCAGGAGTTTTGCTGGCCAGTTGGATAGGATGAGTATAGCCTGCCCTTCAGTCTCATATCTTATTCAGCATTGTAGTTCTTCCAGTATACCTTTCTCTCTCTGATTTTAGTATTTGAGCTATAAGCATTGTAGTTTCCGTTGTAGCTTTTGGCATCTCACACCTGCTTTCTCTGCAAAGATTAATCATGTAAGCCTTCTGAGATAAGGGAGGGGTGGGAAGAAGGGGTTGAGTGGGAGCCCTCCTGGGCAGTCTTGCTGACTGGGAGGGGTTTTGAATTTCTGTGTTACTTCTAACTTCTATATAGTTGTGAATATCTGTATATAATGTGTATATATGCTTGTAAATACGTGCCATCCTGTAAATACAGCTTCATATTAACTGCCAGATGTCTGAGGTAGGCTGGTGATTCCAAGTGGAAGGGAAGGAAACTCCCGAACCACGTCAGCAGAATATAAATATTTCAGGGGTTTACCCACTAGGAGCTCTAGAGGCTTATAACAAAAACACCACCCCAAAATAATAAACCGCTGCAGCCCCATCGTCACTTCTGGGAGAAAGCTGAAAAAGCAGAAGGCTTCCACACATCTTACAGATTTTTTGGCAGACCTCCAGCTTTTGAAGTAGTGAGAAATACAAGATGTCTTCTGAAAGGACAATGAAGGGTTTCTCTATTACTGGTGAATGCTCCCAACTAAAAACTTCCTTCTTTGCTACAAAAGTGCAGGAAGCTGTTTGTTGCCTTCCCTTTCCCTTTCCCTTTCTTCCCCTCCCCTTTCTGTTGTTCTTGTTTTGGTTTGTTTTTTAAATGGCTGAAGAGCAGAATGAAGGACCACCGATGACCTCTCTGGGTTGGTTGGTTGAGGCTCTATCTTTGTGAATGAGACAGCACTTGCAAGGGCTCTGTATAGTTCTTGGACTTTTGGAGAACATTTTGATAATGACTTTGGGGTGTTCAGAGCCCTGGGAATTTTATTAACACTGAGTGCTGTACTTAGTATTAGTTGGCTTTCTTCAGAGGGATTAATTAGTAATTTTGAAAGATTATGTTATAAAAGAGCCATACTTCACCTCTTTTGATGACACTTTCCTGTCAAAGGATCTGATCTTTCCACTGACATCTGTTATTGTCCCCTTCTGAATGTCTCTTAAAATGTTTAGGGGGCCCAGAGGAGAAGACATTTTAGCTGACATTTGGAAGGCAATTTTTTTTTACTTATTTAATGTTGTCTTCAGTTTTGTATGCCAGTCATTCTTACCTTTGTTCAAATTAATTCCTGCATACTCAGCTGCACTGATCATTTAGTGGTTATTTTGTAGCAACAAGTGAATTCCTTATTGAGGCATGACAGCCACTGCAACCTGTTCAGGAGAGGCAGTATTGTCTGTGGGATAAAGCATATGGTAAGTGCAGTCTTGTCTGTTCTCCTGGCTTTCTCACTGGTAGCACATGTAAGCTACAATGTCCATACATATAACAGGGCTGTCTTCTGCCAAATTGCCTCTGTGGAGAGGTATAACAGGAAGACAGAGGTCAAGCTCTGCAATACTCTGTTCAGGACTGCTGAGGTACCATCAGTATCTGTCCTGGAGGTCCCGTGTACCCCAGAAATTTCCTCTCCTTCTGTGGTAACAGCTTGGACTTGGTGATCTGTGAGGCCTCTTCCAACCTTGGTAATACTGTGATACTGTGATACTGTGAAAGGAGGACGAGCTGGCCTCGCTGTGAGTTTATAAAGAGATAGCACAATTACAGGATTGAATAACAATCTTCTAGTCCCTAGAGGACTTTTAACCCTATAGTTCCCAACCTGGGACACATGGAAATAGAAATTCTTAACATTTCTCAACTCTCTTGACATTGAAAGCAAGTAATTTTATTAGCCTGATGTATCCCCTAAGAGAAATCACCTGTTATATTTCATGATACAAGTAATTAATGTTTTTATTCAACTTACTGCAGCCTATGAATAGTGTTTCGAGTCTTTCATCCTCCCCTACCTGGTATCAACCATATGGTAGGAAGGAATAATTACTATTTATGAAGTCTGCATTAAACTTCTCAGAGAACAGTTTTATGAGATACCATAAGGTCATACACTTACTTGCAGTCATTAATCTTCTCCAGGCCTCTTTAATCAAGGAGCTCTGTCAGAACCATTAAATGATGTTAGGCCTAAGCTCTTCAATTATGCAGATTTCTTATTTTTAAGACCTAATGTGTTACTGAATTACTTTCACATGTGAAATTGCTCTAGTTGCAAGCTCTGGAAGACCCTTAGAAGCAGGTTTACCTGGTAAAGTACATTTGAAAAATGGTTTCTGGATGTGTATCTAAACCACCATATGCCCATAACATGCCAGTTTTATAACTGCAAGTATTTGTGTTAAAAGGTCAGGAGATGGATACCACCTTTTTAACACAGGGAAAACTAACAGAAATTAAACAACTAGCATTTAAAGTTGGTAGCCAAAGCTCACAAAAGAAGCAGATATAAAATGCCCAGTAAAATCGCCTCAAAACACTGACTAGAACATTTATGGGGGCTATTGGCACTGCTGCATTGTACTTACAAAGGAAGCCAGGATAAGCAGTTTCCTCTCAGTGAATGACATCAGTAGTTAGATAACAGCTAACCTTTTCTCTGGGATTTATTCTCTGGAATGAATCCTGGTTTCCTACATCAGATTTGTGTCCAGTTCTGGGCCCCCCAGTTTAAGAGGGACATTGAGATGCTTGAACGTGTCCAGAGAAGGGCAACGAGGCTGGTGAGAGGCCTCGAGCACAGCCCTACGAGGAGAGGCTGAGGGAGCTGGGATTGTTTAGCCTGGAGAAGAGGAGGCTCAGGGGTGACATTTG
>WAAF01015306.1:146909-193651 GCA_013400475.1 Tricholaema leucomelas | reverse complement strand
GTCGCCAGGTGGACATTGTGCCATTGATCACCACTCTCTGCATGCCACCATCCAGCCAATTCCTTATCCAGTGAGTGCTCCACCCATCCAGTCTGTGCTTTTCCAGTTTGGTGACCAGGATGTCATGTGGGACAGAGTCGAATGCCTTACTCAGGTCCAGGTAGAGGACATCAGTTGCCCTTCCCCTGTCCATTGCAGCTGTGACTACATCATAATGTTTTCCTGTTCCACCAGAGAGGCAAGCACAGGAAATGGACACAAAAGAACCTGTAGCCACTGAGTCTGGCCTGCTCGGTGTCCTGTGATAAGGTACACACACTTAGCTTGTACCTGCCTAGTGCAAGGCCTCATTAGATTTTTATTCTTTACTGGTTAGATAATGAGGTGCAATGTTTTTTAACAACGTGCAAAAGCATGCACTGGACTTTGGGATTTATCCTAACTTTATTACAACTGAAAAGTCTTGTGTTGTTGCTTATTTATTTCATTAAATATTAGCCTTGCCATTTAAAGGTACTTTGGCCAAAGCAGAAATTCTGAAATAGTCTAATACAATACATTTGAAGATAATGTTTAAGATTATGGTATAGAAACTATTGCAGCCAGAAGGCTATATGATTCTTACAGTGAGAAACAATTAAAGACAGAACGATACACTGAAATAATCACTTTATTTTCTTTCTCTGCCTACACAGAAATGTTTCATTTCTTTCAGCAGCAATGGCCCTGTGGCTGAGTGGTCCTTGCTTTCCTTCACCAGTGTCAGAGGTTTCTTATTAAAGCTCTTACGTCTTACTGGCCCTTAGTTTGTTCCATTCAAGCAGACTTTGGGATGTTTTCTTCCAAAGGTCAACCAAAGGGCCATGTGCAAGCAATTCCACAAAATTCAGTCTGGTAGTAGAAACTGAGGTATATTTAGAATTTAGAATAGAATCAACCAGGTTGCAAGAGACCTCCAACATCATCCAGTCCAACCTAGCACCCAGCCCTAGCCAGTCAACCAGACCATGGCACTAAGTGCCTCAGCCAGCCTTTTTCTGAACGCCACCAGGGACGGTGACTCCATCACCACCCTGGGCAGCCCATTCCAATGCCAAACACTCTCTCTGGCAAGAACTTCCTCCTAACATCCAGCCTATACTTCGTCTTGCACAACTTGAGACTGTGTCCCCTTGTCCTGTTGCTGGTTGCCTGGGAGAAGAGACCAACCCCCACCTGGCTACAACCTCCCTTCAGGTAGTTGTAGACAGCAATGAGGTCTGCCCTGAGCCTCCTCTTCTCCAGGCTAAACAACCCCAGCTCCCTCAGCCTCTCCTCATAGGGTTTGTGTTCCAGGCCCCTCACCAGCTTCATCGCCCTTCTCTGGACACGTTCCAGCACCTCAACATCTCTCTTGAATTGAGGGGCCCAGAACTGGACACAGGACTCAAGGTGTGGCCTGACCAGTGTTGAGTACAGGGGAACAATAACCTCCCTCCTCCTACTGGCCACACTGTTCCTGATACAGGCCAGGACGTCATTGGCTTTCTTGGCCACCTGGGCACACTGCTGGCTCATGTTCAGCTACTATCCACCAGTACCGTCAGGTCCCTTTCCTCCTGGCTGCTCTCCAGCCACTCTGTCCCCAGCCTGTAGCGTTGCTTGGGATTGTTGTGGCCAAAGTGCAGAACCCTGCCCTTGGCCTTGTTAAATTTCATCCCATTGGCCATATGTAACTACAGGAATCATTAACTGTAAGTGGGAAAAAAAGCACTATTATTTGGAGTTGGAGACAGGATTTGGATTATTTATTGAGCTAAAGAGCTGTGAAGACAGGCCAGCTTGTTGACTAATGATCAGCAAAGCATGCTTTTCAGTATACCCAGCTATTCTGAGGCAGCCAATGCAATGTTGCTCTTCTCCAGATGTCCTATTCATCTGCAAAACTTTTAGCACAGATTGTTCTCCTATTTGTAAACAAATGATTCAAAAATCCCAGTTTATCACCAGAATGGCAGACAAACAGATGCCATGTGCTATCAGAAGTGACTAATTTGAGATTCAGTAATTCTTGTCTGCAGACTGCCAATTAGCCTTAAAGAGTAGAGGAATGCCTGATGGAAAAATGCTCCATTTTAAGACCAGTGGGTCTGTCACTGGGTCTTAAGAATCTTTTCTATCTTAATTATAAAATCAGAGAAGTGGTATTCATACCTTTTCTGTCTTTTTCTTCCATTCCCATCAATGTAATTTTAAAGAACTTAGGTGATTTATTTTGGACTACGTGATCTTACTGCAAATTTACAGCAAAGTTACCTTGTTAAGGGAAAAAATTGGAAAATAAATTAATTACAAAACCTTGCATTTTTTACCACTTGTTATTGCTTATAAACTGGCATTTTCTCTTAGGAGAAAAGAAGGTGAAAATCTCGGTTGCATTATCTATACTTAGCCATCTTTGTGAAAGAATTACTGTTACAGCTAAACTAGGTTGTGGGAATGCAATGTGAGTGGGTATAATAACAAGAATTTGACCTTTGATTCCCATAGGCTCAGGATGTCTCCCACAGGGGAGGAAAGATAGTGGGACACCTGGATAATGAGAAAAACAAGACCTGCTGTATGTAAAATACTGGGCTATGTTCACCTAGATTATGCTAATGTGTAGGTGTGTGGTCTGTGCTCTAGACTCTCTCAATGGAGTCAGAACGAGCACTACAGGTCTCCGGTGGATCCACATTGAATTGTCTGGTGTCTGTGGCGTCCCTCACTAACAGTAGGTTTCTCCCACGAAGACAGAAAAGTATAGATTTTTTTTCATGAAATGCGTACTTGTGTGTGTGTTTCTGGAAAAGTTTTTCTCCGTTGTTTGCAAGTTTGCAGATGACACCAAGCTGGGGGCAGATGTGGCTGGGTTGAAGGGCTCTGCAGCGGGACCTTGACCGCCTGGACAGATGGGCAGAGTCCAAGGGGATGGCATTCAGTAAGTCCAAGTGCTGGGGGATGCACTTTGGCCACAACAACCCCATGCAGAGATACAGGCTGGGGTTGGAGTGGCTGGAAAGCAACCAAACAGAAAGGGATCTGGGGGTGCTGATGGATACCCGCCTGAACATGAGCCAGCAGTGTGCCCAGGTGGCCAAGAGAGCCAATGGCATCCTGGCCTGCATCAGGAATGGTGTGGCCAGCAGGAGCAGGGAGGTCATTCTGCCCCTGTACTCTGCACTGGTTAGACCACACCTTGAGTACTGTGTCCAGTTCTGGGCCCCCCAGTTTAAGAGGGACATTGAGATGCTTGAACGTGTCCAGAGAAGGGCAACGAGGCTGGTGAGAGGCCTCGAGCACAGCCCTACGAGGAGAGGCTGAGGGAGCTGGGATTGTTTAGCCTGGAGAAGAGGAGGCTCAGGGGAGACCTTATTGCTGTCTACAACTACCTGAGGGGTGGTTGTAGCCAGGAGGAGGTTGCTCTCTTCTCTCAGGCAGCCAGCACCAGAACAAGAGGACACAGCCTCAAGCTGCGCCAGGGGAAATTTAGGCTTGAGGTGAGGAGAAAGTTCTTCACTGAGAGAGTCATTGGCTACTGGAATGGGCTGCCCAGGGAGGTGGTGGAGTCGCCGTCCCTGGAGCTGTTCAAGGCAGGATTGGACGTGGCACTTGGTGCCATGGTCTAGCCTTGAGCTCTGTGGTAACGGGTTGGACTTGATGATCTGTGAGGTCTCTTCCAACCTTGGTGATACTGTGAGACTGTGATGCTGTGATTTTACTTCCAAATGTTTGTCTGTCTCTGATTTTGAGGAGATTCAAAGTAATAAGCTTTTGATCCTGTTTGTTGTCTTTTATTTTGCCTGTATAATAGATATTCACACATGATCTAATAGCTTAAAACATAGTAAATCTCCTTTTTAGTTAGTTTTTGCCTCTCACTCTGGGTGGTTAGATATTGCTTTAGCATGGAAGATCTAGGGCTGTCTAGCTTAATGGTTAAGGTCTGTGGCTGAGAGTGGAGAAGAAATAAGCTGAAGGCTGTTTCCTGTGCTTTTAATGTGCTACGCATTGCATTAAAAGCTTATCTGGAAGCAGATTTCACCAACACTTGCTCTCTTTCTCAATGCTTTCTGTTGTCTTCTCAGCCGCATATCCTGGTGGAAAACACCTTGAGTACTGTGTTCAGTTCTGGGCCCCCCAGTTTAGAAGGGACATCGAGATGCTTGAGCGTGTCCAGAGAAGGGCGACGAGGCTGGTGAGAGGCCTCGAGCACAGCCCTACGAGGAGAGGCTGAGGGAGCTGGGATTGTTTAGCCTGGAGAAGAGGAGGCTCAGGGGTGACCTTATTGCTGTCTACAACTACCTGAGGGGTGGTTGTAGCCAGGAGGAGGTTGCTCTCTTCTCTCAGGTGGCCAGCGCCAGAACGAGAGGACACAGCCTCAGGATGCGCCGGGGGAAATTTAGGCTCGAGGTGAGGAGAAAGTTCTTCAGTGAGAGAGTCATTGGCTACTGGAATGGGCTGCCCAGGGAGGTGGTGGAGTCGCCATCCCTGGGGCTGTTCAAGACAGGATTGGACGTGGCACTTGGTGCCATGGTCTAGCCTTGAGCTCTGTGGTAAAGGGTTGGACTTGATGATCTGTGAGGTCTCTTCCAACCTTGGTGATACTGTGAGACTGTGATGCTGTGATACTGTGATACTGTGAAAATCCCTGAGTTGAGAAATGTTCTTAAAGACAGTCTTTCTCTGACTCAGAGGAGTGGGATTTCATGCAAGTCAGGCAGCATTTTTTAAGTGGCTAAAAACCCCTCATTTCAAGTTCCTATCAGTACATGGTATAACCCTGACTTTCAATCACTAAGTACAGTATCTATCTGCTTGGGTATGCACCATCTGTCAAACAGCTCTGACCAGGAACCAGACATCGCACCAGCTCACTCTTCACACTGTTCAGCCTGTGTTGCTTGCTTGTTTACACAGAAGTCTCATGTCAACATAAATGCCAAATTTATGTAAACTCTTACTATATCTGGCTCCCGAAGCTGGAATTTGAAGATCACAATCTTGCATTTAGGATATGAATTCCACAAAGTCCTGTGTTAGTGGTTTGTAAGGTCTTTCCAGATTATTTTCTCTCTAAAACCCAGATACTTAACACTTGGACATTGCTTTGTGACAATTAACTTGAGGCGTTCAGAGTCCAGATTATTGAAATAAATACTCAAGATCTCTGTGCAACAGCTGAGTTAGGCTACTAAACATGGATTCATAAAAGGCATGAAGAGATTTGAACAGAGCAGAGACTGAGACCTGATTGGAACCCAGCCACTGAGTGTGGTTCTTTCAAGCTGTTTATTTTGCATAGAAATCATATTTAATGGAACTGGATGCAATGACATTTTTCCTGCATGTGATTGCTAGTCATGAGGCTGAGTCACCTTGCAAGTTACTGTAGTTAATGCAATAGCCTTATAAAGGGAAATGACTCACCTCTAGCTTTAGCTGGTTTCCTGAGAAGAACTTCAATGCTCACTTTGTAGACCAGAACCCCTTTTCCTCAAATGATCAATTATGCCTTGAAGGAGACAGAGACCAGGAAAATGCGTTGTCTGAAATTATTTTCTCTGAGGAAAGAGGTAGGCTTTGATTAGTGTTGTCATATGATTGTGTTTACTGGCAGGGGCATGAGTAAGTCAAGGATAGAGCAGCCAAAAAAATGCTCTTTCAAGCATATAAACATCAGGCTTAGATTTGATGCGCATCACTTTAGATACTTACAAAAGTCTTCATATAGGCCCAGTTTTGTTTCATCTAAGCTAAAAAAGTGTGAGTAGATGAAGTCACAAATCCAGAGCTCTAGTTGAAATAGGCTGATAAAATTTGTTGAAAACGATTTTTTTTCCATCACATTATGTTGTATTGGGCTTTATTTAGCATTGCAAACCAATGTGAGTCACAGTGACTCCTGCAGTGCTTGAGAAAGTAAAGGAAGCAGTGAACTAATGGAAATAGCAAATGAAACCTGAAGCTGCAAAGTAGGCATAAAGTAGTACTTGATTCTCTTTTGGATTAGTCTTACTGTTGATTTACTCTTTGCCAGTGGTTATGCAAGACTCTGACAGATTCTTTTTACTTCTTTTGTATTTAAGCAAGGAGTTAAAAAATAATTAAAGTTCATTCTGTCTTCATTGAGACCAAGGTGATGCAAGTATCATAAAGGAGGAAGGAGAGATATATTGTTACAAATTCCTTGCCTAAGAATTAATCCAGATGTTGATTCGTGAGAGCATCCAGCTTTGACTTCTGCTGTTCATTCTCTCAATAAAGTCAAATAAATTCCATACATCCTACTGGCTTATCAATTTAGTTTTAATATTCCTACAGAAAAAAAATGAGGAAGGGATGTAAATCTTTTTCCAAAGGCTTGTTTTTGGTTTTGTTTGCAGTGGACTTCTGGTGATGACCTGTGACATTGTTTTCTTTCTGTTAGTCTCTCCCAGCTTTGAGATTGAATGGGAATTTGCTCAGAATTTTATTGCCATTGCTGGACCTCTACCCAGTGAATTAGTAAATAGAGTGCATCTGCAGGACCAAGCCCTACCATAAAAAGATCAATTCCCTGTTGTGTTTGAAGCCCATGATTACCTTATTGTTCTTGTGTTTATACCATTGACATCCTACTGGCTCTACATTAATCAGCATTTTCACTTATGGATTATATTTTGTCTTTAACTGAGCCTATGACATTCTGAATTAAATACTGAAATATGTATGGGCAAGACAGATTCACTCTGATATGGGTCAAGATCTGGCTGGAGGGCTGGGCCCAGAGAGTGGTGGTGAATGGTGCCATATCCAGTTGGCAGCTGTCACTAGTGGTGTTCCCCAAGGATCATTGCTGGGCCTGGTCCTGTTCAATATCTTTATTGATGATCTGGACCAGGGGATTGAGTCCAGCATCAGTAAATTTGCAGATGACATCAAGCTAGGAGCGTGTGTTGATCTGTTGGAGGGTAGGGGACCCCTGCAGAGGGATCTTGCCAGGCTGGATGGATGGGCAGAGGCCAAGGGGATGAGATTCAACAAGACCAAGTACAGGGCTCTGCACTTGGCCACAACAACCTCAAACAGCGCTACAGGCTGGGGACAGAGTTGCTGGAGAGCATCCAGGAAGAAAGGGACCTGGGGCTTAGCATATTGATGTTGTGTCATCTGGTGGTACAACACCAGAAGAATGTTAGACTGTTTTTGTGCTTGATAAAGTTGCAACTGCTTTCTGGTCCTGCAGTGATCTGTAGGAAGGTGAATGATATTCTGTCTTCTAGAAAGGCTGTCACCATAAGAGTGGATAGGAGAGGTGTAGGTTGTCTTGCATGTTGCACCTTCGATACCTCTCATAGACATGCACTGGAGACAAAGCACTGAATACATCTGAGATGTTTCCTCTGCAGCTATTAGTCAGACCTGGGGGCACAAAAACATGGAAGTAATTGAGTTGGGCACTTATTCTGGCATGGGACTGGCTCTACACGAGGGTGTGGGTGGAGCCTCAGAGATCTAACATTGTTCTTATCTTTTTATTGACATTCTGATGGCTGTACATTAATCAACACTTTTACTTATGGATTATATTTTGTCTTTACTTGAGTCCATGGCATTCTGAATTAACTGGTGAAATGTGAATAGGCACAGCCTAAATCCAAATTTCTATTTCACATTCATAGCTCTTAATAAATAGTGAGGTAAGATGGAAACCTGCAAGAATAGGGACAGGGCAACTGAAAAACAAAGTAGGTAATGGTTATGAATAGAATAGAATAGAATAGAATCAACCAGGTTGGAAGAGACCTCCAACATCATCCTGTCCAACCTAGCACCCAGCCCTATCCAGTCAACTAGACCATGGCACTAAGTGCCTCATCCAGGCTTTGCTTGAACACCTCCAGAGACGGTAACTCCACCACCTCCCTGGGCAGCCTGTTCCAATGCCAATCACTCTCTCTGGCAAGAACTTCCTCCTAACATCCAGCCTATACTTCCCCTGGCACAACTTGAGACTGGCTTCAGACAGTTCTTGGGTGAAGTGGTATGTTTTGAGGATATAAAATCTCAATTTGTATGCCAAAAGACAGTTTTTTTCTAGCCTAAAGAACACTCACAATCTGTAAAACTTCATTTGGCTCCTCTGTGTTAGAATAAATGTAATCTGCAGAGAAAGTCAATACAATGGAATAGTGTTTACAGGAAAGTTGACAGAGTCTGAAATTGTTTTAGGGCATTGAAATGATGGAAATGACTATTCTGGTTATGCTCTCTGCTTATAATGAGATTGTTTTGTGAAAATACCTACCATGGGAATTAGCTTTATGAGTGTGTAGCAACTAATATGAAGACAGTCTCTGCTTTGGAAAGGAAATCTCTAGGAAGACACACACCTCATGCCCACTTATACCACCCCCCAAATAAATTGGTAGCAGAAGTTAAGGTAATCAAGTTTTAAGATCTTCTTTTCTCAATTTACAAAAATTGGTTTCAATCCCATTACTCCTGCTCTCACAGTGTGATTTTCCTCTTGGCTGACATCAGTCTGGTCCTAGCAGAATATTGCTGCCTGTCTCCACTGTGCTGCTGCTTGCTGCTGGTGTGGCACTTGCTGGGGAAACTGCTGTGAGGGATGCAATGGCAGAACACATTTTTTGCTCATGTGTTTGTACAACAGACTGGTACTCTAAACCAGATCCCTACAAGTAAGGCAATAACATTCATAACTCCGTATAAGACACAAAGAAAAATGGTACTGAGAGCTGCAAGGCAAGCAGAGGCACAGACTTTGGTTCTAAAGCAGAGAGAAGTACTCGTCACTCTGGTTAAAGTGGAACTGAAACTTCATTTTGTAGTTTTAACTGCTGACTTTGTAGATCTTGAACAACACTGAGACTCAACAAACCAGTCAACTTTCTTATATGCTTTTAAAAATTCCTCCTCAAATATATTTTAGGACCCACAGAAGTATCTGCTGTAACTGAAGTTCTGTCCCTTGTTTGCTGAAACCCTTCTGCTTTCTATACCTTTTCAGTTTCCACCTGCTGATGTAGGACTTGATGCCTTTGAAATTTCCACTATATCGGGAGCAATAAACCAAGACTTGTGGTCTTGGCAGGTAAAAAGATAAAATTATTCTGAATGTAAATGCAAAATAAAAAAAACAATGAGGAGGAAAGCCTGTTCTAGAAGAATTGAAATAGAAGATGTGTCATGGTAAGACTTGAGAAAACAGGCTGATAAAGAAACTCTACATAATAGTTCTTTGAGCACTTAGATCAGTCTTAGCTTAGCTGAGGCAAATTCAGTCTATATAGACAATATTTTGTGTTACATCTATCATCTTGTCTATGTTTAGTTTCTCCTGTGAAGATACCAATTTGAGGAGATTGTTTCAAATCTTTGTGGAGCTACAGATCATGTATTGCAAGTGGGAGTTTTCCGGATGAGCTAAATTCCATTTGTCTAGTAATTTATTGTGTTATAATAAACCAATGGCTGAGTCCTGGTTTTGCATTTTAAAGACCCACTTATACTGTGGCTTTATGAATTCTGATGGTACAACAAAGTGCAGACTTTCTTCTGGTAATAATAATTCCAGCTTCTTTTGTCTACAGTTCCTCTTTGAGAGAAGGGCAAACATGGATATCCTTCTCCCTTTCCTGTCAGCTTGTTTCCTTCGGACTATTTGGGTAGGATTCATGTTCCATGCAAGAATTAGACAGCTAACGTGGCAGTTTTTATTCTTTCATTGTACTTGAGAACTGGAAGAATAAAAGTGTGGCAGCAGTTATGCCTCAAAAGGATCTTCAGTCTTTTATTCTCTGTGTGGTTCTTTGGTGCTCCCCAGAGGGGTGAAAGTTCTGTTACCTTTTCAAAGGCTGTATTTCTTGTCCTGTGGCTGCTGGAGTACCTGTCTTTCGAGTAGTGAGGGAAATTCGAGCAGCCTTGTCTGTAAATATCTATGGAAGACCAGGCAGTGCCTCTTGCTCTGAGCATGCCAGAATGAAACCTATCTGCCGTTGCAAAGAGCTGCTCTCTTCACAGCTGAAAGGAGCTTCAGACCTCTGACCAAACTCATGAGGATCACCTCTGAATGTGATGTCCTTGGAGCAGGCTCCTTGAAAAAGAAGCAGTCTCATCTGTATTTTCAAGAGTGAAATGGCTTGTCTCCCTCTTAGATGTGAGCATAGGGTTTGGAGAGAGAGAGAGAGAGATTAGATTGGCAGCAGGGAACATATCTTTTTGCAGAGTCAGAGCAAGATCCGTGTGTGAGAAAACCGTTTGTGCTCTTAATACAAACTTTGCTGTTTGTATTCCTTGGAGCTGAGGCTGCACAAATCCTGAGCAAGACAGTCTGTGCTTCTTCCTCTGCTCTTTCCTCATACTCTGTGCAAAAGTAGAACCCAGTAGCAACACTCAGTCTTGCAACACAATGGCTGTCCTAGACACGAGAGTAGTGCCTTACTTCATTTGTAGTGTATGTCTTTACTTATCTTGCATGCTGACAGTATGCAAGACAGACTTGCTATGTTAGGGACCTTCTTCATCTTGCTGACTTTTGAACAAATATCTACTCACATATTTAATTTATTGGTATTAGTTTTCTGAAATGTAGCAAATTAACCAATATTTTATCCTTTTAGCACTGATAAGCATGTGCTATGAGTTTCTCTCTGCTAGCACTGCATGTGAAATATTAGAAATAGACCAACTGGAAGTAATATTTAAGTGCTAGAGATATTAATGAGAAGGTAGGAGACATCAATTTCAGAAGCAAAACTGTTATCTAAATAGTGACTCAAAAACTATTTAATGGGAATTCTATGGAAATTAAATAATTGAAAAGGACTGCAATAGAATAAAAAACATATTAATGTTACTCTAATATACGTGTCCTGAGGAAGGAAAAAAAGAATCTATATGAGTCGGTCACCACTCACAGCCAGGTAATGATCCTGAGAGGATGTTATCAAGTTTGGTTTTGTGAGGCTTTTGCCAAGTGATTTTTTTTTTCCCTATAAGGTTCATAATATCAATGTCATACCCATGCATGTAGAAGTGTTCTTTCTTGTCTGCATTTTTCTCCCTAACCTGCTGTCTGTGTAACTAATCTTTCTGTTTTCTAACCGCCCCCCGGCTGATCTTCCAAACTCACCTTGAACCTAAGGCAAAGTCTGGGATAAGATAGAGAGGTGGAAAGGAGGTGGGAGGGTGATTGGGAGCCCCTCCTGGGGACTCTGGTTTCTGGGAGGGCTGTTGTGTTTCTGTATTACCTTTTAAACTTGTTTATTGCTGTCTATAACTGTATATATTGTAAATACCTGTTTGTATATTGTGCTAAGCTGTAAATATAAAGTTTCATCTTANGTGCTAAGCTGTAAATATAAAGCTTCATCTTAATTTCCAGCTCGTCTGAGTCTAGTCTGGATGATTTCGTGGGGGGGGGGGGGTGTGTGTCTGTGGGTGGGTAACACCCAAACCATCACATTACTGATATTTTATTTCTATTAGGATGGAACAAGCTGATATTAATTAAATGACAGGACAATAAAGCACTGTATGTAAATATGTTATTTTTGTGCATTCACTCTGGCTATTCTGAAGTCCTTGGAATATCAAAACATTGGATCCTATTTAGTAAGAGTATTCTGATGCTTCTGTCAAAACAAATGAGTATCTTATTTCCCATACGCAGACATTCATGATATTCAGACTCATGTTCAGAATATTGAAATGCTGCCTTAGTTCAACGAAGTGCAAAGGAACAAGAAGGTATTCTGCAGATGTACAGGGTCAACCCACCTGCGGGAGTGGTTTTGAACCTGACCCTAGGTGGTCTTGACCCCTCCCCAGGGGTAAGTCTGAACACTAACAGGTGATGGTTTAGCCCACTCCCCCTTCCTGTCTAAAAATCCATAAAAGCAGGGATACATCCAGTTTGTCTCTCTCTTCTCTGCCCTACCTCCCTAACATCACTGTTCCCATTTCCTGCTGCTTATTGTTTCACCAGGTGGCCATCATCACCACAAGGCAGACAAAACCCATTGCCATCAAATCTGGTTGGCATGTAAATACATGTGTATTTACAAGTTTTGTATCTTGTTTTCCCTTCCCTACACCTCTGTAACTTCCCTACCTCATATACCTTTTATTTATTGTTAAACTTTTCTTCTTTTAACTTCCAAATTGCAGTGAGATTATTTATTTGGGTCTGCATACATTTCCTCTCTCTCTATCTAATTCCTTTTCTTTTGGGAAAGAAGTGGAAAGAGGGAAGGGCATTCTAAAAATTGTTATTGGTTCTGTCAACTGTATTTGAGTCTCTGGGAATTTAAATTAGAACTGAGCCAGCAGACATCCAGAAAATATAGAATCATAGAATCATAGAATGGTTTAGGTTGGAAGGGACCTCAAGGATCATCCAGCTCCAACCCCCTGCCACAGGCAGGGACACCTCCCACTAGAATGGGAATATGAATTTTGCTGTTTGATTGCACATATTCATTGGTTCCGAGCATGGACCACCTGCAAGCAAAGAAGGGCTTTGGCACTGATTTTAATAAGAAATTATTTATAACCTTTACTGGAAAGCCATAAATTGCTCGATGGTAACTAACGACCTTAGAGGTGTTTTTAGCTAGAGAGACACAAAAAATTGTCTCCTACCTTCTCATTAATTGCCCAGAGTATCTGAACACTGGGTCTTATTTTAAGAATATATGTATTTAAGGAAAAGTGTTTATCTCCTTAAATAAATATCATTGAATATCATTATATAAATTGTTGTAGTAGGCTTGATAGGCCCCAAATAGGCTTATACACGTGCTGCCTTGCCTAGGCATGTTTTTCTGCTCCATCAGAGAGGCAAGTGTGGGAAACGGGACACAAAAGAACCTGTAGCCACTGAGTCTGACCTGCCCAGGATCCTGTGGTGAAAGGTACACACACTTAGCTTGTGCCTGCCTGGTGCAAGGCCTGTGCTTTTCCCAAATTAGGGAAAAGTGAGCCTATGGCTTTGCCTAATATGGTGTGGTTTGGCTAACTGCCATCCCGATCGTCTATTCTTGGGTCCAAAGGGCAATTAATCTCATCCCACATTGATAAAAGGAGATACGCGGGTGAATAACCTGCTTTTGCTTCCCTGCTTTGCTTCCCTGCTCTTTGCTGTGCTCTCTCTGCTGTGCCCAGCCGTGCTGCTATTGCACAATGCCTTATTGCTTGCCTGGTAAACTCCACTGCTATTAGTTACCAGGAGCAGACACTGGATGCCTGCACAGGATCTGTCTGTGTGGCCAGCGTGATATCGTGCTGAGACTGCATGACATCCTTCTTCTGCACCTGATGGTCCTGCCTGGAATCCCTGGACATATATATACAGATCATCCAGAAGAAGCCAGGAGACAAGGTTGGACATTGTCTGCATTCTTTCCTCAGAAGCTGGGAAGATTCAAGCCTCAATGTCCAACAAGCCAGAGTCCTCTAAAAGCATCTGGGCACTGTCTGGACTGTGACTAGCCCTCACGAGTGAGTAATAATAATAATATATGAGTAAATGCTCAAATGCCTCTTTGTAATTCTCTACTGCCTTCTGCCATAGAGCAGGAAGAGCTTGAGTCCATCTACTGGGCAAATGGCGTATTTGGCCGCAAGCGTAATTTGACCGTGAGAATAGTCTCTTTCAGTTCAATTAATGTTTATATATTTTGCTGGTTATTATTAGATCTAGAGATTATCCATAGAATGTTTCCATGACCCGGTAAGAACCCAAATATCATTAAAATTAGCGGTTGGCTTGGCAAGAGTTCTGACTATCAAAATTAATTCACAATATTAATTTTGGAAAATATAATCTCCCATCAATTAATTTCCCCTCTGCAACAATAACTATAATAAATAAATATCATTAAATAATTTAAGTATCAGTCCTATTTAAAACACTTGGGGTGCGCTTGGGGTACAATNCATCTGGGCACTGTCTGGACTGTGACTAGCCCTCATGAGTGAGTAATAATAATAATATATGAGTAAATGCTTAAATGCCTCTTTGTAATTCTCTACTGCCTTCTGCCATAGAGCAGGAAGAGCTTGAGTCCATCTACTGGGCAAATGGCGTATTTGGCCGCAAGCGTAATTTGACCGTGAGAATAGTCTCTTTCAGTTCAATTAATGTTTATATATTTTGCTGGTTATTATTAGATCTAGAGATTATCCATAGAATGTTTCCATGACCCGGTAAGAACCCAAATATCATTAAAATTAGCGGTTGGCTTGGCGAGAGTTCTGACTATCAAAATTAATTCACAATATTAATTTTGGAAAATATAATCTCCCATCAATTAATTTCCCCTCTGCAACAATAACTATAATAAATAAATATCATTAAATAATTTAAGTATCAGTCCTATTTAAAACACTTGGGGTGCGCTTGGGGTACAATAAACTGGAACTTGCTTGCATCAAGCATCTCCCCATCTCTTCTGATGCCTGTGGCATCGTAGCCCGTGGCAGATCTGGTTTTTATTACATATGAATAACAGCAAAAGACTTTGTAGGTGTTACAGTGAATTGACTAAAGGCAGAACTGCCTGTTTAGGCAGCCCAATTAGAGGCCCGATGTTTCATCAGCAGATTTCTGACACCATTTCTTCTTCAGTGTTCTGTTTTTCACCAGGGACATTGCACAGTGTTGAAAGAACAAATTATCATCTTTTTCTGGTGTCTTCATCATGGCGACAAAATGCATAGGTGCAAGATATTAACTTATCACTATATTAACTTATCTCAAACGTGGTAACAGCTAGAAAAAAAATACTTCAAGTGTTAAGACTTTGAAAAGAAGAAAAGCTGCTGTGCTAGTTTGAGACTAACTGAAATATTTTACTGAGAGAAATTAAATCCTTAACTGTGAGAAGAAAGAAAAAAAAGAATATGTGCCCTATATCACTCATTCTTGTGTTGAGAAATGCAATTAGTCAAAACATAGATAAGACAGGCACTTCACACACACACACTGCTCAGCTCTCACTTCCAGCTGTGCCTTCTTTCTGGTGGTCTGCTCTCTGTGGCTTATTCTGCCTTTAACTCTCTAATAGAATACAATAGAATAGAATCAACCAGGTTGGAAGAGACCTCCAAGATCATCCAGTCCAACCTATCACCCAACCCTATCCAGTCAACTAGACCATGGCACTAAGTGCCTCATCCAGTCTTCTCTTGAACACCTGTGGACAGTAGAACAAGGGAGGTTATTCTTCCCCTGTACTCAACACTGGTCAGGCCACACCTTGAGTACTGTGTCCAGTTCTGGGCTTCTCAATTCAAGAGAGATGTTGAGGTGCTGGAGCGTGTCCAGAGAAGGGCAACAAGGCTGGTGAGGGGCCTGGAACACAAACCCTATGAGGAGAGGCTGAGGGAGCTGGGGTTGTTTAATCCACCTAACCCTTTTTCCCCTAACCTCCTGGCCATTTTTTTCTTGACATCTCACTTCAGATCTCCAGATCTATCACATGAGATATATGTGGCTTGTTCTGGTTATTTCTGAAGGGAGGGAAAGAGGGATGGGGAAGAGGGTTTGGGTTGAGAATCCTCCTGGGGAGTCTGTTTCTGGGAGAGGTATTGTGTTTCTGTCCTACTTTTAATTTGTATAAAACTGTATATATTTGTGTATATATGCCTGTATACTGCACTAAGCTGTAAATATAGCTTCATTCCTTAATTTCCAGCCATCTGAGTCTAGTCTGGATGATTTTTTTAAGGGGTGGGGGAGAGGTGGGTAACTCCCAAACTGTCACAGCTGTTTCTCCAAAGACGAGTAATATAAAAATGTAGAGATGTGTGGGTGTATCTACAGATGATTTCCCTTTTAATATCTTTTGGATATTCTGATCACAAGTCTTGGTTCACTCATTTGGACACTGCCTGGCTTTTACTTTGCAGAGAGACTGCAGAGCAGACCAGGCCCAGATCCCATATGAGCCAAAGCAGGAGTGCAGACCCAGTGAAAGGCCTGCCTGCAGAAACTCCAGCCCCACTTGTGCCACTGCAATACATTAGCTTTATTTTCTGTTGGGGAGGTTTCCATTACATATTGCTTTTGGATACGAGAGGCCTCGAGCACAAGCCCTACGAGGAGAGGCTGAGGGAGCTGGGATTGTTTAGCCTGGAGAAGAGGAGGCTCAGGGCAGACCTTATTGCTGTCTACAACTACCTGAGGGGTGGTTGTAGCCAGGAGGAGGTTGCTCTCTCCTCTCAGGCAGCCAGCACCAGAACAAGAGGACACAGCCTCAAGCTGCACCAGGGGAAATTTAGGCTTGAGGTGAGGAGAAAGTTCTTCACTGAGAGAGTCATTGGCTACTGGAATGGGCTGCCCAGGGAGGTGGTGGAGTCGCCGTCCCTGGAGCTGTTCAAGGCAGGATTGGACGTGGCACTTGGTGCCATGGTCTAGCCTTGAGCTCTGTGGTAACAGGTTGGACTTAATGATCTGTGAGGTCTCTTCCAACCTTGGTGATACTGTGCGACTGTGAGATGCAGCCTCACTTGCAGCTGTTTGGTTTTGATCTCTCATCCACATACTGATATGTTAGAGATATTGTGCTTTCAGTCCTCTGATTTGTTTTAATTGCTTCTTTGTTTTGCTTTGTATGTTCATCTTTGCTATTTGTCAGAGTGATAGGAAAGTTTTGATCCCTGCAGGTTCACAAAACACTCTATGAAAAGTTTGGTTTGGTGTTTGGTTTGCTAGGACAGCAGACACATTAATGAATTCAAAATAAACAACAACATGCCAAAAAAACCCTAAACAAACAAACAAGACCAACTCAGTAATTGTATTGCAATAGTGAGTACTGCCTAATGACTTGCAAGACTTGGGGGAAATTCTTGGTGTGATAAGGAAACGATGATACAGGAAATGTTCCAAGTTTCAGTTTACTCAGTTCATTACATGAACATAAAAGAAGAGACAGAGGAACAATTCTTCATAACAAAGACAGACATTGTGACAAGGGATGGGTAAACAAAGTCATTACCCTACTGGAATTATTAGCAGAAAACATGCATCCCTCAATCCTGCACTCAAAGATGGTTAGAATTGTCTGTGTTTTATAGGGGAGGGAAAATGGACTATTTCTTTCGGCTGACGTGGCTTCAGTTTCATTAAGCCAAATTGTGATCTGAAAAATACTTCAGCAATTATTAAGTGTAAGTAGTGTGGTGGTTTGGGTGTNTCCCCAGCAGGCAAAGAGCTGAGAGCAAAGCCCTGAGCGAAGTGCCCAAGCGAAGTGACTTTATCTGATGTTTTGCTTTTCCTTTCTACACATCTCAGCAAGACTGTGAGCAAAGTAGACATCACCATTGTTTTCATTTCTCAGCCTATGATCTAGCCCTTCTCACCAAAACATTCTAGCTAGGCTCAAACTAGCACAAGTAGTTTGTAAGTTCCTACTAAACTCACTGGAATTTGAGCATGTGTTTACAGTAACAGATATGTGCATGAGAACATAGCTAAAGAAAGGTCAACCTTATGTTTGCTACACTAAGTCGTTTTCTCTTGTCCTTGTCCTGTCTATCCTTATGGTACAACACAAAATTTTCCACTTGTTTTCTGCATTTTTTTAGGATTCATGAAAACATTTTACAAGGACAAATTCAGAAAGCAGCTGGAGGCAGATTGTTTTGGGAACTGGGACTCAAATTGGTTGAGGTACTTGCTATCAAATGTATGTAATCTATGAGATACTAAAGGTTTGCTTATTAAAATCCTCCACACTGGCAGTGATTTTGATAAACACCTTTGTTGGGATACATCACACAGTGTATTAAAAAGGCTGTTAATGAAAAATGAAATAGCAGTGTCTTTTTGACAGGCTGAACCAATATGCTCTTTTTAATAATTTAGTTTATTCCTCAAAATATAATTTCCTCCCTAGAGCAGAAAATAACATGACATAATTACCAAATCTCACCTCTTTTCTTTCCTAGCAACAGACTTCTTTTTACTTCTATCTACCCTCCCCCAGTTTTTCTGAAGCTGTATGATTCTATAATGGTTCAAGAAAAGCTTAGTTTTTGACATAAAGAAAGTTCTATTGTTTCCTGAAGAATGGCAGATCTGAAAGACTGACCTTTATTTTTTAGACCTTTTATGTTTTATTTTCTCTGTAGAAGATTAAAACTGATACATTTCTGAAGCTTCCTGTGTTCCCCACATTTCAGGGAAAAAGAAGATCTGATCCGTTTCCCTTTTCAAGAGGTCATTTAAAGCACCAATAGCGTAGATAGTGTACCACCTTCTGACTCTGATAGATTGTCTCATCATGAATAATTCTACTGCCCTGACCATTTTTTTTTCCCTGGCTATCTCTGTCCAGGTTGCCTATTAGAGTATGAATTTTCCTGCATATTTGTTTATTTTGCTTTGCTATTTGTGATGTACATATCTTCCCAGGAGAAGCAGCTCTCTGGAAAACAGACAAAGATAAAAGAATTGTACTATCTGATAGTCTCTGTTGGTCTGCATCTTATTTTTCTAACTGAGCAGCTATCACCTCAGTTATTTACCATGAGAGTTGTGGTGGAGCACTGGAGCAGGTTTCCCTGGAAGGTGGAAACCTGCTGAAGATGAGCCAGCAGTGTGCCCAGGTGGCCAAGAGAGCCAATGGCATCCTGGCCTGCATCAGAAATGGTGTGGCCAGCAGGAGCAGGGAGGTCATTCTGCCCCTGTACTCTGCACTGGTTAGACCACACCTTGAGTACTGTGTCCAGTTCTGGGCCCCCCAGTTTAGGAGGGACATTGAGATGCTTGAACGTGTCCAGAGAAGGGCAACGAGGCTGGGGAGAGGCCTCGAGCACAGCCCTACGAGGAGAGGCTGAGGGAGCTGGGATTGTTTAGCCTGGAGAAGAGGAGGCTCAGGGGAGACCTTATTGCTGTCTACAACTACCTGAGGGGTGGTTGTAGCCAGGAGGAGGTTGCTCTCTTCTCTCAGGCAGCCAGCACCAGAACAAGAGGACACAGCCTCAAGCTGCGCCAGGGGAAATTTAGGCTTGAGGTGAGGAGAAAGTTCTTCACTGAGAGAGTCATTGGCTACTGGAATGGGCTGCCCAGGGAGGTGGTGGAGTCGCCGTCCCTGGAGCTGTTCAAGGCAGGATTGGACGTGGCACTTGGTGCCATGGTCTAGCCTTGAGCTCTGTGGTAACGGCTTGGACTTGATGATCTGTGAGGTCTCTTCCAACCTTGGTGATACTGTGTGTGATACTGTGTGTGTGTGGTTCAGGCCCCATCCCTGGAGATATTCAAGGTCAGGCTTGGCAAGGCTTGTAGCAACCTGATCTGGTGGACAATGTCCCTGCTCATTGCAGATAAGTTGGACTAGATGACCTTTGGAGGTCCCTTCCAACCCTATAATTCTATGGTTCTATTTACATTAACTTGGTTTCCTGAGGAGGAAGCTTACTGGCTCTTGCTCCTGAAGTTCTGGGGACCTTAGAAAAATCTGGAGAAGCTGCTGGGTAGGGTAAAGTGCAGGAGAGCTGTAAACAATAAAGTATGATAGATATTAAAAAGAGCAAGCCTTGTCCTGCTGCAGAAGGGCAAAAAGTACAGATTTGGGAGAGACTGGTTTCTTCCTGGTTACTGAGGATGACACCTGCCACATGAACTCTTAGATGCAAGAGAATTTCAAGCCTTTTTCAGCTAACAACTTAAAGCTCTGTGTCTGATTTGCATAGAAATTACAGAATGCTAGGGACTATAATTACCATTGCATTTTTCCTTAAAGCAGATGTGACAAAGGCAAATAGGGTTCGTTTAGCAGGCTGTTACAAACCTCAGAGAAGACTCTTTGAGCCTTATCTGTGACCTTGAGCAGGGAAGAGAGGTGATTTCTTTTCAGGGCTGTCACCCTGTTCCTTATATGCCATGAATACCCTGTGTTTTCACATATTTCAAGTAGAAGTGTGTAACCTTTGGGTCAAAAAAGGATGCAAAAAGGTATAAAACATGAAGAGCATTTTTCTTAGCAACCACAAACTCAAGAGCAAAATCTGTTCTCAAGGATCACTTAAGTACCCTGTATTTACTGATGGATGTTTTAAGTTATTCATGGCAACATACCAGTGGTTTTAACGGGTTGATCACCTTTTGATGGGTGAAATGGAAGGTGTTAAAGTAGATATGAAGCTTTACTAATTGGTGTATGGGAACTCCATGTATTAGTTTATAAATAGCTAAAGGGCAGTTGTCAAGAGAATGGGGTGAGTCTTTTTTTCAGTGATCCCAGTGATAGGACAAGGGCAGTGGGCAGAAAATTTCACCTAAACATAAGGAAAAGAAATTCTTCACCTTGGGGGTGGTGGAGCAGCATTAGAACAGGTTGCTTGGAGAGATTTCAAAACCCACCTGAATGCATTCCTGTGCAGCCTGATCTAGACACATTTGCTTGAGCACAAGCACTGGACTAGATGATCTCCAGGGGTCCTTTCCAACCCCTACTTCTGTGATCTACCCTTTTTTCTTCTGTATTACTGTGTATATATAGTCACAGAGGGAGAAAATCTATGTCATAGAGGCATTTTTTAAGGATAACTCCTTGAAACTCTCCAAAATTTGAAATAGAAACTGCCTTGGAAAGCTTTAACTTCAGGCACAGGAGGTAAAAGGATAAAAAAAATCTATAGTGCATGTAATTTAACCATGTCTGTGAAATGTATCCTCAGGATACACTTCAAAGTTGAGACTATTTGTATATATGATAGATACACTATCTTACAAAGCATCATCTTTTTCACACAGAGTGTAATATGAAGCTGGAATAAATTTCCACTGGAGGTCATCAAAATAAAAATTGTACTGGAATTGAGAAAATGGCAGGTTTCTATTGCCATCAGTATTACCTACCATAAAATAAGATAAATCAAACCTCACACTTTAGGCCATAAAGTGAGACCCCACAGAAATTCTCCCTCTGGCAATCTGTAGCGCTGGCTAGATGAATAGTGCGAACACGGAGTGCTGCCTTCCTCTCCAGGACGAAGTGTTTGTTTGCTGGAGACACCTATTATATTTACTGGTCCAACTGCCATGCAAGATCCTATTATACAGTTGCATGCACCTTCCAGCACTACCTCTGACTTTCACTTCTGTGCTGTACCTTTTCATTTTGAATTATTTATGCTCGAAGCCATACTTTATCTTCATGATCTGAGATTTTTGCACTCTAAGCGCTGTTGATCTCTTAAGATTTCTGAAATGTGTGGAATGATGCTGCACTGAGTCTAACTTCTGTGCAATGTGTGTTCTTGTCATGCAGAACAGTTTTATCAGATTACTGTGTAACTACAAGCAGCAGAAAAAAAAAAGAAGGAAATGGAGCAGAAGAAGAATTAAGGGGAATAAAAAGGTGAAAAATGCATGAAAAAATCATGGGCTGCTCAAAGTTCACAGAATTATGAGGACATTACAACAACATAGCTTTCTTGATGAGACTGCTGTTGGGAACTGGCTGAAGGAAAGGGGGTACAAGCCCCTAGAAGCTTGTACAATCAAGCCTTGGATGTGAGGTCTGAGTATTGGGACTGCAGTAAGTCACAGAGCTGTGTGTGAAGAAGCTCAAAGGAATGTGGCCTTGAGCTTTCTGATAAGCAGCTCCCTGGGACTGTGTCCAGGATAGGAGGGAATCTCAGCTATAGCAGTAACCACAAGTGGGGAGGAACATGCAGATTAACAGCACCGTGTTGCATATTGGACGTGTCACCTTTTACTCACCTTAACCAGAAGTCATGAAAGATACCACAGGTGGGGGGAATATGCAAATACCAATCTTTGGATGTACCACACTACACGCTGGATATGCTCATCTTTTCTCACTGTGACCAGAAAATTAGTCCTCTGTACCTTGAACCCTGATGCTCTCTCAGTAAAGCTGAATAGCCTTGATGCTAGCTCATATTGGGTCATCGCTTGGCTTTTCCCAAGCCCCGCAGACTGCCTCTTGTGTCTTCACCTATTATCTTTCATTTCCATAATGCTGAAGTAGTGACCACTTCCTAAGTAAGCAAAGCCAAGCTCAATCAGTGTTCAAGATCTCTTAGACCCTGTGCATGTATTACAGTAATAGGGCAGATATATTCTCACGAGACCATGAGTTAATATTAATGTGATTCTTATTTTATGTCAGGCCATTTTGATTTTTAATGCACCGTTGTGGACTCACCATGGTTCACTGCTCCATGGTTCACTGCTCCATGGTTCACTGCTTTTAAATTCTTTTTTTTTTTTCGTTTGTCCCTTCAGAACAGGGTTTAGTCCAACTGTTCTGAGTAAGTTATGATTTGAAATACACAATTCTTGCCTTAATTTTCATGGGCTGAACTGATTTGCACCAGTGTTCATTTTCTGTCCTGAGCAGTTGTGGAATCCCTATGCATTATTTAAGAACCACTCTGTTTCTCTGAAGTAATAGACGGGTGTACAGCAGAGACCAATTTACATTACTCAGATCTTTGCTATAAATCCTTGTAGAAAAGCACAGTAAATTTTAATGTGGCTTTACCTTCCATTATGGCTGTATGATTTACAACAGTCTTCATTTACCAGCAGCTCCTCATTGCAATGTGGATTCTTGAAATGAAGTAAATTTGAGAAGTGGAATATTAAAAATTAGAGGTGAAAAGTTGATTGTAATGAAATGAAAATCCGTTCTTCCAGAAAATGCCAAGGTTTTTACATCTAGCTTGTTCAAGCACTGTTTTTAATCTGAGAGGCTGGTTTCAGTGTTGTCATCTGGCCTTGGGTCTGAATTTGAAAAACTTGGAGGGATATGACTTCTGATTATTCCAGTTAAAAGACTTTGTAAGGAAGAATGACATAATGATTTCATTTGTTACTTCCCTGCATACCACAGCTGCAGAGGAAAATGTATGAATACGTTTACCCCAGTAGATGTGATAAAATAGACTGATGTAGGGAGAAGGAATGATCTGTACAATAAGAATTAGATTATTTGCTTGTAGTTCACAGTATCACAGTATCACCAAGGTTGGAAGAGACCTCACAGACCATCAAGTCCAAGCCGTTACCACAGAGCTCAAGGCTAGACCATGGCACCAAGTGCCACGTCCAATCCTGCCTTGAACAGCTCCAGGGACGGCGACTCCACCACCTCCCTGGGCAGCCCATTCCAGTAGCCAATGACTCTCTCAGTGAAGAACTTTCTCCTCACCTCAAGCCTAAATTTCCCCTGGCACAGCTTGAGGCTGTGTCCTCTTGTTCTGGTGCTGGCTGCCTGAGAGAAGAGAGCAACCTCCTCCCGGCTACAACCACCACTCAGGTAGTTGTAGACAGCAATAAGGTCTGACCTGAGCCTCCTCTTCTCCAGGCTAAACAATCCCAGCTCCCTCAGCCTCTCCTCGTAGGGCTGTGCTTGAGGCCTCTCACCAGCCTCGTTGCCCTTCTCTGGACACGTTCAAGCATCTCAATGTCCTTCTTAAATTGAGGGGCCCAGAACTGGACACAGTACTCAAGGTGTGGCCTGACCAGTGCAGAGTACAGGGGCAGAATGACCTCCCTGCTCCTGCTGGCCACACCATTCTTGATGCAGGCCAGGATGCCATTGGCTCTCTTGGCCACCTGGGCACACTGCTGGCTCATGCTCAGCATGAGTTGTTCAAATTGGAGGATGATTCTTAATACAAAAGGGAAACCTCACACAAAACAAATACTTCATAGTTCAAATTCTTCTGAAGAAATAAATTTTACTGTAATAATTAGTCCTGATGACAGGATCACAGGATGTTAGGGGTTGGAAGGGACCTCCATAAATCATTGAGTCCAACCCACCTGCCAGAGCAGGACCATAGAATTAAGTGCAGGTTGCACAGGAATGCATCCCAGCAGGTTTTGAAAGTCTCCAGAGAGGGACACTTCACAACCCTTCTGGGGAGCCTGTTTCAGTGCTGCATGATCCTTACAGTAGAGAAGTTCTTCCTCATGCTGAGGTGGAACTTCCTGTGCTGTAGCCTGTATCCAGTACCCCTTGTCCTATCACAAGACACAACTGAGAAGAGTTTGTCCCCTCCTTCTTGACACCCGTCCCTCATATATTTATAAACATTGATTAGATCCCTTTTAAGTCTTCTCTTCACCAGACTAAAAAGCCCCAGGTCTCTCAGCCTCTCCTCATAGGGCAGTGCTCCAGCCCCTTAATCATCTTTGTAGCCCTCTGTTGAACTCTTTCAAGTAAATCCCTGTCCCTCTTGAACTGGAAGCCCAACTGAAGACAATATTCCAGGTGAGGTCTCACCAGGGCAGAGTAGAGGGGGAGGAGAACCTCCCTCAGTGTGCTGGCCACACTCCTCTTAATGCACCCCAGGATCCTGTCTGCCTTCTTGGCCACATGGGCACATTGCTGTGCCATGGATAGCTTGCCGTCTATCAGGACATCCAGGTCCTTCTCCACAGAGCTGCTTTCCAGCAGATCACCTCCTAACCTCTGCTGCTGCAGCTTATTGTTCCTTCCCAGGTGCAGGACTCTGCACTTATACTTGTTGAACCTCATCAGGTTCCTCTTTCCCCAGCTCTCCAGTCTGTCCAAGTCTTACTGAATTTCCACACAGCCTTCAGGTGTATCAGCCAAGCCTCCCAGTTTGGAACCATCAGTTGAGCAGACTCTCTGTCCCTTCATCAATATCATTGCTGAAGATACTGAACAGGACCAGACCACTGCACTGATCATTGGGGTACTCCACTAATTACAAATCTCCAGCTGGACTTGACACCATTGATCACCACTCTTTGCAACTGCCACAGTAAGGAGCATAATATCTTAAATTTCTGAATTCTAAGATAAGGCTTTGAGAAGACCTTAGAGTGGCTTTCCAGTATCTGAAGGAAGCCTACAGGAGGGCTGGGGAGGGACTATTGACAAGGTCTGGTAATGTCAGGACGAGGGGGAATGGGTTTGAACTGGCAGAGGGGAGATTTAGACGGGATGTTAGGAGGAAGTTCTTTACAGTGAGGGTGGTGAGACACTGGAACAGGTTGCCCAGGGAGGCTGTGGATGCTTCCTCCCTGGAGGCGTTTAAGGCCAGATTGGATGAGGCCTTGAGCAACCTGCTCTAGTGGGAGGTGTCCCTGCCTATGGCAGGGGGTTGGAGCTGGATGATCCTTGAGGTCCCTTCCAACCTAAACCATTCTATGATTCTTTGTTAGTCAACGTTTTTTTTGGCAAAAGAACTTAGGAACTTTCAGAATTTCTGAATCTGCTGTCATGTGAAACCTCTTACTGAATTATACTCTGGGCACTTCTGCTATAAGAACCTTCAGTAAATAATTGATATGGTGACTTAAACATACACAAAGCCAGCTTTGTCATTCATCTTGGCATGCCTACTTTGATTTACACAAACGACTGTAGAGGCATGACTGAGCTTTGTACAATTGTAAATGAGTGCATGAGGTACAAAATTTGGGGAATTTTTCATGTAATACAGTAGAGGTCTGTGAAACTCAGAAAGCCTTTTTGAACTCTTGTTTGCAATATACTCTTTCTCAGATCTGCCTTTTTCATTTCCTGAAGTTCAGTGAAAGTAAGAGAACTCTGTGATAGTAAAAACTTAGAGGGACAAATGTAATAAAACTTACAGACAGGAACATTTTTAACTGAAGTATTAAAGAAAGTTCAAGTAACACATAGAGTCCTCCAACAGTAGTAGGTTCTGGGCTCCTCAATTTAATAAAGATGTTGAGGTGCTTGAACATGTCCAGAGAAGGGCAACAAGGCTGGTGAGGGAGCTGGAGCACAGCCCTGTGAGGTGAGGCTGAGGGAGCTGGGAGAAGAGGAGGCTTCTCCTCCTGGAGAAGGGGAGGCTCAGAGTGGGGCTTATTGCTTTCTACAACTACCTGAAGGGAAGTTGTAGCCAGGTGAGGGTTGGTCTCTTCTCCCAGGCACCCCGTGACAGAACAAGAGGACACAGCCTCAAGCTGCGCCAGGGAAGGTTTAGGCTGGATGTTAAGAAGAAGTTCTTCACAGAAAGAGTGATTAGGCATTGGAATGGGCTGCCCTGGGGAGGTGAGTGGAGTCACCATCCCTGGAGGTGTTTAAAAGGAGAGGGGATGAGGCACTTAGTGCCATGATTTAGTTAATTAGAAGGTATTAGTTGGTATGTTGGACTTGACCACCTCTAAGTTCGTTTTGAACCTGGTTAATTCTGTGATTCTTTAGTTTTTAAACACTGTATTTTCTCAGTGCAATTTAGTGAATGGAGGCCATAGTCTGGGGAATCTGTGCTTCAGGTTTAGAGATCTGGAATCTTACCGTGTGTGGAGTACTCTTTAGGTGTGGAACTATTTCATGTCTGTAGTGGAGTCTTGATGTACATATCCAAACATATCACTGCTATTCTTAGTGTAGTTTCTCTTCTAGTGAAAGCAAGGTGAGCTCACACTTGAGGCTATCAGCTAGAGTGCCTTGCTTGCAATCTGGACATGAGGTCCTGAAGCATTTAACTCTGCACCTATGCACCACATGCTTAAGGCTGGAAAATTCATTTAACTTAGTTTCTGTTAAAAATGCCATGTGGATGTGCAGGCCTGTAACCATAACAAAATGTGTGAAATCAAATTTTTCTCAGTGGGAAATTTTGGTGGTGATTTGGTCAGAGTGTGATCAGACTCTTTTTGGACAGAGGGAAATGGTTAAAAGAAGTCTCTAGTGTCATATGCAACTATGAGTATAATAAGGTCCAATGTGTGGAAGCATAAGGAAGATAAATTCAGATGATACATTTAGCCAAGGCTGATTAATCATTGGAGTAGCTCACATAGATTTTCGATGGATTCTTTGTCACTAAAAATACTTAAACTAAGATCAAAGCACAGTGATTAGATTTGACACTAGGATGAATTCAGGGAAAGGCCAAGTACTAGTTGGAAGACGAGAGTACATGATAGCATTGCTCCCTAATGGCTTTTAAATCTATTTATCTTAATGAAGAATAGATATCTGGTACAAGCATAACCTATTCATATTTGTCTGGTGAGCTCTATTTACAGCTGCCTGGGGAGGAGGTGTTGCATATAAACCAGAAGATTTTATATCATGACTCTGTGCTACCTTTCCATACAGCTGAAATGAGCAGATCCAAAGCACATAATCAAGCTGCCAAGTTTATAACAGGTTCAGTTATTCTTAAGAGGTGATTCTGTGGTTGATCATTCCATCTCCATCTGTACTTCTCACTGAAGTGGGATTAATTCTTTTGTGTGGATAGGACAAGGTCAGCAGCCTCATCAGTTACACTAACAACCACAAGGCACATCTCTGGCTGCACACCATGAGTAGACCAGAGGCAAGACTCCATTCATGTATCTCCTCTCATAGCTTTCCAAAGCAAAAGAAAAGCCATGTAAAACTTTCCAATCATGTCTGAACAGGATGACAAGCACAGGAAAGTGATGCTTCTATGGCATCTAGTCCTCCTGGTTTCAAAGTAAACTGGTAGCTGGTGTGTTACAGTTTAAGACTAGTGTCTTAGTTGTAAATTGTCAATATGTGTTTTGCAGAGAATTCAGGAGTGTCCAAGGGATGTACATCCCTCAAGGGGCTGAAGGAGATACACGAGATATATTTATCCCATTTGATCGGCTTGTTATTTTTCTATATAGTTGAGAGTTGAGAGTGTTCTTGGTCTCACTTACTTGCTTGTTTTTCCCTCTGTCTCTCCCTCTGGCCTTGCCTGCTCTGTAATGACCATCGTTTGGGTTATATTACAGTAGCAGGTAAGGCAATGTGACATTGCAGGCTGCAGTGTCCAGGGTGGTGGTCTTTGTCTAGAGTGAGTAGCTGGGCTACTGTGCAGGTATATAAACATATATATATATATGTGTGTGTGTGTTTGTATATGTTTATTACCTTTCATATTTAGCCTAGCTTTTGTAAATAACAATTTCATTTTACTTCCAAATTCTGAGTAGAGAGATAATTCACCTTTGAGGAGTAAATCCCAACTTCTAAGTGGTGTAAAACCACCACGTGGTGGAAGCCCAATTAAAAATTCAGCATGCATGAACTGTAGCTACACACAAAGCTCTAGGTACTGAAGTTGATACCAACTTTAAATACAGCATAAAATAAATTATTTCAGCAGCATTCTGCACTGATTCTGTAACAATACCTGAGTTACAGTGAATTTCTGCTCCAAAGAGGGCTAAAATGGAAAAGTTGACATTAGTAGTCACTACTTTGTTAGGCTGGGAAAGAAAAGCACCATGTGCAGATGAAATTTACCTCTTTGACCTGAGAGTGAGATCAGCTGGAATGGGGATTAATTGAGGAAGGTGCCCTTACAATCAACAGAACACTGAAAAGTAAAGTATCTTTGGCAACATATGGCAAAAACAGCCCTTATGAGCTAATTGTTCATTTCCATTAACCCCAGGCTGAAGCCTGGGTGTTGAGATTCAGAGTCTGTCAGAATATCAACTAGGGAAATCCAGAGGGCATGTTAAAAAAAGAAAATTAAAGATTTTCCAAAAGAGAGGAATTCAGATTTGCAGCTTAGCTGTTAAGTGAAGCTGGGGACAGAATGTGTGTGAGAAATTAAAGACTTTCTTACTATCTCGATTAGTACAAAGGCATGGTCCTGAGAAATTAAGAATATTGTTTCATTCTTATTGACACTAGGGTGAACCAAAGGTTTCATTGTTTTTAATGTGACAGAATTGTCCAAATATTACTTGACTAAAATGAAGTTTTTAGAAGAAAATTTTAAGCAACTGTGTAAATAAAAATTTACAAGGGAAACAGGGTGTGAAAATATGTCCATGGATAGCCAGAATATACAGAAAATAGTGTCTTGAACTGTAGGAAAATAAAATCCGTTGCCTATTCTGAAAAAAGATCTCTAAGAAAATGTACTTTGTCCTTTGCTTCACAGCCTCTTCTACCCTATTGCTCATTGCTCAGATGCCTGAACAGGTGTTTTTTAAATGTTCATGAGTTACATGGATTTTACAAAGCATTAAAAAAATACGTATCTGATTGGGCATCCTGAGTTTCATATTTTCACAGTATCACACAGTCTCACAGTATCACCAAGGTTGGAAGAGACCTCAGAGATCATCAAGTCCAACCCTTTACCACAGAGCTCAAGGCTAGACCATGGCACCAAGTGCCACGTCCAATCCTGCCTTCAACAGCTCCAGGGACGGCGACTCCACCACCTCCCTGGGCAGCCCATTCCAGTAGCCAATGACTCTCTCAGTGAAGAACTTTCTCCTCACCTCAAGCCTAAATTTCCCCTGCTGTAGCTTGAGGCTGTGTCCTCTTGTTCTGGTGCTGGCTGCCTGAGAGAAGAGAGCAACCTCCTCCTGGCTACAACCACCCCTCAGGTAGTTGTAGACAGCAATAATAATACCTTTTATGCTACGGTATAGCTTACATGTACTGAAAACCCCTCTCTTCCATTTCATTAAAAAGAATTTTAAAAAAAAAGGCAAATTTAGAGCTCAATGAGTATTATTTTTTTTTATTTGTAGTTTTCTTTTCAATGTGACTTTGCTTTTTCAGTTTGGTAATTGACAAAATTTTTTGGCCAGCAGTGTGCCCAGGTGGCCAAGAGAGCCAACGGCATCCTGGCCTGCATCAGGAATGGTGTGGCCAGCAGGAGCAGGGAGGTCATTCTGCCCCTGTACTCTGCACTGGTTAGACCACACCTTGAGTACTGTGTCCAGTTCTGGGCCCCCCAGTTTAAGAGGGGCATTGAGATGCTTGAATGTGTCCAGAGAAGGGCAACGAGGCTGGTGAGAGGCCTCGAGCACAGCCCTATGAGGAGAGGCTGAGGGAGCTGGGGTTGTTTAGCCTGGAGAAGAGGAGGCTCAGGGCAGACCTTATTGCTGTCTACAACTACCTGAGGGGTGGTTGTAGCCGGGAGGAGGTTGCTCTCTCCTCTCAGGCAGCCAGCACCAGAACAAGAGGACACAGCCTCAAGCTGCACCAGGGGAAATTTAGGCTTGAGGTGAGGAGAAAGTTCTTCACTGAGAGAGTCATTGGCTACTGGAATGGGCTGCCCAGGGAGGTGGTGGAGTCGCCATCCCTGGAGCTGTTGAAGGCAGGATTGGACGTGGCACTTGGTGCCATGGTCTAGCCTTGAGCTCTGTGGTAAAGGGTTGGACTTGATGATCTCTGAGGTCTCTTCCAACCTTGGTAATACTGTGATACTGTGATAAATCTCTTACTGTAGGGTTGAGGACAATAAGCAGAATCTAAACCAACTGCCTTTACTAAAAATGAAACAAACTTACAAGCTAGCTTTCATTTGCCTGTTTAATTCAAAACCAAGATCTTTTTAACTGTGGCTGGATCGCATTTTTTAAACATGTGACGTGAGGCAGGTGTTGCCAGTTGTCCTATATTCTCTCCTTTTGTGACTATGGGATTAAGGGCAGATATTTGTTTTGAATTATTTGCTATGTTGAAGCAAGTTTGATATACAGATTATCACTATGCAGGCATAAATATTGCTCTGCTTTGTTTCTGAATCTTATTTGTTAAACACTGAGCACTGAAAGCTTATGGTTAACTGGAGGTCTCAAGTTTGAATACTTCTTATTGAAGAATGGGAGGATTTTTTTTCACCAGCCAGAAATGGCACCACTTTGCCTTTTTTGGTGCTGGAGTGTGACTTTGCAGAGTCGGCAGTTATGAATTGCATAATTCTATTAATAATTGGATGAATCTGACAAAGAGGCTACTGAGACATTATTTATGGACTTTACAGTCCAGTTATTTTTGGACACTGCAACAATAATCAAGAATGCAAAACTGACACTATGAACTCAGAGTCCAGAGTGATTTGGATTAGTCTTAGAGTCAGTTTTAAAGTACATGCTAGCTTTTTACTTTTGCATTGCTGAAATTGCACTAGAGCAAGTGACAGAACAAAAGGAAGTGGGCTTAAGTTGCGCCAGGGGAAGCGTAGGCTGGATATTTGATGAAATTTCTACACCAAAAGAATGGGTTATTGAACACTGGAATAGGCTCTCCAGGGAGGTTGTTGAGTCACCATCCCTGGAGGTGTTTAGAAGATGCACAGATGTGGTGCTACAGGACACAGTTTACCACCAGACTTGATAGAGTTAGATAATCCTTGGTTTTGATCTTAAAGTCTTTTCCAACTGAAACAATTCCATAGTTCTGTGAAATTAATGAACAGTTAGTACAGCACAGCCATGATCCTCCACAAGTTTAGGGAACCTTTTAAGACTCCTAGATGAAAAAAATAAAAGCTGTCTTTTGAAAATAAGCCCTTTTTTGGGGGGAAAGGATTTGCTTTTTAACAGTTCAAGGTAAATTAGAGGTTCGAGATTCAGAACAGTGACATGAATCAATGTAATGATTGAATGTGACTTGCTGATGGAAACAGATGCCCTATCAGGACATCCAGTGTAATGTCCTGAAAAAGAAGGTTTATTCTGTGATGTATATTTCGCAATCTTTCTCCTAGTACATAAAGCATACTCTAAATCCTGACCCCAAAGTAATTTTCCTGTAGAGAAGATTTTATAAACACTTCTTATCCTCTGAGTGTTAGCTCTTAGGAGAGTCTTATGTGACAAAGGCACTCCAGGTTGACAGATGTCAGCTGTTATTCTTGCAATTTCTGTATGTATTGCAGTTTGTGTTGTGTATAATAGCACACAGATGCCAGCCAGAAATGAGGTGTGACTTGAGGGCAACAAAAGATATACCAATCTATCTAGCTTTCAGTTTTCATTCCCCTGTAAAGGTTACTATAAAGAAGATGATTAATTTCTTTCATGTAGATGACCTAAGGAAAAGTACATATTGTATGTGATCCTTCTTTTCCCACAGTTTGTATTCTGCTTATGCTAAAGGAGTTACAATGATGAGAAACTTTATGCTTTCAAGTCTGCAGAGAAAAAAAGAATCACTGATGACAGTTTCCTCAATCAAACTTAACAACCTACTTTCTGTAAGTATGCAAATAGTCTCCTTGTAGATAATCCATACACTTAAACACAGGACCCCTTTCAGTGCTTTACTGGGTTGCAGCCAGACTGCTCAGTAGTATGTATGAGAGGAAAAAAGAGTAGTAGCCATGATTGATGTTCTTGGAGCCTGTAATTCTTTGGATCACACTCATCTGGGCATGTTTTACTCAAGTGAAAGACTGCAAACAGGACCATACTCAAACTATAAGCACACATAGTGGCTAACACAGATAGTAAGTCTCTGGACAGAGACACTGCTGTGCAGAGAGCCCCAGTGTAAGCTCTTGCTAGGAAGGCAGTCAACAACCAGATGGGGAAGTGTCATCTTTGGCTGCTCCCTTGTAAAGTCTGATAGTTGCAGTTGATGATGTTCTGTCTTCTGACTACTTTGGGGATTTTTTTGGTTGAGGTGTTTTGTTTTAAAAGACTTTTAACTTGTCATATTGGTATATTAGCCCTGAGTTTGCTATTTGTGGAAATAAGCAAAGTTTTTATTCTCTGAACATATCAGTTGTTACTCTTTCAAGGTCCTAAATACCTTTTAGAAAGTATGTAAGTGTATGGTGAGGTTTCATATATTTCATTATTTGTTTGCCTCCTTTGCTGAATATGAGAAGAGACATTTTAAAGGTGACTGAAAGACAGGTTAACTTCACAGTTTTAAAACAAGCTTTAGAGCCTTTTACTGCTGGAATGCTTGTTTAGATTCGCTCTGCATGGCTAGTCAAAATTCACTGCAAGGTGATTATCTTCTGATGGCTTCTACGGAATTAGTATGATTTTTGTGGCTAGTCCCTTGGGTAATTACTTCTGACAAAACCTCTACTGTGGCTAACGGAGCCTAGAGCTATCGTTCTACATGGTCATAATGGACTACTTTCTTAATGGTGTAGATCAGGTTTTTCCATTACAGAATCAAAATCACTGATGAATCATTTCATAGATACTTACTTTGTAGATAACTTGAGTCAGTACATATTGGGTGTAATCTCTCTTCCTTTCTCCTACACTTCAAATTGTGTAAAAGTCACAGGTATTAAAAAAAAAGCCTGTGTAAAATAGACGACTTGAAGTGTGCTAGTTTGAGCCTAGCTAGAATGTTTTGGTGAGAAGAATTAGATCATAGGCTGAGAAATGAAAACAATGGTGTTGTCTACTTCCCTCACAGTCTTGCTGAGATGTGTAGAAAAGAAAAGTAAAACATTAGATAAAGTCACTTTGCTTGGGCACTTCGCTCTGGGCTTAGACTGATTTATCTGTAGTAGGAGTCTACTGGATGAATCTGCCTTTACATTTGCTTAGTTTTGCATGGATACGTTTGTGAAAAAGAACTTTTATTTCAGATCACCTAACAAGAAAGTTAACTCAGGAGCAAAAAGAGTTCTAGAAATGCTTTTTTATTCTGTAGCTTAATTTAAAGGTGATCTTTCATCGGTGTTGCTGCTGTTGCCAAAGAAGAGTCAGCACACTTCAACAACTTCTACAGTATCACTAGTTGTGAGATTACTTGAGTAGACTCAGATAAGTTATATTAACACATTTTTAGGTCTGCATTTTAACTCTTGTTGTGTGTTTTATCTAGGACAAGTATTAGGGAAAAGAGCTTTTTCTCTCTTTCTTCCTCTTTTTTTTTTTCCAACCACTCCTCGGAGTTTCTTAATGTTGTTCAGGAGAATCATATACTTCCAGTAGTATGAAGTAGTACAGTTTCTTTTCACAGCAATGAATATATATATATATATATATATATATATATATACAGCCATGGGAACAGCATAATTTTCAAAGAGACAGCATATTTTCAGAGATAGACAAAACATTAATAGCAGAAAGGGGAAGGATTCAAACTCTATCTTCAGATGGTTTGCATTCATACCATTTCCAAGTCCTTTGAAATAGCCTGTCCTTTCTGGGGCAAACAGGAGATATTTGAAAGCTGTTATTGTGAGTTAAACTGATTCTGAATGTGCTTTTGGATGCAAACAATGAATACGTGTTAGGGAAAGGCTCAGGGCAGACCTCATTGCTGTCTACAACTACCTGAAGGGTGGTTGTAGCCAGGTGAGGGTTGGTCTCTTCTCCCAGGCAACCAGCAACAGGACAAGGGGACACAGCCTCAAATTGTGCCGGGGGAGGTATAGGCTGGATGTTAGGAGGAAGTTCTTCCCAGAGAGAGTGATCTGCCATTGCAATGGGCTGCCCAGGGAGGTGGTGGAGTCACCGTCTCTGGAGGTGTTCAAGAAAAGCCTGGATGAGGCACTTAGTGCCATGGTCAAGTTGACTGGCTAGGGCTGGGTGCTAGGTTGGACTGGATGATCTTGGAGGTCTCTTCCAACCTGGATGATTCTATGATTCTAATATAAGATGCACCAGGTACACGAAAGAACCATTACAGTGTATCACATTAATATTCAGCAGCCTAATGGCTCCCCAAGCAGGCATTGTCAGGATACAACCAAAGGGCACCAACCCCCACCTGGCTACAGCCTCCCTTCAGGTAGTTGTAGACAGCAATGAGGTCTGCCCTGAGCCTCCTCTTCTCCAGGCTGCACACCCCCAGCTCCCTCAGCCTCTCCTCATAGGGTTTGTGTTCTAGGCCCTTCACCAGCCCCGTTGCCCTTCTTTGGTGAAGTTAGAGCTTCTTTAATTGGCTGATGCTGTGATTACTGTGTTGCCATGGTTATTATAGTTGCCATGGTTATTGTAGTTGCCATGGCTATTATGGTTACAATGGATACTATGGTTGCCATGGTTACGATGTTTGCCATGGTTACAGTGGCTACTGTGTTGCCATGGTTACAGTGGTTACAATGCTGCCATGGTTACAATGGTTGCTATGTTGCCATGTTTACAATGTCTGCCATGGTTACAATATTTAGCGTTTTGCCATGGTTACCATGTTTTCATGGTTACCATGTTTACTGCACTGCCATGGTTACTGCATTGCCATGGTTACAATGTTTACCGTGTTGCCATGGTTACCATGTATGATGTGTTGCCATGGTTACAATGTTCCCTGCGTTGCCATGGTTACCGTGTTGCCACGGTTACCGTGTTTGAGGTGTTGACTTGGTTACAGTATTTACTGTGTTGACTTGGTTACTGTGTTACCATGGTTACCATGCTTACCGCCTTGCCATATTTTCCGCATTGCCATGGTTATAGTGTTTACCATGTTGCCCTGGTTACCGTGTTGCCGTGGTTACAGTGCTTACTGTGTTGCCATGGTTACCATGGTTACCGCATTGCCATGGTTCCGATGTTTACTGTGTTTACTCCCTCTTCTACCTTTATGTGATAAAATGTGGCTTCCACACATGATTTTTATCATTCTCCCTGTCACAGGGTATGAGATGATGCATGTGTGTGAGGCTGCTGACATAGCCCTTCCTATGAGTGGATGTACACACGTGCAGTAACAGGGAGAACTCTGTTTTGTCCAGGTAATGGGTATTGATTTAAATGGTCAGGTGATGACTGAGGCTGGAGATTCATTTGGGAAAAGCGACAAGAAGGAAGATGCTGTAGGATTAGACTTGGTGATTGACTGTTTTCCTTGGTAATAATTTTAGTAGTTTTTGTTGTACTCCTTCCTGTTTAGAAAGGAAAAAGTTTCTGTAATGTGGTATAGATTCCAGCAGCATTAGTTCTGGAGAGAAAGTTCCTGAAGAATATATACTTGAATTGGCCCAGAGGCCATTGAGTCTTGAGTAACAAAGAACTACTACTCTGCAGGTGTTTCACTCATTCAGGTGAGAATGAAGGATATTCCATGTGCTGAAACTGTTCTGCAAAATTTATGTCAGAAAGTTGTTTGTTTGTTTGTTTGTTTTCAAATGGTTGGGCTCTTTCCTGACTCTACTAAACTTGTTGCATCCACTACTGTTAATTTTCTGATTTTTCTTTTTGTATGATTGTCAAAAGTGATAAGCGTGTTAAAAAGAAACCCTTATTTGTCCCACTTTTCATCCCACTATTTCAGAACACAAAAGCAGCACTCAACATTTAATAATTCTTCCACTACAACACAGGTAGAGAGAAAATTGGTTTCCTTGCACATGCAAAGCATGAGAATAATTAGTTCTATAAGTGATGAGTACAGCACACTAGGAATGCTGTAGGCAGAACATATTAAGGCCTCTGCTATCATCTGTTTCCTGCAGGGTTGTCATAAAATGATGCTTGTAGTTAGCTGCTCCCTCTGTGCATTTGCGCTGCCTTTGGACTCCATTTCTTCTGTTCTTCAGTGCTAGTGTGGCCTTGTAGCCAGCAAGTGATAGCAAGTATCTCCAGCTGCACCTCATGTATTTTCTCTTTCAAGGTCACTAATGTATTCATTATCCAAAGCTAATTGCTCAGTTTGGGTTCCTGAGAAATTGCAGAAGAGTTTGAAATATTAAATCTTGAAAGAATCTTTTGTCTTGGTGGTCCTGGTAAATTTAATATTCTTGCAGTTGGGAGGTAATTGTATTGGTAGGTTTCCTAAAGGAGGCAGTTGCAGTCTCGGGTTAAAAGTTTGTTGGAAGAAAAAGTTCTAGGAAACTGTTATTATGTATATATTTTTGGATGTATTGAGAACATGATCCATAGTAACAGCAATTCATAGTATCATATCATAATATCATAGTATCATCAGGGTTGGAAGAGACCTCACAGATCATCAAGTCCAACCCTTCACCACAGAGCTCAAGGCTAGACCATGGCACCAATTGCCATGTCCAATCTCGCCTTGAACAGCTCCAGGGACGGCGACTCCACCACCTCCCTGGGCAGCCCATTCCAGTGGCCAACAGCATTTGTAGTGGATGCCATTGCAGAGACCCATTGTTTGTTCATTCATTTGAAATACAACCAAAAGAAAACAAAACACCTCCACAGGATTAATACGCAGAACATTTATGATGCAGTGTATAGTTAAGTGCTTGGAAGAAGTTAATCCAAGTGTGTGTACCAAGATAAATATGAATCTTGCTGCAGTATCAATTTCAGAACTCCTTGAAGTCAAAGAGTTCTGACTGAGGAAATTAATTTTCATGTCATGCATCATAAAAGAGAGCATGCAGTTTTTAAGCTATGTTACAGAATGGAATTCAGTATACAATACTTTAGAATCTATCTGACTCTGTGTTGCATTAATGTCTGTAGTAGGTTTTGATTTGTTTATCCATTGTGAGTCCCCAGAATGCTATGTCTCTTTCACAAATCTGTCGATGAAGTTGGCTTCACTGTTGATTAGAGGTGGTTTTTAGTAAAAGCAAATGTAAAAATATTTGTAGAATAATCTGAAGTATGAATAAAGGCTTAAAAATGACTAATTCACAGAGATTTGCTATTGGAATGGGCTGCCCAGGGAGGTGGTGGAGTTACCATCCCTGGAGGTGTTCAAGAAAAGCCTGGATGAGGCACTTAGTGCCATGGCCTAGTTGATTGGGTAGGACTGGGTGATAGGTTGGACTGGATGATCTTGAAGGTCTCTTCCAACTTGGTTGATTCTATGATGATGTAGTAGAATTACTACTTAGCATGCCAAATATCTGAATGCAGTTGATGATTATGTAGCCAGTCTATGCACGGCATTATTATTTATTTATTGGAGGTTAAAACATTCAGCCTACTTTTTTCCTAGTATTCTGAAAGCAATTTTGTTGAGTTCACATTATGTATTTGTTTATTTGTTTGTTTGTGTGTATATACATATATATATATACTGAATGAAGGGATCAGTAACTGGGTTTATTATTTGAAGACTTGTGACTACTTCCATTGTATCCTGTAGCTCAGCTGTACCTCTAGGTATGTTTTGACAGTCCAATTAAAATGATGCAAGAATATTCTGCTTTCAAATCAGGGTTATGTCTGCATCAACACCTCCCCTTACCCAAAGGCTTCCACCACTTCTCTTGTGCTAACTCCGGCTGGTCTGACTCCTGACACCTACAATCATGTTTACCGAATTAGCTTGTTTGATACTTCCCTATGCACTGTACATATTGTGTAATCTATTTGCACAACTGAGGTTTTAATTGGACTAGAATGAAAGAAAATTAAAACAATCTTTTCTCTTACATAGAAATTACTCTGTATTTTTCAGCATGTTTCTTCATCTCCCTCATTTTCTCCTCAAGCATCTACTGATGTCTCTGATAAGTGGTTCACTGTGAATGCTTCCTCTCAGCCAGTATAAAAATTCCTGCAGTCCTAAAGACACAGAGGACTAATGGTAAGCAATGCGTTATGGCTTTCCTGGGGGCTTTGTGGTTTCTTTTCATTACCATCAAACCACTCTGGTAATGTTTTCTTTTCACTATCTTCTCTTAAAAAGAATTGTATTCAAGCTGTTTTCAGAGTGGCTTGAAATTCTAGGATTCTGAGCTGAGATTGCTAAACATTACAAAATTAAACTAATCTGTTTATGACTTCAATATTAGATCAAAAAATAGTTTGAAGCGACCTATTTCTAATAAAACATGAGATGTATGATGAGGTTCCTTGCTTGATGTATATGTTTTGTGAGCTCATGGAAGAGGAAGGGTCATATATAGGTCTAGATGCAAATGTTGGTTTTATAATTACGTAGTGCCACAATGATATAAGACTGGCATAACTCATTTAAGCTCCAGCACAGAAGAAGCACATAAACATATGATTAGGTACATCCACATTCCCATTTGTGATCAGCCTCTTTGACTATGCTGAAAAAAATGCAAGAAAAATATGCACAGAAGTATACAAGCTACTCAAGCCTGCAAAAAACTTTTCATTTGCATTGGCTATTTAGCAGGTTAGTCTTTTATTTGAAGAAGACTAAAGGATATCTAATCATTGGAAGAATGATAAATAAGGAACAATTAATCCACCTCAGTGAGAAAGATTTAGTTGGCAGCCTTCTTAAATTTCTTAATCTTTTAAGCTTTTCTGAAGCTTCATCTGATCCACCATCTGCATAAGGATATGAAATGACTTTCTCGTCTTGGCATCAGTTTCTCAATCCCTCTTGGGCTAATCTTTGAAAAAAAAAACTGCTGACATTACCAGATAAAGCATGAGACATTGAAGAGACAAACCAGAAAAAAAGTAGTAGTGGATAAATGGGAGGCACAGCCCCTGTGAAACTGTGTGAAGAAAAGAAAATGGATGAGGCAATGAGAGAACCATAGAACATGCAGGATGTCATTGTTATTTCTAGATGGCTTGAATTGTAGTTATTAAAATGTCTATCTGCTATCCTTTACAGTGATAACAAAAAAGAAAGGTGCTCAGGAGTTGGCATCTAGCACAAGCTCTTGCTCTTCAGAAATCCTATAAATCTATATGCTGTTTCAACATGCTTCACACATGCATAAGGATACATGGGCCTAATGTAAGTAAAAAGAGTATTAGAGAAAGCATTTCCACATTCAGGAGTGTGCAGTATATTTATTCTTGAAGATTAGAACATAAGCCATGATGGATAAGCATATAGATTATTTCTGATATAGGCACAAAGAGCAAGAGCATCTCAGCTCTTCAATTTGACAAGGCTGTGATGATTATCTCTGGCTGCCCAGGGAGGTGGTGGAGTCGCCGTCCCTGGAGCTGTTCAAGGCAGGATTGGATGTGGCACTTGGTGCCATGGTCTAGCCTTGAGCTCTGTGGTAAGGGGTTGGACTTGATGATCTATGAGGTCTCTTCCAACCTCGGTGATACTGTGATACTGTGATTATCTGAGTATCACCAGACTACCTTCCTAAAGACAAGTACAGACTTGTAACAGATGCAGAGAAGAGCACACAAATTACTACCAGAATGAATAATGCCAAGCTGACCAAAGCCAAGAATATTAAGTTGGATTCTCTGTGGTGTTTGATTACAATTTATGCTGTATTAATCTTAATTGATCAGAGACTAAATTTAGCAACATTGAAGAATACACAGAATCATTACAGTTCTGCATACAGCAAACTATAGCAGCCTGAAAGCGGAGCCCGTTGTGTAGAGGAATATATTATTCATGCTGCAACACTTGCCTCTTCTTTTTACTTATGAATGTGCTCTGGGAAAACAGCTTTCTGTAGGGATTTTAAATTTACTGAGATTTAGATTACTCTTCTATCCAAACACGTTCATTACAGTCTGAAGGGAGGTTGTAGCCAGGTTGGGGTTGGTCTCTTCTCCCAGATAACCAGCAACAGAACAAGGGGACACAGTCTCAAGTTGTGCTGGGGGAAGTATAGCCTGGATGTTAGGAGGAAGTTCTTCACAGAGAGTGATTTGCCATTGGAATGGGCTCCCAGGGAGGTGGTGGAGTCACTGTCCCTGAAGGTGTTCAAGCAAAGACTGGATGAGGTATTTAGTGCCATGGTCTAGTTGACTGGATAAGGCTGGGTGCTAGGTTGGACTGGATGATCTTGGAGGTCTCTTCCAACCTGGTTGATTCTATGATTGTAACAGTCTATGCAATTGCTTTCTCCTCTTATACCAAATCCTGAGAAAGGTAATTTCCAAAAAGAGTGAAGAGCAATTCTATGATTCAGTGAAATTCAGTTTATCTTTCTGTGGAAATACCCTTCTGTAACCCCAAGGCATATTTGCAATGATTTACAATTATCATAGAATGTGAGTCTTGGAAAAGTATGCAACATGGCAGTTTATTGGATTTATATAGTTCTCTTGATTTTGCTGAAGCTTCTTTTAGATTAAAGCCCATGAATAATAATTATTTTCAAACTGCATGTTGAAGTGTAACATTCCAGAAACTTCTCACCTTATTGCCTCCAAAATATAAAATTGTCATTGCGAAGTAAAATATTCCATCTGATGTAACTAGGTGGAAGTATCAGAGGCTTAATGTAGAAAGGGTGCAATGTCTTGGAGCTGATTCTTTGACATGCTGACAGTTGTCAACCCTCACAGTCAATGAAAGTGAAAGACTTTGGAGACTGGCAGAAAACGGCCTGTGCTTTTCAGTACTGAGCTCTGGGTAACATGTGTCTGTCGCCTGTTGCCTGTGTCCTTGTGAGTTGTTTGTAGGGAGGTAGCCCAACAGTAGTTCCTATCACGCCAAGAGAATGTAGAGAGCCCAAAGTCCAAATAAATTTTGAATTCTTAGATATGAAATAAACACCTCAAAATGACCTATATACATTTTGGTATCTCTATAGCCTGATGCTGCTGTCAGCTGGATAGACTTCCCTCAATTCAATGCAGCAAAGGTTTAAAACTGGGGTCTATAATGAAATGCAACAAACAATAAAGAGGGAAAAGCTTGAAATTTAGACAAATATTTATTTCTTATTTTAGCTATGTCTTTGAAGTAGTCTAACTCCCGTGTAGACTTCTCTAGTCCTGGGCTTTGATCCTCATTGAAGTGACTTTGAAAATGGAAGTGTGAGATTGTCCCCCACCCCCCCACATTTTTAGAAATCACCCAGACTAGACTCAGCCGTCTCTGGAGGTTTGAATGAAGCTTATATTTACAGCTAGCACAATTTACAAGCAGATATTTACAGTATATACAGTTATAGACAGAAATATACAAGGTAAAAGTAATACAGAAACACAACTCCCCTCCCAGAAACCTGAGTCCCCAGAAGGGACTCTCAACCACCCCCTCACCTTCCCCCTACCTCTCTCAACCTTACCCCAGTCCCAAGGAAGAATGGAGGTTTGCTCAGGGGGATTAAGAAGCAAAGGTGAATCAGCCAAAAGCAAATGGAGGGTGAGGTTAGAAAGCAAGCAGGCAGAGAGAGCAAGTGACCTAATCTTTGTTTTGCTTTTAATTCTAATACATCTCAGCGAGACTGTGAGGGAAGTAGACCTCACCATTGTTTTCGTTTCACAGCCTATGGTCTAGTCCTTCTCACCAAAACATTCTAGCTAGGCTCAAACTAGCACAGTTGGGCATCAGGTATAAATGGTGGGGATTAGCAGGCTTGATTTGTTGAGCTGTAGCACTTCCTCTTCTTCCCTAGTGTTATCTGCTCCCCTTATCTGTGTCCCTTAATGGAGAAGGATCATAAACTGATGTGCAGTTGCAAGAGAGAGGATTTTTCTTTCTTGCTTTTAGTTAATCCTGTTTGCCTTACAAGCAAGGAGACAGCTGCTTTTATTTTTTTTTTTTTTTTGGCAAGAAAAGGAAACTTCTGCATGAACCCAAAAGACAAAAAGTGTCATCTGAATTTCAGTATAAGAAATGGAGTGGATAAAGCAGTTGTCAGGGTGGTGTGAAAAAAACAAAACAAAAAAAAAACCAACTAATTTTTTTTACTTTCCTGACATTTATGACAAAATGAAGAGTTTGGTGAATTGTTGGGGAGTTTATGAGTTTTTGGTTTGTGTTTTTTTGGGTTTTTTTGTTATCCAAAGTTAATGGAGAAGAAAAAATAGAAGCACTTGTCCTCTTTCATATAGTTCTCTCTTGGTTGTGATCTGGACAAACTCCAACAGAAGTCTGGAATAAGGTACATAAGACTTCTTCTAGCAAGATACTGTGGCTATGTTCCAGAACTTTGACTCTGTATAGAAAACACCAGCCAAGAAAATAGAGTTTTGGCTGTTCCTGTGAATTTCTGCACAGTATTGTGTAGGAAGCAGAAAATTTTGCCGGTTTAGTTTTGTGTCTTTGTGAATTATTAAAAAATAGTAACAATACAAGGCCCAAATGTAGTGAGTTGTACCAAAGGCTAAGGCTGAGTTGTTTAAATATGATGTCTAGAGTCACCTGAGACATTTTCCATTTTCCAAGATCTTCACCTAAACCTTAGCCACCCAGATACAGACAAACAAGACTTATACCTGCATCCACCTGGGATAGCAATTGATCTCCAAACAAAATATGCTATATTTAATACATACCTAATATGACTCCAGATGTTTACCTCAGAAACCTGAGAGTTAATCTTCAGGTAGTGGTTTTGACTCATGTTTGTTCCCATTCATCATATGAGTAGGATCAATAATCAGTTTGCTGTAATTTTACATGGAAGAATCAAATCCAGTTCCTCAAATTCCCTTTAAAATACACATAGAGAAGATGATGGCCAGGAAGAAGACTTAGTAGGGCTTTTTCTTCCCCCTTGAATGGCATGTTCTGTATTTTTTACTTCTGAATCAGCATTCCTATAAGAAAATTCTGATTGGAATAAAAGTTAATCAGCTGTATGCCTGCTGAGTATGACCTCATTGTCAAGCCTGCCTCAAAGTCCACTGAAGGAGTCTCATTTTAACTGACTTGGGTGATAAGGCTTCAAGGTGGTAAAAGACTCAGATGTCTTCAGTTAGACATAACTCCCATTATTGGCTGTGACCAGAGAGACTGATTTTTTAATGTGTTTGAGTTTAACAACTATGATCGCCTGACTTCATGTAAAAAACAGTATATTTATTTAGTGTTTTGTCTCTTTCTGCTTTATAGGACTAATTAAGACGGTGGCCAGAAATCTAGGTGGGTCAGAAATATTCCAGAAAGTTCTTCTCTTTGGAAGTCTGACCAAATGGAACAGAGGTAATTTGCACTTCAGCAAACACACCTTGAAGCCTGGGAGAATGACTGGTGGCTTTATTACCTTTTTGTAACTGTTTTGCTCATCCTTAGATAGCAGCAAGATAGATTTACAGAGAGCACAAAATAAATAATTTCCTGTAATATAAATATTTGTGTGACTGAACTGCAGTGGTAAATATCTTGGTAAAACATTATTAATTCATTGAGGCACTGCTGCCTCAATGTTACAGTATCACAGTCTCACAGTATGACCAAGGTTGGAAGAGACCTCATAGATCATCAAGTCCAAGCCGTTACCACAGAGCTCAAGGCTAGATCATGGCACCAAGTGCCACGTCCAATCCTGCCTTCAACAGCTCCAGGGACGGCGACTCCACCACCTCCCTGGGCAGCCCATTCCAGTAGCCAATGACTCTCTCAGTGAAGAACTTTCTCCTCACCTCAAGCCTAAATTTCCCCTGGCGTAGCTTGAGGCTGTGTCCTCTTGTTCTGGTGCTGGCTGCCTGAGAGAAGAGAGCAACCTCCTCCTGGCTACAACCACCCCTCAGGTAGTTGTAGACAGCAATAAGGTCTCCCCTGAGCCTCCTCTTCTCCAGGCTAAACAATCCCAGCTCCCTCAGCCTCTCCTCGTAGGGGCTGTGCTCGAGGCCTCTCACCAGCCTCGTTGCCCTTCTCTGGACACATTCAAGCATCTCAATGTCCCTCTTAAATTGAGTTATTACAATCAGTTCCTGGAACTAATTTCCATAATGTCCACCTCTTCACACATGCTCATTACAACCTGGTGGTCACCTTTTGAGGTCTTCGGGGTCTTCCTCAGTCCGACCTCTCTATCTTTCGTCCACCTAGCATCAGTTGTGGGTCACACTCTTGGCTGGAGTCTCCAATGTTCTCATCTTTGAACACAGTATTCTTCTCCATGAGTGTCTCAAGCCCCTCTCAAACTTAACCCACCTCCTTTGTGTTTATCTGACTGATGATGCTTCAGGTCAGTGCTCACAAATTCAACGATTTAACTAGGTTCCTACACTCTGTGTTCTCTATCCCTTTTGCCATATCAGTATGCTGAGTAAGGAGCTTGTCTAGGCTGGATGTTAGGAGGAAGTTCTTCACAGAGAGAGTGATTTGCCATTGGAATGGGCTGCCCAGGGAGGTGGTGGAGTCACCATCCCTGGAGGTATTCAAGAAAAGACTGGATGAGGCACTTAGTGCCATGGTCTAGGTGACTGGCTAGGGCTGGGTGCTAGGTTGGACTGGATGATCTTGGAGGTCTCTTCCAACCTGGTTGATTCTATTCTATTCTAGTAGCCACTGGGATAATCATGCAAACTGACATTACTGAAAACCCTTGAAGTGATTTCATCCTTTTAGGATATTCATGGGGAGATAGGTGCCCAGTGGTTATGTGAAAAATGCACATGGTAACCAGCAAGTTTCTTGAAGCATCCACTTGGAAATGAGGTAATGATCTTATTGGCTAAGTGACTCTCAGCGTAGAGATTGCAGTAGCTCAGGTACCTTAGCCTTGAAAGGCTTAAGTATCTTTGTTAAAAGTACCCTAACCTCTAGTCACTAAAGTGGGAGATAAAGCAGAGGGGTATCTTCACACTGTCTAGTTGAAGCTATCACATAGTCCATCAAAAATTGCTAAGTAAATGACACTAGTTGGAGAATTAATAAAATGGATTCTGTCTCTGTTGCCAAGTGATTAGCTTAGTCTCTGGCAGGCTTGTTTTCTGGCCTCTACATTGAGAGGAAAAATATGTAAGAAGCCTGATTTACCTCAAAATTAAAAGGAAAAAAATTAAATATGAATGAAAAAGGAAAAAAAAAAACCCAACCAAAACAACCCACCATAACAGACTGACTCCTATAATCTGCTGTTTTGTTTATACTTATTTTCCCACATGCTGGGAAATACTTAAAGAGTTCAGTCTTGCTGTTATGGAGCTATTTGTCTTCTAAAGGTAAAATGGTTATGTTTCAGAAATAACAATGTACAGATAATGACTCAACCTTTTCCTTGGAATTTCATGGCTTTTCAGATACTATTGCCAGTAATGTTGTATAATTTGATGGCACTCTTGATGGGGAGCAGTGTTTTGGATATAATTAAATGTTTTATTCATTAGTATTTTATTGCTCATAGCTTGTGTGGTGTTGAGAACCAAGTTCCCACTGTGAATCATTTTCCTTTATTGCTCTGATTATCACTAGATAATCCAGTATGATTTGTGGATTAAATTAGGTTCTATTGCTGTAGGTATTAGAGTGCTAAATAATGGCAAAAGACATGGAGATTGCACTAATTTAAATTTTAATTAGTCGAACTGGAATTAACAGTTTCATTTAGTCTGTTTCCTATTTCATAGCTCTAGTGAGTAAAATTGCAAATGAAAACTAGCAATTAAAAGTAATATAGAAGAATCATAGTGATCGATACATATTCACCTTAAATATTAGCTGTAACAGGCTCCATGCCTTGGTGAAGCATGTGTTAGATTAACAGTCTAAACCTTACACTCCTCAGCATCAGACTCCACTTCATTAATCCCCTAAGTAATGTACACCAATAACTTCTTACTGGTGTATATGTAGGCATGGTCTGATCTCTCCATACACTGTGGTGAGTGTGTTTGCAGGATTCTTCTGCATCCCCAAGGCCCCATCTGACAGATTTGCAGTACAAAGGACAAAGGGACAGAGTGAGAAAGACGTTGGACTGATTCACAAAAGCATTGAACAGAGTCATCCTCACTCATTTTACAGGTGGTTTGAGGGAAAAAAAGAGAAATCTTCAGTTACAAAGGTTTTGGTGATTGTAAAACTCAGTCACCCAGACAGAATTCCCTGAATTCAAGCTAAGAAACCACAGACATTAACAAAAAAGAGAAAGAAAAAGAAAAAAAAGGAAAAAAGAAGCTTATTTTGTTTCATTTGTTTTCCTCAAATTCCATTGAAAAGTTATGAAAAAAAATCAGTGATTTGGTAATACTTCCAGTTATCAGTGCGAATTTAAACCCTCTTCATTCTACTCACACCTTGTTTTCCAGATGGAGTTTGAGGTGGCTTCTGGAACAGATCTTTCTGCCCTGTAGCGTTGCTTGGGGTTGTTGTGGCCAAAGTGCAGGCCAAGTGCAGGGTTCTGCACTTTGGCCACAACAACCCCAAGCAACGATACAGGCTGGGGACAGAGTGGCTGGAGAGCAGCCAGGAGGAAAGGGACCTGGGGGTACTGGTGGATAGTAG
>WAAF01015306.1:131165-146806 GCA_013400475.1 Tricholaema leucomelas | reverse complement strand
TGTTAGGAGGAAGTTGTTGCCAGAGAGAGTGATTGGCATTGGAATGGGCTGCCCAGGGAGGTGGTGGAGTCACTGTCCCTGGTGGTGTTCAGGAAAAGCCTGGATGAGGCACTTAGTGCCATGGTCTAGTTGACTGGCTAGGGCTGGGTGCTAGGTTGGACTGGATGATCTTGGAGGTCTCTTCCAACGTGATTGATTCTATTCTATTCTATTCTATTTCCAAGTCAGTATCACATCAAAGCCTTATGATTTTCCCTGTGTCTGACCACTACACCTACAGATCCTTTTCCTTTTTCAGTGCCTCCATTTGCTAAAGTTTAACAGAGCTTCTCAATGTGTTTCTAATGCGTGTGAAATCAGTTGTTTCTTATGCAGCTTTTGCTAAAGAAAGGAGACTCACTAAGTTGTTTTTCACTAATGTTTTTTCACTGTTTTTCATTCTCTTAGAAAGTCTATCTGTTAGAAAACTTACCCAGTAGCATAAGAGATAGGTCTTAGCACAAAAGTTCGGGTTTTAGACATAAATAAAAGCATTTTAATGAATATAGCTACAGGTACAGCCTTGAGCTCAGATATAGTTGCAGCTGCCAGACACAGATGCTAGACACAAAGAGGCCAAGATAAAGATTCACACACTAAGAGACATCAACAAGAGACTTAAGGCTGAAGCACTGTGGCAGGGTTTGTGCCAGAAGATGAAAATCCAAATTTCTTTATACCACTCAAAAAACCACAAAACCAGGGAATCAGCAAGTCAAAATCAAGTATCTCTGAAACTGCAGGGTCAAACAACGTTTTGAAATGTAATTGACAGTGCATGTCAGTAATTAAAGCCGAGCAAAAACTTTATGGCTTTGTCCCATACTCACCTTTCCAAAATAAACATACACAATTTAATCTGTGTCTTAATTCATTGAAAATATGTTGTGGATTTCAGGTCATCCAGCTGGTGAAAATATGCTTTTTTATCTCCCTGTTTTGTCTTGCTGTTCATCACTGGGCTGGTGCCATCCATCATAGAAACCTATGGGGAATTGTTAGCTGGAAACTCAAAGGAGAAGTTGTATCTTTACAGTGGAACCTCTGAATCTCCTAGCACTTAGAAAAACATTTCTCCTGATGCAAATGAGAATAAACTAAAAGTAATACCTTCAAGATCATAGAATCATAGAATCATAGAATGGTTTAGGTTGGAAGGGACCTCAAGGATCATCCAGCTCCAACCTCCTGCCATAGGCAGGGACACCTCCCACTAGAGCAGGTTGCTCAAGGCCTCATCCAGCCTGGCCTTAAACGCCTCCAGGGAGGAAGCATCCACAGCCTCCCTGGGCAACCTGTGCCAGTGTCTTACCACCCTCACTGTAAAGAACTTCCTCCTAACATCCAGTCTAAATCTCCCCTCTTCCAGCTTAAACCCATTCCCCCTCGTCCTGACATTCCTAGACCTTGTCAATAGTCCCTCCCCAGCCTTCCTGTAGGCTCCCTTCAGATACTGCAAAGCCACTCTAAGGTCTCCTCGAAGCCTTCTCTTCTCCAGGCTGCAGAGCCCCAACTCTCTCAGCCTGTCCTCATAGCAGAGGGGCTCCAGATACAGAGAGATTTTCCACATTGTGTAATTATTTTGTCCTCAGCTCTTGGATGCTTTTCTGCAATGACTGCTGGGCTGTGAGTAACTCTCAATGATGTTGACATAAATGCCATGCAATCCCACACCGGGGAACTGGAACAGCTCCTGCCATGATAGTTTATGCAGCAAGCAGTAAGTGCCAGGAAATTTATCCTGTACAGGTCATATACAGAAGTAAAATGAAATTGGTCCTTTTCTAAGCCAACTGCAAGTCTCTTATCTGCAGGGAAAATTTCCTTTACCTATTTAGAAAGTCATTCTATTGGGAAGAATCATACTGATGACATGCAATTTCAGTGCTCAGATACAAAGCAAAATCGAGACACATGTTGCACAGCCCTGGAAGGGATCAATAGGACTTCTGGGATACAAGAATCTTGCTGGTTTGACAAGCACTCAACAAATTTTCTCTCTTTTAAATTTCAGTCTTAGGTAGAAATATCCTAGTTACACAACAAAAAGGAGAAGGGAGCCTACAGGAAGGCTGGGGAGGGACTATTGACAAGGTCTGGTAATGTCAGGGCGAGGGAGAATGGGTTGAAACTGGCAGAGGGGAGATTTAGATTGGATGTTAGGAGGAAGTTCTTTACAGTGAGGGTGGTAAGACACTGGCACAGGTTGCCCAGGGAGGTTGTGGATGCTTCCTCCCGGGAGGCGTTTAAGGCCAGGCTGGATGAGGCCTTGAGCAAGCTGCTCTAGTGGGAGGTGTCAGGGGGTTGGAGCTGGATGATCCTTGAGGTCCCTTCCAACTGAAGCCGTTCTATGATTCATTCTATTCTATGATCTCTTTAACGAAGCAGATGTTCAAAAGACAGTCAAATTTAAAGCTGAACATAAAAAAAGGGCAGATTTTAAGAAGGCAGGGTGATTCCTTTTTAAATACTCAGAGCTTGATTAATAATCAGGCAGCGAAACCTTTTCAAGAACTGCAGGTCAAAATGCTTGACTTAAAGTCCTTCTGAATTACTAGGAAGACCTGAATTCAGACTACAACTCCTTGAATTCAGTCTGAGTGCAACTTAACATTTTAAATCCCCTTAATAACAGTGACAGAGACTGCAAAATGTGCAGGCAGATATTCCCCTGTGACATATTCCACATTGGGAATCCAGCCTTATACCAACTTCCTCACATCCCTCTAAACATACTTTATGAAGCAGCTGTGGCAAAACTGAGTGGAGAGGGAAGGAAGGAAGGAAGTCAAGAGACTAGGTCTATTGTTCTGCATTGTCTTGAAAATTTTACTGGGATTGATACATAACTTTGTGCCACTGTTTAATTTTTTCCAGTTTGTTTCAAGGAAGCTTTACTTGGCCTTCTAGCTGGCTGGAAGTGTGGGCTGAATGAATTGTCTGTTTTCCCAAGTATCTCTGCAAGGAGATTTGGTCACCACGATATAGCTGTTTATTTTGTCCCATTTGAGATTTGTATTTCTTCCCAAAACACAGTCATGAGCTGAGCCTCAGGAATAAGATTGGTTGAGTATATCCAGAAATAATTTCAGCTGATTTTAAAAATCACAGGAAGTGATGGACAGTTTCCTGGAGACTGCTTCCTTCCACCTCGTGATGGGTTGACAGTTTCCACTAGAATAGAATAGAATCAACCAGGTTGGAAGAGACTTCCAAGATCATCCAGTCCAACCTAGCACCCAGCCCTATCCAGTCAACTAGACCATGGCACTAAGTGCCTCATCCAGGCTTTTCCTGAACACCCCCAGAGACGGTGACTCCACCACCTCCCTGGGCAGCCCATTCCAATGCCAATCACTCTCTCTGGCAAGAACTTCCTCCTAACATCCAGCCTATACCTCCCTCAGCACAACTTGAGGCTGTGTCCCCTTGTCCTGTTGCTGGTTGCCTGGCAGAAGAGACCAACTCCCACCTGGCTACAGCCTCCCTTCAGGTTGTCGTAGACAGCAATGAGGTCACCCCTGAGCCTCCTCTTCTCCAGGCTAAACAACCCCAGCTCCCTCAGCCTCTCCTCACAGGGCTGTGCTCCAGGCCCCTCACCAGCCTTTTTGCCCTTCTCTGGACACGTTCCAGCACCTCAACATCTCTCTTGAATTGAGGAGCCCAGAACTGGACACAGGACTCAAGGTGTGGCCTGACCAGTGTTGAGTACAGGGGAAGAATAATCTCCCTCATCCTACTGGCCACACTGTTCCTGATACAGGCCAGGATGCCATTGGCTCTCTTGGCCACCTGGGCACACTGCTGGCTCATCTTCAGCCTACTATCCACCAGTACCCGCAGGTCCCTTTCTTCCTGGCTGCTCTCCAGCCACTCTGTCCCCAGCCTGTAGTGCTGCTTGGGGTTGTTGTGGCCAAAGTGCAGAACCCTGCACTTGGCCTTGTTAAATCTCATCCCATTGGCCTCTGCCCACCCATCCAGCCTGTGCAGGTCCCTCTGCAGGACTTTTCTACCTTCCAACAGATCAACACCTGCTCCTAGCTTGGTGTCATACTGTGTCTGTAGTGGAAGCTGGTGCTTTCCACTGGACTCAGAGAAATGTCAGAATGACAGACTGTTAGGAGTCAGAAGTGATCTCAAAAGACCATCTAGTCCAACCCCTCTGCCAGTGTATAGGCATACCAGATAACACAGGAATGCATCCAGGAAGGTTTGAAATGTCTCCAGAGAGTAAGTATGTGTTGTCATTTATTTTTTGGATCTCCAGATCTATGGTATACTCTACAATAGCCAACCGATGCCATGTCATCGTCCTAAAACGAGTGACAGGGATGTCAAAACTGGATGAAGAGGTTATCTCACTTGACCCTTGAAGGATCCATCCTCCCTTTGGAAATCCTTTCTGGTCACATCTAGCTCTGATGTGGCTCTGCTATGGATGGATTTTGATTTAAATATGACTTATAGGAAGATAAACTGAGACCATTTTTTAGTTCAAGTCAACCTCCTTGTTCATATTATGAATATGCTTCATTTTCAAGTTCCTGGCCATAGTAAAGGTAAAGGTTTGGAATCAAATGAGAGGAGTGCACATTTCCCAGAGCTGTTCACACACTTTGTGTGTTGGAGGAAAGAGTACATAGTCTCTAAGCTAAGCAGTGCAGCCTACTTCTTAAACAGCCATTGAATTATTTGTAAGGTAGCTGTTCTATTTCCTGCTTACTAGGATTAAATATTATTGACTTGATGTAAAGGCTAAATGTAAAGGAGTGAAATGTTAACTCAGGGCAAATAAGAGTGTAACTTAATACCTTAAAAAAAAAAAACCCAACACAATTCTAAAGGTATATGAAGTGCAGAAAAACAGCATCTCTTCTGCACTGGATTTGGAAAGCTCACGAGGCATCCACCCCTTAATGAGCCAGCAGTGTGCCCAGGTGGCCAAGAGAGCCAATGGCATCCTGGCCTGCATCAGGAATGGTGTGGCCAGCAGGAGCAGGGAGGTCATTCTGCCCCTGTACTCTGCACTGGTTAGACCACACCTTGAGTACTGTGTCCAGTTCTGGGCCCCCCAGTTTAAGAGGGACATTGAGATGCTTGAACGTGTCCAGAGAAGGGCAATGAGGCTGGTGAGAGGCCTTGAGCACAGCCCTACGAGGAGAGGCTGAGGGAGCTGGGATTGTTTAGCCTGGAGAAGAGGAGGCTCAGGGCAGACCTTATTGCTGTCTACAACTACCTGAGTAGTGGTTGTAGCCAGGAGGAGGTTGCTCTCTTCTCTCAGGCAGCCAGCACCAGAACAAGAGGACACAGCCTCAAGCTATGTCAGGGGAAATTCAGGCTTGAGGTGAGGAGAAAGTTCTTCACTGAGAGAGTCATTGGCTACTGGAATGGGCTGCCCAGGGAGGTGGTGGAGTCGTTGTCCCTGGAGCTGTTCAAGGCAGGATTGGACGTGGCACTTGGTGCCATGGTCTAGCCTTGAGCTCTGTGGTAAGGGGTTGGACTTGATGATCTATGAGGTCTCTTCCAACCTTGGTCATACTGTGATACTGTGATAATGGGTGAATTGCCAACATCTCAGACATGCACCCAACACATAGTGGCACTCTTCCCTCCACCATGAACCTTTCTTAACAGCATAAGGAGTCACTAACCAAATTACTGTAAAATTAAAGACAACGTGTCACAGTTTATTCTGCTAATTAGCTCTGAGCTCTTGTACCTAATATATGCCAAAAGATTTTAGTAAACATTCTGGAGTGAGTGTAATTTTCCAAAGGAAGTAATTACAGCCTCTTGTGTTATGGATGGTGGACTCCAAGGTCAGCCCAGAGAAAAAAGCAATCTCTCCACACCTTTGTGGCTCCAGAATTACAATTAGTTTCAACACTGATTTATTGGGATATCATTTATGATTAGCTCCAAAACAGTATTGCAAAATAGTTTTAAAATATGATGAGAAACAGGTTATAGCCCTTTGAGCTGGGAAATAACAGCTAATTATGCTGGCATGATTAACAAACTCATAAACATTATAATTACAAATCTTAGCAGCTATTCGTGTACTCATGCATTTGTTAACGTGATCTCATTTGACATGGGACAGGCTCGGAGCCAGATAGACACTGCCCAGAAGGAATCAAATTTTTTCTCTGCTAAAATTTCTCTGCTTTTCTGGTCTTATTCCATCCAGTTTAAGTGGTTTGCTTCACCATTTTTGTTATATTGCTCTATATGTTGGGTGTAATTTGGTTGTTTTTTGTAATATTAACCCAAATGCTGCTATTTGTATTGTTGGGACATATGTTCCTACAATTTTGTAGCTTTATTATTACCACAAGGGAGGTTGTAGCCAGGTGAGGGTTGGTCTCTTCTCCCAGGCAACCAGCAACAGAACAAGGGACACAGCCTCAAGTTGTGCCGGGGGAATCTAGGCTGGATGTTAGGAGGAAGTTCTTGCCAGAGAGAGAGATTGGGATTGGAATGGGCTGCTCAGGGAGGTGGTGGAGTCACCATCCCTGGAGGTGTTCAGGAAAAGCCTGGATGAGGCATTTAGTGCCATGGTCTGGATGACTGGCTGGGGCTAGGTGCTAGATTGGACTGGATGATCTTGGAGGTCTCCTCCAACCTGGTTGATTCTATGATTCTATGATTCTATGATTTGATGAGTTCAGTATTCTCATAGCAAAAACTCATAAAATGTGTATATTTTATGTCTATATCTATATGTCTATGTCATATCTATATGTCTATGTCATATATATATTATGTCTATATTTAATGTGTATATCTCAATTTATCAATGAGACATGGTGTAAGGGGGAAGAGTTGCTTTGTGTGTGATCAGAAGTTACAACAAGCTGATAATCATTAGGTTACTAAAGACAAGACCCGGGGGAAGCAGGGCTTGCAGGTAGGGAAAGATGGTGGTCCAAAATAAAGGAGGAGTTTGATTCTGCTTGTTTCAGAGTTCTGTGATGCACTGGACACACATCACAGAATTCTGAACACATATAAACTGAGAGTGTGGGTATGCAAGTTGGAGCAGCACCACTCTTACCACTGTGATGGTGCTGTTCCTGGTGGGGACGCTTACCTTCTGAGATGGCAGCCAACCAGCTCAGCTATTTACACATCTCAGGAGCTATACTGGCCAGTGGAATAGGGTGAGTATAGCCTGCACTTTGATGAGTAGATCTATTTGGGATTGTTTGTCATGTCTTATTCAGTGCTATAATTTCTCCCTATGGCTGTAGCCGGTGAACAGTAGGTATTGTGTATATACTTTTCTCATGATCTTTTTAGTGTGTTAGCTACAATAAAAATATTGAAACTGTACCCAGAGGGGTACCCATGTGTGAGAGCATTCCCTAAAGAGCTCACTGGAACACTTGGAAGCACCAGACCCCTATGATTTCATTCTTTGCATGTTTTCACTGCGAAACAAGACTCTACTGTGAAAGAACTGAGTGGATGAGCACGGCTCAGGTCAGAAACCAGGATCAGGTAGCAGTGATTTGGGTTGGTGTTGTTATGACAGGAGTGTGGCATCAAATTTGTTCCCAGTAACTTATGATTTCTATAGCCCCAAACCTAGGAATTATCTCTATCTTTTCCCTCCTGAGCTCTTAATAAGTTGCTCTTAGCAGTAGCAATGATTTTGCTTGCAGTTTCCCTACTTCTTCCCAATTGGGGCATAAAACTAGACTCAGCAGGATCAAATGACCAAGTTTAGGTTGCTTAGATTAACAAAATCAGTTAATGTAAATGTCTGTGTTGATGATTTTGCCCAGGACTTTTTGGCTCTTCTACCTGAAACCAGGAACCCCAAAAGTATTGTTTGTAAAAGTATTAATGCTTTTTCACTTGAAACATTCTTCAATGCCTCATGTTGCTGCAAAGTGTGCATAACGTGTTTTATGGAGGAAAGCAATTACTATTTTCTGCCACAATGCACTGTCAAATAAATCAGTCATCTACTAGCAATATAGGTTAACTAAAAGATATAACAGGCCAGATGATGGTTTGTCCTCTTCTGTTATTCAGTGTCTTAGTTTGATAATTTGCGTTCTATCTATGGCAGTACTGGTGGATAGTAGCTGAAGATGAGCCAGCAGTGTGCCCAGGTGGCCAAGAGGGCCAATGGCATCCTGGCCTGGATCAGGAACAGTGTGGCCAGTAGGAGGAGGGAGGTTATTCTGCCCCTGTACTCAACACTGGTCAGGCCACACCTTGAGTCCTGTGTCCAGTTCTGGGCTCCTCAATTCAAGAGAGATGTTGAGGTGCTGGAACATGTCCAGAGAAGGGCAACAAGGCTGGTGAGGGGCCTGGAACACAAAGCCTATGAGCAGAGGCTGAGGGAGCTGGGGTTGTTTAGCCTGGAGAAGAGGAGGCTCAGGGCAGACTTCATTGCTGTCTATGACAACCTGAAGGGCAGTTGTACCCAGGTGGAGGTTGGTCTCTTCTGCCAGGCAACCAGCAACAGGACAAGGGGACACAGTCTCAAGTTGTGCTGGGGGAAGTATAGGCTGGATGTTAGGAGGAAGTTGTTGGCAGAGAGAGTGATTGGCATTGGAATGGGCTGCCCAGGGAGGTGGTGGAGTCACCGTCCCTGGAGGTGTTCAGGAAAAGCCTGGATGAGGCACTTAGTGCCATGGTCGAGATGACTGGCTAGGGCTGGGTGCTAGGTTGGACTGGATGATCTTGGAGGTCTCTTCCTACCTGATTGATTCTATTCTATTTATCCTGTTATTTCACCCTCTTGGTATGGAAGTGGTAGACTTCATGCTTAGGTGTCATACATGGCAGCTGTTTGAGACTGGTGCAATTTGCAGAATCCCCTGTTAAAATGCAATTCTTGTTATGCATGTAAGGTTTTGCAGTCATTGTTATAGATGCCTGCTGTACCCTACATCATTTTTCCCCTGTGGAAAGGTACATCTGCATCCCTGGTCACAGGATGTAATCATAAAGGCATTGACTTGAGAATTTGCTTGGGGATTACATGTGCCTTATAGATGACTGCTGCTGGCAAAAGCACTCAGTCCGTGGTGGTATCTCTACCATCAAACTAGTTTTTTTTTACTATAAAATGGCAAAAGTGCCAACACAAACCAAATATGCTGCAAGAAGCCACAGCAATCATGTAGTCTTCTCCCCTCTCATTTTTTTTTTTGGACCTACACCTGGAGCATTTAATACATGAATGTTTTATTGTGATGGTCTAGACCAGTTGTCAGCAATTCTTAACTAAAAAAGGTATTAACAAAGACTAGTAATGTGCTGGTATTTTCCAGATTGCATCATGTTTTGAAAGCACTTCTTAGTGTCCTGCAAGAAGGCTATAATAAAATGACTTTTACTAGATCTATGAAATAATTCCCCACTGGATTACCGCTTATTTATAACAGAAATTATTGAAGTGTTTTGTGATATTCATATCACACTGGGAAGTAGATAGATTCTCTGAGTGACATCCTGGGGTGGTACTGGACAAGTTTCTTCTCTGTCCTTGATTCAGTGAAGCAATGCCAATTTAGAGCTGATGTGGGTCTGACCTGCTTATACCTTTAAAAAGCAAACTTTTAAGGGAAATTGATGCAAGAAGCCTGATCAGGTATTAAGATCCCAATGACACCTAATATCATAGTTTGCAAAGATCCTTTTGCCAACAAAATAGGGAAAGGCCAAAGTTTCTGTCATAAGGAAAGACAACACTAGTGATGTTAGCAATAATTGAAGCTCATTTTTATCTTTGCTAATTCACTGAGAGAGTCATTGGCTACTGGAATGGGCTGCCCAGGGAGGTGGTGGAGTCGCCGTCCCTGGAGCTGTTCAAGGCAGGATTGGATGTGGCACTTGGTGCCATGGTCTAGCCTCGAGCTCTGTGGTAAAGGGTTGGACTTGATGATCTGTGAGGTCTCTTCCAACCTTGGTGATACTGTGATACTATGTTACTGTGATACTGTGATACTGTGATATTATAGAATCATAGAATGGTTTAGGTTGAAAGTGACCTCAAGGATCATCCAGCTCCAACCCCTTGCCATAGGCAGGGACATCTCCCACTAGAGCAGGTTGCTCAAGGCCTCATCCAGCCTGGCCTTGAACAGTTCCAGGGAGGAAGCATCCACAACCTCCCTGGGCAACCTGTTCCAGTGTCTTACCACCCTCACTGTAAAGAACTTCCTCCTAACATCCAGTCTAAATCTCCCCTCTTCCAGCTTAAACCCATTCCCCCTCGTCCTGACATTACCAGACCTTGTCAATAGTCCCTCCCCAGCCTTCCTGTAGGCTCCCTTCAGATACTGGAAAGCCACTATAAGGTCTCCTCGAAGCCTTCTCCTCTCCAGGCTGAAGAGCCCCAACTCTCTCAGCCTGTCCTCATAGCAGAGCTGCTGCAGCCCTCTGATCATCTTCGTGGCTCTCCTCTGGACCCGCTCCAGCAGTTCCATGTCCTTCTTGTGTTGGGGGCTCCAGAACTGCACACAGTACTCCAGGTGGGGTCTGAGGAGAGCAGAGTAAAGGGGGAGAATCATCTTCCTTGCCCTGCTGGACACACTGCTCTTGATGCAGCCCAGGGCATGATTGCTGTCCGGGCTGTGTGCACACACTGCTGGCTCATGTTGAGATTTTCATCGACCAAGACCCCAAGGTCCTTTTCCCCAGGGCTGCTCTCCATCCATTCGCTTCCCAGCCTGTATCTGTGCTTGGGATTGAAACTTTGTTAATTCTACTGATTATTTTCATCTTCTCTTAGCTATGTTTTTTCCTTTAGTTTAAATAAGACTAATTCTGTTGTTTTCCACATGAAGTGTCTGCCTCCACTGTTTCTTAATAATAAATCTAAGTAAGCAGAGGGAGTCAACTATTTTTGTCTACTTCTAAGCTCCTCCAATCATGATGGATTTGAATATTGAAATCAGCTGCAAAGTTCTTAGTGTTGCCTCATTTTTTTGACAGGCTGAGTGAGGGGGGAAAAAGAAGAAAGAAACATACAGAAACTTGGCTGGCAGGTAATGCTGAAGCTGATCTAAAAGTTCTGCTAATAAGGCTCAAGAGAGTAAAAAGAACGGAACCAGGACATTTGGATGAAAACAGGCATATGATATACAGACACCTCTGTGTGTGTGTGGGAAGATTCTCAGCTGCTCAGCCTACACCATGGAGCTCAGCATTCAGCAGCTCCTTATGTGACATTTAAAACCAGATTTCCAAGGAAATTGGCAGTGACACCTGGTGAAGGTGACACTTTCCTAATAAAGAAATACACACTTGGATTTAGTGTGTTGGGGTTCACATCACCAAGGTTTTAGAGGTAGAGGGGAAGAAATCTTGTTGAAATGTTTCAGTTTTGAGGCTAAGTAAGGTTTGAAATGTTGGATTTGAAATGTACATTTTAAGTTTGAGAATTAATTAATTATTTAAAGGGTTAAAGGTTAAAGTGAAAGAAACAGGTTTGTTTTTTTACAGGTAACTGAAAAAGCACTCAGTTTTTTGTTGATTTAAAACATTATTATGTCCACAGCACTCTTTGATATAGGACAAGGAGCAATGGGTGTAAGTTGCAGCAAAAGAGGTTCTGCCTCAACACAAGGGGGAACTTCTTTACTGTAAGAGTCACAAAGCACTGGAACAGGCTCCCCAGGGAGGTCATAGAGTCTCCTCTGGAGACTTTCAAGGCTTGTCTGGGTGTATTCCTCTGTGATCTGTGTTAGATAGGATTGTCCTGCTCCAGCAGGGGGGTTGGACTCGATGGTCTCTTTGGGTCCCTTCCAACTGCTACCATCCTGTGATCCTATGATCCTTTATCTAGCACTGTACTCTTTAGAAAGCCTCATAAGTTCACCATAACTTGTCTGTGACTGCCTATTTCAAAATACTCTTCTGTCTTGGTTCTAGTTTAAATTTCCCAGAATATAGTTAATAGAACCAATAACAATTTAAAGGATGCCTTTCCTTCTCCCCCCTTTTTCCAAAGACAAAAAATTAGATGTAAAGAGGAAAAAGGTAAAACACACCCAAATAAATAGTCTCACTTTGATTTGGATGCTTAAAAAAAGAAACTTTTAACAATAACTAAAAGGTATTTGAGGTAGAGGAGTTACAAAAAAGTATAGGGAAGGGAAAACAAAATGCAATATATATATATATATTGGGAGGAAGTTCTTCCCAGGGAGAGTGATTTGCCATTGGAGTGGGCTGCCCAGGGAGGTGGTGGAGTCGCTGTCCCTGGAGGTGTTCAGGAGGGGACTAGATGGGGCACTTGGTGGCATGGTCTGGTTGGCTGGATAGGGCTGGGTGACAGGTTGTACTGGATGATCTTGGAGGTCTCTTCCAACCTGTTTGATTCTATGATTCTATGATTCTATATATATATATATACAACCAGATTGACGGCAAAGGGTTTTGCACATCTTGTGCGCTGACGGCCATGTGGTAAAACAAAGAGTAGCAAGAACAGGAGGGTGGTGCTGTCAAGCAGGGGGGCAGGGTGAGAGAGATCAAAGCAGGAAGTTCCTCTGGTTTTATAGGGGGGCTACAGAGGAAGTGGGAGTGGGCTAACCACTACACCTGGTAGTGTTTGGACCCACCTCCAGGGAAGGGTTGGGAGGACCTGGGGTCAGGGTCAAGACCACTTCCCCAGGAGGGTTCACCCTTTACACTTTCACAGAGTGTAGAGAAACATTTTTGTAAGCTAAACCCCAAGGTAATAAAAATAACAATACATTGGAAAGAAAGCCTGGGATGCAGAGAGCAACCTCATGCCAAATACCTCTACTGCTCACCACTACTGCTCTACTGCAGATCTGGAAAGAATGATCGGGACTGAGCGTGAGTCTATATGCCAAAAGGAGAACACATTTGCTGGTAAATTCTATATGGAGCTGAAACCATTACTTTCCTTTCCTATGCATAGTGCAGTTAGGAGAGCTTGGCTGAGTCTCTGCTGATTCCTATCAGAGGTATTTTAAAACCTGTATTTCTGGGAACAGTCTTGTGCCAGATTCTGCAATCTCTTAAATAGCCACCAGTATGTTTCTATGTTGCTATGCACTGTGTTCACGTTTTACAATTGGGCTGCAGCAAGAGCAGTGTGGCCAGCAGGGCAAGGGAGGTGATTCTGCCCCTTTACTCTGCTCTCCTCAGACCCCACCTGGAGTACTGTGTGCAGTTCTGGAGCCCCCAGCACAAGAAGGACATGGAACTGCTGGAGCGGGTCCAGAGGAGAGCCATGAAGATGATCAGAGGGCTGCAGCAGCTCTGCTATGAGGACAGGCTGAGAGAGTTGGGGCTCTGCAGCCTGGAGAAGAGAAGGCTTCGAGGAGACCTTAGAGTGGCTTTGCAGTATCTGAAGGGAGCCTACAGGAAGGCTGGGGAGGGACTATTGACAAGGTCTGGTAATGTTAGGACGAGGGGGAATGGGTTTAAACTGGAAGAGGGGAGATTTAGACTGGATGTTAGGAGGAAGTTCTTTACAGTGAGGGTGGTAAGACACTGGGACAGGTTGCCCAGGGAGGTTGTGGATGCTTCCTCCCTGGAGGTGTTTAAGGCCAGGCTGGATGAGGCCTTGAGCAAGCTGCTCTAGTGGGAGGTGTCCCTGCCTATGTCAGGGGGTTGGAGCTGGATGATCCTTGAGGTCTCTTCCAACCTAAACCATTCTATGATTCTATCATTCTATACAATCCCTGAGGTTGCCTTTTTGCTAGGGAAACCAGAAATAATTAAGGATGCCTGTTTTGTTTAAACAACACAAAATGCTGAGTGAGTGCCAGAACTGCAAGATACAGATCACAATCAACATCTGTGAATGTGGCATTTAGATTTCCAGGTTTTCACAAATTTGTACATTGATGAAGTTTGCTTTTTGCTTAAACTCATGCTCTTATTGAAGAACTAACAATTTTTGCTCAGAAAATTGGTTCTAGCGGGACCAGAGACTGCAGACTGAAAATGTTAAGTGTGTTTTGATTATCTTATCAACTCATAATTTGATTTGTTCATATCCTAATCAGGTCTTCAGAGTCAATAAATTCACATTCAGTATAAATAAATTGAATTGGGCAAACAGTTAGTAACAGTGGTACCTATTTGAGCTGATTTGTGCACATATTTTACTTATCAGTCACCACTTTCCTTCCACTGGCTGAGAAACAGAAAGTTCTAGTGTGACAGGCTTGGAACACTGTCTGGTTAAAACTTCAGCCTGGATTACCACATCACTTTCTATTTTTATGTTAAAATGCAGATCATGCATCAGGTTATTGCCATCTTTCACTCCTGAAAGCACTAAATAGTCTGTCATTTAAGAGTCTGAAATTAAGCATATTTAATCCTCATCATGGATGCCCTCTGTACATTTTCTTTCTCATTAGAGTTTTAAGGCATGCTCACTGGCAATGAAGAATAGCAGGACACAAGACATTTTAATAAGCTGTTACTAATCTGTGAACAAATGTCTTTTATGAGCTTTAGTTTTCTCTTTACAAATATTCAACTATTATTTGAGTGCAGTTGAAAATTAAACACAACATCCTGTGTTTCTGCTACATCTCACAGGCCTGTGAATCACCAAGTCCAACCAATAACCCTACTCTGCAACCACCCTACTCCTTATGCTCTAAAATGTTGCTGCTTCTATAAGAAATATCTTAGGAATCTTTATCACAGGATAAATATAGTATAAAAGAATGGCAAATCTTATATATAATAATCCCACTTGTCTGGCATTTTCTAAATGTTTGAGGGCATTCCTTTTTTCTTCATGTAGTTCACACAACTCCATCCATCTACAGCCACAGAATCACAGAATCACAGAAACACTCTGGTTGGAAAAAGACCCTTGGAATCACCAAGTCCAATCAATAACCCTACTCTGCAACCAATAACCCTACTCTGCAATAACCTTACTCCTTATGCTCTAAAAAGTTGCTGCTTCTATGCTCTCACGTTCAAACAAAAGTGCCATTCGTGGAGTTTACACCACTACACCGAGTGGGGGTTGGTCTCTTCTCCCAGGCAACCAACAACAGAATGAGGGGACACAGTCTCAAGTTGTGCCAGGGGAAATATAGGCTGGATGTAAGAAGGAAGTTCTTCCCAAGGAGAGTGATTGGCATTGGAATGGGCTGCCCAGGGGGGTGGTGGAGTCACCATCCCTGGAGGTGTTCAGGAAAAGACTGTCTGAGGCACTTAGTGCCATGGTCTAGTTGACTGGATAGGGCTGGGCACTAGGATGGACTGAATGACCTTGGAGGTCTCTTCCAACCTGGATGATTCTATGATTCTATGTTTCTATATACCTCAAATAGAACAGTGTAATTTCTAATTTTTGATAACTGTTCCTTATGTTTTGTTTCTCTTCCTCAAGCAACCTTTTTTATACTAGAAAAAAACACCTGGAATTTCCTGTGTGACCAACTGGAAATACAATTTATATTACTTTCTGGATCTCTACTCAAGATGAGTGCTGTTCAGGCAAGGTAATTTGGGTTTTTATTGAATTGCTGATAAAACATTTTCTTTTCTTTTCTTTTCTTTCTTTCTTTCTTTCTTTCTTTCTTTCTTTCTTTCTTTCTTTCTTTCTTTCTTTCTTTCTTTCTTTC
>WAAF01015306.1:106199-130674 GCA_013400475.1 Tricholaema leucomelas | reverse complement strand
TTCTCTTCTCTTCTCTTCTCTTCTCTTCTCTTCTCTTCTCTTCTCTTCTCTTCTTTCTTTCCTTCTTTCTTTCCTGATGAAAGGTCTCATTTACAATTTCCTCTTTGAATTTTCACCCTTTTCCTTAGAATATTTTTTTGATGGTATTTTCAATTAAATTAAAAAAAAAAATTAAAAATTATTCCACATGATTCCTGAAGGAGAGGGAAGATGACACAATATCATTTGGCACACTAATAAAATAAGGGAAGGCACTGAGGTCAAATGCTGCAGACTTTGCAAGGAGTAAATAATTCACCTGGGTAATGAGACTTTATGCATAACAAGGATTGTTTTGCTTAAGAGAAGCATTCCTCCTGCAAGACTAGCTTTGTTATTTATAGTGCCACTTAGGAGGTGTACAATGCTGTGTACATATTGCACAGACATTGTTAACAAAGTGGATTACTTATGAATTTAGTGGTTTTGATTTCCAGTGGAAAAAAAAAAATGACCAATTAGTAAATGTTGCTCACCAACTGCCAGTGACGTATAGAGGACTTAATGAGAATAACTCCTAGGCTAAGCAAAACAAAGACAAAATGCAGTGTGCCCAGGTGGCCAAGAGAATCAATGGTCCTTTGCCCATTTCCCACATTCCACCAGACCCTGGAAAGGAGGAGGGAGAGAGGGAGATTATGCCTATGTCTTACACCCAACCATACAGCTGTAGGCCCCTGGTTACGTGTGCCCTCTGAGTTACCTCGGATTGGGTCTGCCTGTAAGAGGAAAGAGTTGGTATGTGTCTGATCAGAAGTTGACAATAGGCCAATGGTTGCCAGGTTACCAGAGATAAGAACAAGAGTCTGCAAGTACGAGGAATTGAGTGCACCCTCAGCAAGTCTGCAGATGACACCAAGCTGTGTGGCACAGTTGACTTGCTGGAGGGCAGGGATGCCATCCAGAGGGACCTGGACAGGCTGGAGAGGTGGGCCCAGGCCAACCTCATGACATTTAACAAGGCCAAGTGTAAGGTCCTGCACCTGGGTCAGTGCAATCCCAGGCACAGATACAGGCTGGGTGGTGAATGGCTGAGAGCAGCCCTGAGGAGAAGGACCTGGGGGTCTGGGTTGACGAAAAGCTCAACATGAGCCAACAGTGTGCACATGCAGCCCAGACAGCAACCCTGTGCTGGGCTGCATCAAGAGCAGTGTGGCCAGCAGGGCAAGGGAGGGGATTCTCCCCCTTTACTCTGCTCTCCTCAGACCCCACCTGGAGTACTGTGTGCAGTTCTGGAGCCCCCAACACAAGAAGGACATGGAACTGCTGGAGCGAGTCCAGAGGAGAGCCACGAAGATGCTCAGAGGGCTGCAGCAGCTCTGCTATGAGGACAGGCTGAGAGAGTTGGGGCTCTGCAGCCTGGAGAAGAGAAGGCTTCGAGGAGACCTTAGAGTGGCTTTCCAGTATCTGAAGGGAGCCTACAGGAAGGCTGGGGAGGGACTATTGACAAGGTCTAGTAATGTCAGGACGAGGGGGAATGGGTTTAAGCTGGAAGAGGGGAGATTTAGACTGGATGTTAGGAGGAAGTTCTTTACAGTGAGGGTGGTGAGACACTGGCACAGGTTGCCCAGGGAGGTTGTGGATGCTTCCTCCCTGGAGGTGTTTAAGGCCAGGCTGGATGAGGCCTTGAGCAAGCTGCTCTAGTGGGAGGTGTCCCTGCCTATGGCAGGGGGTTGGAGCTGGATGATCCTTGAGGTCCCTTCCAACCTAAACCATTCTATGGTTCTATGATTCCTGTAATTAGAGGCTGGGATGTGCTGTTAGCTAAACAGTATGTGGAGCCAGCACTGACCTTGAAAGGCTGCGCAGAGGACAACCAGCTGCAGAGGGAGCTGAAGAATGATGAGGGCTCCTCTTGCTAGGGGGTGACGTGACCACTGAAGCCAACAATGCACACCGGCAGTAGGGAAAATTGTTACACAACAAATTGTGAAATAAGGGAGGAGCTTGGTTCTCCTTGGTCCAGCCTTCTGTGATGTCCTGGCCATATGTCACAGAATTCTGAACCCATATGTACTGAGAGCCTGGGTAGCTAGATTGGAGCAGCACCAGTCCTACTACCATGATGGTGCAGCTCCTGGTGGAGATGCCTACCTTAGGAAGATAAGTGCCTGCCAGCCCTGCCATCTACGTCAGGAGTCTTGCTGGTCAGTTGGATAGGGTGAGTATAACCTGCTCTTTGATCAATAGAGTTACTCGGCATTCCTTGCCATATCATAGAATGATAGAATCATAGAATGGTTTAGGTTGGAAGGGACCTCAAGGATCATCCAGCTCCAACCCCCTGCCATAGGCAGGGACACCTCCCACTAGAGCAGGCTGCTCAAGGCCTCATCCAGCCTGGCCTTAAACACCTCCAGGGAGGAAGCATCCACAACCTCCCTGGGCAACCTGTGCCAGTGTCTCACCACCCTCACTGTAAAGAACTTCCTCCTAACATCCAGTCTAAATCTCCCCTCTTCCAGCTTAAACCCATTCCCCCTCGTCCTGACATTACCAGACCTTGTCAATAGTCCCTCCCCAGCCTTCCTGTAGGCTCCCTTCAGATACTGGAAAGCCACTCTAAGGTCTCCTCGAAGCCTTCTCTTCTCCAGGCTGCAGAGCCCCAACTCTCTCAGCCTGTCCTCATAGCAGAGCTGCTGCAGCCCTCTGATCATCTTCGTGGCTCTCCTCTGGACCCGCTCCAGCAGTTCCATGTCCTTCTTGTGTTGGGGGCTCCAGAACTGCACACAGTATCTGTCTCTATGATTTTAGTATTTGAGCTATAAGCATTGTAGTTTCCAGCATACCTTTCTCTTCATGGTTTTTGTATTTGAGATATAATAAAGTGTTGAAAGTGTACCCAGAGTGGGGCACCCATGTGTGAGAGTGTTACCTGGCTGAAAAAGAACTCACTGGAATCCATAGCATTCCCAATCCTCACTGGAACCAGTAGCATTCCCAATTCTCACCGGAACCAGTAGCATTCTCAATTTCAGACCCTTAGGGAAACATGGCAAAATCAGAACCTCAAGACAGAAAGTATGCATCAGTCTTAGCTGCTGGAAACAACTAATGGCTCTTTCCCTGGCACTTTATTATTAGAAATGACGTTTTCTTTTCAGTCTCTTCTTCCTCCTCTGAGTCTGCTAAGAGTCTTTTTTTTTGTTTGTTTTTAACCTTTTTTTTCTTTCCTGCCTTTCTAAAATGGACAATTTCCAAGCAAATCACAACTCAGTTCAGTTGAAAGAAAAAGCAATTTATCTGCTTGAGACTGTTTGTTTCCCCAGCCCCCCAGGTGCTGTCACTACAGCCCAGAGGTATACTGGCACATATGGCAGAAGAGAAAAGGCTCTTAAATAAATTTAGCTATGATTACTAAGAAGATATCTTGTGCTCATGCCTGCAGAGGCATTTCATTTTCAGAGGTAGTTCTCTGTAAAAAAAAAAAAAAAAAGGGGGAAATACAGCAGGCATTTTCTTTGTCTGAAAAATAGGATTTGCCCATGTAGGAGGATTTGCTGAAGTGCTGATTTGTTTTCAGACTCTACTATACAAAATTGCCTGCTGTATGTGTATATTTTTGTTGCATATCTTTCAGGGGGTTTTGCACAAACTAGAAGCGAGTTGTGTGTGTGGGGTTGTTTTGAAAGTTCTCAGAATGAGAACATTGTATGCATGGGGATTCATTAGGACACAGGTGGATAGTGTCACTGCAGTCTGCAGTACGAACTCAGGTTCCACCCCATCTATAATCTTCCTCACTTTAGGCTGTGACTGCAGAATAAACAAGGACTGGAATTATCAAGTCATTAAATATGTGTGTGGGTATGTGTTTGTGGCCTCACTTCATTCCACTCATTCAAAATCAAAACACTTGCATCCCCACAGAAAACCATGGAATACAGAAATACACAAAAACAGACTTCTAACTCTTAATGTTTTCTGTAGCATATGCTCTAAGTGTAGATCTAATACTATAGGACTGCTTCCTGGAGCAGTTCTTGAGGTCAGGGAATAGCAGGATCTCCCCAGCAGAAAGGTGAGACTCCAGCCATACGAGTCAGTGGTACAGCCAGAGATCTTCAGACTTCAGTAGGTTACTTCTGATTTTTGTTCAGGAGAAAATATGATCTCTCTAGCATGTTGGGTCTTTTCAAATATCCCAGAATCTTGAGGAGAAATTGCAAGTAGAAACTCTGAATAATTTCAGTGGCTGCCTGGAGTTTCCCAAATCTCTCCAGTGACTGTAAGAACACCCAAGAAACACTAGCCAGGTAGTGTTCTTTGTTTCCCCATCTTGTACTGTGTCCTCAGGGACTTGCCTTAAGGTTTATACTTATATTTAGCTCTTGTAGCCATTTACATGTTCCAAACTGACCAGTTTTGAAAGATGCTGAGGGAGCTGGGATTGTTTAGCCTGGAGAAGAGGAGGCTCAGGGGAGACCTTATTGCTGTCTACAACTATCTAAGGGGTGGTTGTAGCCAGGAGGAGGTTGCTCTCTTCTCTCAGGCAGCCAGCACCAGAACAAGAGGACACAGCCTCAAGCTGCGCCAGGGGAAATTTAGGCTTGAGGTGAGGAGAAAGTTCTTCACTGAGAGAGTCATTGGCTACTGGACTGGGCTGCCCAGGGAGCAGCCCTTTCCAACCCTCAGCTAGCCTCATCCCTCATCCTTTCCTGACATTTTCTGCAGCATCCTCTCTTCTCGCATCCTCCATTGCTCATATTTACCTGCAGCACTGTTAACCCGCTTCTTTCCTTGTTAACAAATCTGGCCCTGTCTTTCCTCTCCATATGTCATTCTTCTTTGTCCATCCTTTGTGGATGCATTTTCTGAAGTTAACTTCATATTTTCTGCAGACAGCATCTGCTTCTAGAAACATTAACATTTGATGGACAAGGAAATAAACAGTGTCAGAGCACAGACAGAGATGCAAACATTAACAGATAGGCACCTGCACTGTTAAACTGCAATTCTTGGGACAGTTTGGGAATTAATATGGGAGAGGCTATCAACTCTGGACAGTTTGAGTATGGCCATCCTATTTTCATTCCAAGTTTACCAAGTTACTTTCCTAGGTGGATGTGACCAGACTGTCCTAGCTGGTCTCATGAGCAATGAAGTTGTTTTGAACACCTGTGTAGTGTTCTGGGTTTCTGAAGTAGGGGTAGATTTCCACTGCAGAAAACTGCAGAAAACTAAAGTAAATGGAATGTGTAGTAAAAGTTTCATTGTAGCATGTTTTCTCCTGGGACTCAGACTCCCACTGTGCTATTTAATTACCACTGCTTAATATCTGTGCTCTAAACAAGCCTTGATTCCCTTGGGATTATTTCAGTCACCTTTACAAGAGCTTAATGGCCCAGGCAGTGATTAAAATTTTGTTATCTAGCAATTACTCTGTAAAATAACTGAGTAACTGCAAAAATGTGGAGGCATCTACCTACAAATTACCTTTTCACAAAGAGAAATAGTGTTCCAAAGGATTCAGTGGTGCTGTATTCAAAGTCATACTGTTGTTATAAGTCTCTTCTCAGACAGCCTCAGATTTGCCTTTCCCCGGTGTTTTGTACGTGTGCTCCATTTGTCAAATCTATTATGACACTTCAAGTATCATTAATGATTTAAAAATGTTGTCTGTAAAAGAATGTCTAGATACCTAAGCCCCCAGAGTGAAAGCCTCAAAAACATAGCAAGATATAGGAAAGCATCTATCATGAGTGGCAAATGTTGTTACAGTGTGATATAGTTATGGAGGTCAGCTATTCCTCACTCAGTTCATCACTAAGTCGTATTACAAAACGGTTTTGCAAACACTGGGAGTGTCAGACATTGCAAGGACTGCTGAACTGCAAATACCCTGTGTTTTCCAGAGGGCTTTTGGTTTCAGAGACATGTGAGTGCTTGGGTAAAGTTGTCCTCTGGTGGTTAAGATATCCAAACATTAACTGCTAAGGACAGAATGCTGGGCAGGGATTCAGGAAACTTGGATTGTATTTCCAAAGCTGTGTCAGCCTGATGGATCACCCCGGGCAGCAACTCCATCTTTTGTGCTGTGTTTTCTCTTCTGAGAAATAGGAAAAATAAGTCTGACCCTCATACCTTTAGATGAAAATTAAAGCATAATAGATGGCCATTATTATTATTACTACTCACAAAATCTTATCCTGCACTTTATATACACTTATTGTTATTTTACAGAGAAGCAATTTCAGGTCTCTCTTATAAAGTACACGTGATGTAAGAATCTTCTATTGATCATCTTGCCTTAAACAAGACAAGGCAGCTATCAGCACCTTCTTGTCCCTTTGGGTCTGGATCCTCCAGAGGATCTGTCCCAAAAGGTAAAGCAACTGTGTAAGTGGAATTGATCTGCAGCTGTTTCATGGTGACTGACAGGTGGGAGCTGGAAGAAAAGAGAATATATTTTCCATGGTCTGTCTCTAGCTCATAAGAATTCGAACAGGACAGGACTGTGTCTCATTCAAAAGGCACAATGCAGACACAGCTTTTATTGTTACCTGGTTCTAACCTGAGCACTGTATAAGACCACACAAACTCTTTCCTTTCCTGTGCCAGGCTGAGTGCATAGATGGGGAAAGCTTGTTTGGTACCAGGAATGGATACAGAGAGATCAGCAATGGTCAGGGACATGCAGTGCCCAACCCTGAGCCTCTGGACTCAATGAGCTATTCCTCCAGTGCATATGGTATTTAGATTTGAGTCAGGACTGCTTCCTAGTGAGATAGATGGGAGTTCAGACAGGTCTTTCTGTTTCCTCCAGGCTGAGCCTAAATATCTGTGCATTCATCATGCATACCTTTTTGGTTGTATCTCAAACTCCACACTTTCTGTTCATTCTGTAGATAGTATGGAAAAGCCTTCTGACTCTCAGAGTAGCTCAACTAATTGTAAAAGTTACACAAGTAACTTCATTCAATAAATTAATTAAGTAAATTAATTAAATACTCTATGGATGTTTCTCAATCTCTCTGGCCTCATTTCAACAGAAAAGTCAAGCTGATGTCTAATGTAGCCATTTCATTGAAGTCAATGGGTTGGTTGCAAACACTCACAAATAATGTTCCCACATATCTCTGTCAGGAAGTCCTAAGTCCTGAATCCTTAGGGCACTTATATAGGTATTTACATCTTTCAGTGGTTTCTGAAACCGAAAACCCTGTTACTGGATCCTTTTACTAAGTTGCCCATGAAAATCCTGGCAGGAGCTTTGCAGTCACACAGTTCAAAGTGTGATGTCCATTGCAGCATATAAGGAAAACAAGGAAGGAAGGTTGAAGTGATTTATTTTTTTGGGCTACCATTACCTCTGGGAAATTTATCAGGGAGATATCTGTTTTTACAGCATATGAAAATCATCAGGCAGGACATATTAGAACAGATACTGAGATTCTCATTGATCCAGAAGCCATTTTAGAATAGAAAAGGATAGAATCAACCAGGTTGGAAGAGACCTCCAAGATCATCCAGTCCAACATATTGCCCAGCCCCATCCAGTCAACTAGACCATGGCACTAAGTGCCTCATCCAGGCTTTTCCTGAACACCTCCAGGGACGGTGACTCCACCACCTCCCTGGGCAGCCCATTCCAATGCCAATCACTCCCTCTGTGAAGAACTTCCTCCTTACATCCAGCCTATACTTCCCCTGGCACAACTTGAGGCTGTGTCCCCTTGTCCTGTTGCTGGTTGCCTGGGAGAAGAGACCAACCCCCACATGTAATACACTCAGAAGAGCTTCGGTTTGGTTATTTGAAAGTGAAATTTATTATTTTTATTATGCTTATTTCATCTGGGCTCTTATAAGAACTCATTATATTGTGAGTCACTTTCCCTATTTTGTGTTATTTTTCATTTTCATAGCACCTCCCTTCCTGGCTTTAGCAAAGCAAGTTCTTAACTGCTGTGAGAAAGACTGCTCCTAATGATAACATTGATGATGTTTGCAGAACCAAAAAGCCTCATGAGAAAACGAGTGATGCAGATCCAGAAGGATAAGATAAGCTTCTTCCACTTTAATGGTAGCAAATACAGAAGCATATTTTAAGAAAAGGACATGATATGTGATTTCAAGCATGCTTGAGAAGGAGACTTCTGACACTAATCATGTGGAGGGAGCTCTGCCAGACTACATCTGCTTTATACCTGCCGCTGTGAAGATCTACCAGTGCTCTTTAGATAATAATTCAGCATACTAAAGAACTTTGGACTAACTCAGTGGAACTGCCTAGGTGATATTAAATATTAAGGTGACTCATCCTTAATCCTTCACATGAGGATATTGGATTCTTTCTTGGTGTGAAGTATTCAGAAAAGGTGCAGATGTAAACAAATGAGGGGATAAAAAGGTGCAGTTTCTGTATAGAACTCATTCACTTTATAATAGACAGCGACAGACAACAGTTTGAGACAACACACTAAGGTGCTGGAACGTGTCCAGAGAAGGGCAACAAGGCTGGTGAGAGGCCTGGAACACAACCCTATGAGGAGAGGCTGAGGGAGCTGGGGGTGTTTAGCCTGGAGAAGAGGAGGCTTAGGGCAGACCTCATTGCTGTCTACAACTACCTGAAGGGAGGTTGTAGCCAGGTGGGAGTTGGTCTCTTCTCCCAGGCAACCAGCAACAGGACAAGGGGACACAGTCTCAAGTTGTGCCAGGGGAAGTATAGGCTGGATGTTAGGAGGAAGTTGTTGCCAGAGAGAGTGATTGGCATTGGAATGGGCTGCCCAGTGAGGTGGTGGAGTCACCATCCCTGGAGGTGTTCAGGAAAAGCCTGGATGAGGCACTTAGTGCCATGGTCTAGTTGACTGGCTAGGGCTGGGTGCTAGGTTGGACTGGATGATCTTGGAGGTCTCTTCCAACCTGGCTGATTCTGTATTTTCTAAGTCTGCTTACTTTTTTCTTAAATGTTAGTGACCATTTCAACAGTTTTAAGAGCAGAACAGGTAGTATTTGCTTGTATCAAAGATTGTAGTTCTCTCTGCTTCTTTAGATGGAATACTTTCAATGCTTCTAGCCATTCATTTATTCTCTTAATGTACTTTACAACAGATGCACTATATTAAACCTGTCATTTGGTGAATATGTTTGATTTGCAGCTGAGTAACTTCTATTATTTTCTTTGCAGTCACAATCTCCTCTTCCAGCACGACACATGCATCCTTAAATAACACTTTAGCAAATAACCCAGACTTCCTACCTTTTGTAGTAGCCTACTGGCTTGAATGGTGATTAAGTTTTTGATAGATACCCTGAAATCCTGAGCAGACTTGATCTCAGTATCTATGTGCCCTAATTTACTGACGTGTTCTGATCACTTGCACTCGTGTCAGCTTTCCATGGATAGCAGATTCAAAGCTACATGTGGTCCATAACTCCTGGTTGCGGAATCCTGAGCCAAATAAAGCACTTTTGACCTCTTTATGTTACTTTGTGGTATTTACTTTTTGAATATTATTAATAACAGTTGGTTATGTAATACCTGCAAGTATGTAAAGGAAGAGGACATCTGTATGGTTCTGCTGTATGAATTTACGTTTATGACTGTGTAGAGAGTTGTGATAATTCTATGGAGCTTTCACAGTAATTTTCATTGTGCTAGTTTGAGCCTAGCTAGAATGTTTTGGTGAGAAGAACTAGATTACAGGCTGTGAAAGAAAAACAAGGTTGATGTCTGCTTCACTCATAGGCTTGCAGAGAGGTATAAGAGCAAGAATCTAAACCTAGATGAGGCACTTCTTCTTGGGGCATTGCCTGAGCTGCATTTCTCTTTCTAGCCTTTCTACCATCTCTCTGATTAATCCACTTTGCTTCCTAACCCCCTGGCTGAACCTCCATTCTTCCTTGGGACTGGGGTAAGGTTGAGAGGAGTGGGGAGAAGGTGGAAGGTGCAGTTGGGAGCCCCTCCTGGGGACTCAGGTTTCTGGTCCTGGGAGGGGAGTTGTGTTTCTGTATTACCTTTTACCTTGTACATTTCCAAGTGCCACATCCAATCCTGCCTTGAACAGCTCCAGGGACGGTGACTCCACCACCTCCCTGGGCAGCCCATTCCAGTAGCCAATGACTCTCTCAGTGAAGAACTTTCTCCTCACCTCAAGCCTAAATTTCCCCTGCTGTAGCTTGAGGCTGTGTCCTCTTGTTCTGGTGCTGGCTGCCTGAGAGAAGAGAGCAACCTCCTCCTGGCTACAACCACCCCTCAGGTAAATCAATCCTTAGCTGTGAGAAGAAAGAAAAGAAAAAACCAGCAGTACCCTCTATCCCTCATTCTTTTGCTGAGAAATGCAACTAGTCAAAATATAGATAAGGCATTCACTTCTCACACACTTCTCAGCTCTCAGCTCTGTTCCTTCTCTCTGGTGGTCTGTGGAGTTGCATCTGCCTTAACTCTTTAATCTGACTTAACCTTTTTTTCTCCTTGTCATCTTTTTGACATCTCAACTCAGATCTCTCCAGATTAATCACATGAGGTATATGGGGATTGATCTGGTTATTTCTGAATAGAGGGAAAGAGGGAGGGGGGAGGAGGTTTGGGTCGGGAGTCTCCTATCAAATCTGATTGTTTTGGGAGGGATTTTACGTTTCTGTATTACTTTTAACTTGTCTATAACTGCACATATTTGTGTATACATATATGCTTGTAAATTGTGCTAAGCTGTAAATATAGCTCAAGTCCTTAACTTCCAGCTGGCTGAGTCTAGTTTGGGTCACTCCATAAGTGTGGGGAGGTGGGTAACTCCCAAATCATCACACAACCTGTATCCAGAATCTTTGAATTGCTTAGTTAATTGGAAGTGCTTAACATTGAATGTCATTTCCTAGTAATTCCCAAAGAGTAGTTTCTGAGTGCACTCTTCCTTATGAGTTGAATTCTCCAGAGAAGTACACAGCCTGGGATATAATAAAGAATCCCCTTCTGAACAATGTTGTTTTACATGCTTTGAGATGAGCATAATCGTGGAGAGAGAGTTTGATTTAGAATTTAGAATAGAATAGAATCAAGCAGGTTGGAAGAGACATCCAAGATCATCCAGTCCAACCTAGCACCCAGCCCTAGCCAGTCAACTAGACCATGGCACTAAGTGCCTCATCCAGGCTTTTCCTGAACACCTCCAGGGACGGTGACTCCATCACCTCCCTGGGCAGCCCATTCCAATGCCAATCACTCTCTCTGCCAACAACTTCCTCCTAACATCCAGCCTAGATTTCCCCCAGCACAACTTGAGGCTGTGTCCCCTTGTTCTCTTGCTGGTTGCCTGGGAGAAGAGACCAACCCCCACCTGGCTACAACCTCCCTTCAGGTAGTTGTAGACAGCAATGAGGTCTGCCCTGAGCCTCCTCTTCTCCAGGCTAAACAACCCCAGCTCCCTCAGCCTCTCCTCACAGGGCTGTGCTCCAGGCCCCTCACCAGCTTTGTTGCCCTTCTCTGGACACCTTCCAGCACCTCAACATCTCTCTTGAGTTGAGGAGCCCAGAACTGGACACAGGACTCAAGGTGTGGCCTGACCAGTGTTGAGTACAGGGGAAGAATAACCTCCCTCCTCCTACTGGCCACACTGTTCCTGATACAGGCCAGGATGCCATTGGCTCTCTTGGCCACCTGGGCACACTGCTGGCTCATGTTCAGCTACTATCTACCAGTACCCCCAGGTCCTGGTGGCTGCAGTGGCTTGCACTTCAAATCCTGTAAAGCCTTTCAATTCAACATACTTTAAGTGAAATGCTGTATACCAGCCCTGGACTGAACTGGAAACTTTATTTTACTCAACACTTTTAAATTAAACATTTCAGCATACTGGAATCAAAACTTCAGAAAAATTTTTACCGTGTGAAAACTTTTGGTATTCTAAATTTTGTATGGGCAAGGAGCTACCATTAAATATACACCATCCTCTGGGCTGGACATTTGAATTTTGGTTTATGTTAGATTGGAAGGAAATTCTTGTTGGGATATAGTCTGTGCTATAGTGATCCTAGAAAGTGAGCAAATGCCTGCTGCAGTATAACCTAAGTGCAGGATTATGAGTCTACCCCCAGGCTCTGGGCACAAGAGTATTGATTTTATGATTTTTGGTGATTTGTCTAGTCTGTGTCTCTGGATTTGCTTGCCTATTTTCTGTTACTTGCCTATTTCCTTAGGACTGTTTAACTCAGAAATTTTATCTCTAGTCTTCTGGCAATTGATGGTCCTTTTGTTTCCTTGCATGGTCTGTGTTCTAAGCAGCAACAGCACCTAGGATTTGAGCATTAGAATAGTACAGGTAGTAAATAAGTGGTTTGGCTCTTATAATGAATTCCACAACTCTCCAAGAGATACCTAAACTCTGCATTATCATATAAGCAGAATGTAAAATTGAGTTTGTTACAGCATCATCTGGAGATACAGTAATGTTACAGCCTCTAAGGCTGCACCTACATGTTGGAGCATGTAACTGGTGCATTTTATTATCCAACCATGAGTCTGTAATGATTACCCACTGGGCATTGTTATGTCCAGATATTTGCATAGAGATTGCGTATGCAAAACTATTCCTAATTTAGGGAGGCTGTAGCCAGGTGGGGGTTGGTCTCTTCTCCCAGGCAACCAGCAAGAGAATAAGGGGACACAGCCTCAAGTTGTGCTGGGGGAAGTGTAGGCTGGATGTTAGGAGGAAGTTGTTGGCAGAGAGAGTGATTGGCATTGGAATGGGCTGCCCAGGGAGGTGGTGGAGTCACCGTCCCCGGGGGTGTTCAAGCAAAGCCTGGATGAGGCACTTAGTGCCATGGTCTAGTTGACTGGCTAGGGCTGGGTGCTGGGTTGGACTGGATGATCTTGGAGGTCTCTTCCAACCTGCTTGATTCTATAATCTATATCTGTGTTTGTGCTTCCCAGCATTGTACAGGGCAGAGGAAGGAAGCAGTATACATTAATGAGACTGTGTTCCTCAGGAAAAGGTAATACTGGCTCCGAGCTCAAGTGTTGATTGGGATGAACGTGGCATTTCTTCTTCTAAGCCTGTATATGGAAGGACAAAAATAGGTTTTAGGATTAACTAGTAGGCTGGTGCTGAATATTCTCTGCAATATGTAGGATTTCCTTTGGACTTGTCCTTTGGAAGAACCCTGAGAGATGGAGTCACTTCAGAAATGTAAAAAATTGAGTCAGATTCAGAATTAAGAACTGATTGCAAAGATATCAGATTCTCATTGACTACTCAGCTGTGCACTTGCCTTGTTAGAAGGTTATAGGAAGCATGTTTCAGTGTATTTTGTGCAACCATGCAGTGCAGAGGACATGCGCTCAGGCCATTTAGTTTCACTAAATCCTGAAATCAGCAGAACTGGCCTAATGACTGCCAGATGTTAATGCTCCGCTAGCATGACCTAGACCATTGCAAGCAATTTCACAGAATCACAGAATGTCAGAGGTTGGAAGGGACCTCGAAAGATCATCTAGTCCACCTCCCCTGCCAGAGCAGGATCACCTATACCAGGTTACACAGGAATGCATCCAGACGCGTTTTGACTCTCTCCAGAGAGGGAGACTCCACAACCACCCTGGGCAGCCCGTTCCAGGGTTCTGACACCCTCATAGTGAAAGACTTCCTCATGTTTAAATGAAAAGTCCTATGCCTCAGCTTCCACTCATTACCCCTTGCCCTATCATCAGGCATCGCTGAGAAGAGCCTGGCTCTATCCTCCTGGCACTTGCCCTTTATGTATTTATAAACATTGATGAGGTCACCCCTCAGTCTCCTCTTTTCCAAGCTAAAGACCCCCAGCTCCCTCACTCTTTCTTCATAAGAGAGTTGTTCCATTTCCTTAATCATCTTTGTGGCTCTGCACTGGACTCTCTCAAGCAGTTCTATGTTGCTCTTGAACTGGGGGGTCCAGAACTGGGCACAGTATTCCAAATGTGGCCTCACCAGGGCAGAGGAGAGGGGCAGGAGAACCAATCTCGACCTACCAGCCACACCCCTTTTAATACACCCCAGAATGGCATTGGCCTTCTTGGCCACAAAAGCACCTTGCTGGCTCATGATCAACCTCACATCCATTAGGACCCCCTGATCCTTTTCCTCTTTGCTGCCTTCCAACAGGCCAGTCTCCAGCCTATATTGATACCTAGGGTTGTTCTTTATAAACTGGAGCAACTACATGTTAAACCATCAAGAAAAGTAGCATTGTTTAAATTGTCCTCAGGAATCTCACTATATGGTTCAGTAACCTGATCTGTGGTTCATACAACAAGACACCATGTTCTGATTTATACATGTCATAATCAAATTGTATTAATGAAATTAAGCTTTTCACTGCAAAAATAGCAGGTTCCAACATGTTGGTGAATGCCAGCTAGTAATTTAATCTCCTATTTTCCATAAGCAGAGAAAAAGGAATTATTTCCTTTCATATCAGCTCAATTGCACTTCTTTGCTAGATTTGTAACTGACTCATAAACCAGCCTGAGTCAAATTTGTTGAAATTAATGAGTACCACCTTTGCACCTGAAACTCAGAGATTGATTTAATGAATTACTCTTCTGCCTTTTCTGTTGAAGTCTGCCAGATGCATCATCACCTGTGAACTTCCATGTTTCTTCCCACACGTGAATAAATGGATTTGGGAAGACTGTGTTGTTACATGTGAGCCCCAGACCCCCAAATCCTCCACTGGGAGGCATGGGCAATCAGGTATATTGTTCACTAGGAAAATTACTGCAATTTGCTGTCACTGACTTACAGACAACTGCTCAAATGAGCAGGAGGAATAATCCTGCTTCGGTAAATATCAACTTCAAATTCAGTGCCTACTGTTTATTAGAGATAATGACAGGCTTCTTCTCCTTCTGTGGTTATAGAAATACTGCAATCAGAAGCTGTATCTTGGATACATGCCAAAGCATTTTTTTATGATCTATTCACTGTGAATAAGAAATCCTCCCGACCCTGACTTAAACTTAGGTATCAGACAGCATCAATCTCTGCAAAGCACAATTTTAATGAGCTATATATTTAGTTATTCATAACTTGGAAATTTCACAGTATCACAGTCTCACAGTATCACCAAGGTTGGAAGAGACCTCACAGATCATCAAGTCCAACCCTTTACCACAGAGCTCAAGGCTAGACCATGGCACCAAGTGCCACGTCCAACCTTGCCTTGAACTATTTGCTGAATAGTCTTGATGCAATCATATTTATTTTAGAATGTGGCACAAGGCAGACCAGGCTTCATTTCATGTGGAAAAAGCATTCCATAGTGTGATGGTTTGGGTATCCCCCACCCCCCCACACTTTTAGAAATCACCCAGACTAGANGTAATCTTTGTTTTGCCTTTCTTCTTTACACATCCCAGCAAGACTGTGAGGGAAGTAGACCTCACCATTGTTTTCATTTTACAGCCTATCATCTAGTTCTTCTCACCAAAACATGCTAGCTAGGCTCAAACTAGCACACATAGATTCAGAGAATCTCCATAGATTCACAGATTTTAGTATCAGGCACATTTACCGAATATTCAACCTAAATGGAGCCTCTCCAAGCTTCATTCCAATTACTTGGATTACAACTGTCATTATTACAAGTTTGTGATGGTTTGGGTGTTACCTGCCTCCCCTCCCCCCCAAAGCACTTAAGAAAATCACCCAGACTAGACTCAGCCAAGCTGGAAATTAGAATGGAGCTTGATATTTACAGCTTAGCACAATATACAAGCAGGTATTTACAATATGTACAGCTATAGACAGAAATATATGTTTAAAAAAGTAATACAGAAACACAACATCCTTTCCAGAAAGCAGAGTTCCCAGGGGCTCCCAACCACTCTTCCACCTCCTTTCCACCCCTCTACCTTATCCCAGACTTTGCTTTACATTCAAGGTGAGCTTGGAGAATCGGCCAGGGTGGGTTAAGAAGCAGAGGGATTAGTTACACAGAGAGCAGGTTAGAGAGAAAAGGGAGGCAGCCAAAACCAGACAGCAACTCTGTTATCTATATTTATGTTCTTGTTTTTATATGTCTCAGCAAGCCTGTAAGTGAAGTAGACATCACCATTGTTCCCTTTTCACAGTCTATAATCTAATTCCTTTCACTGAAATATCCCAGCTAGGATCAAACTAGCACAAAGTTTAAATGTCCAACTGCAAGACTAATTTTAAAATAAAAACAGAAATAAAATACATAAATTAATTTGAAAATATGGGATGTTGAAAACATAGTTACCTTTATTTCATGATTGTATTTGCTGTCATTGTAGGTCATCATACTGTATGTTATATGTTTTTAACTGCCCTGCCTTGCGAGCTGAGCTACACTCTGAAGCCTTTGAGGAGCTTATATCCTATTGTAAAAACTGGGCTGCATTTAGATTAGAGTTGTCATTTGGACCATTTGAAAATAGCTTACCAAATCACTGCCTTTAAGTCAACAAGTTTGCAAAGTTATATTGTTTAAATCTTTGATTGTTTGGCAAACAAAAGGTTTCATGGCATTTATTTAATGGATAAATTGTTCATCAGAACAACTTCTCTTTGGATAAACAACCCTAATTACATTGTTTGATATAGTACAGTATTGGACAAAGCAAAAAGGAAATCTCATCAAAAGAAAGCATTTCAACTAGAGGGCAGAAGGGCTCTGCAGTGGGACCTTGACCGCCTGGACAGATGGGCAGAGTCCAAGGGGATGGCGTTCAATGGCTCCAAGTGCCAGAGGCTGCACTTTGGCCACAACAACCCCATGCAGAGATACAGGCTGGGGTCGGAGTGGCTGGAGAGCAGCCAGACAGAGAGGGATCTGGGGGTGCTGATTGATACCCGCCTGAACATGAGCCAGCAGTGTGCCCAGGTGGGCAAGAGAGCCAATGGCATCCTGGCCTGCATCAGGAATGGTGTGGCCAGCAGGAGCAGGGAGGTCATTCTGCCCCTGTACTCTGCACTGGTTAGACCACACCTTGAGTACTGTGTTCAGTTCTGGGCCCCCCAGTTTAGAAGGGACATTGAGATGCTTGAGCGTGTCCAGAGAAGGGCAACGAGGCTGGTGAGAGGCCTCGAGCACAGCCCTACGAGGAGAGGCTGAGGGAGCTGGGATTGTTTAGCCTGGAGAAGAGGAGGCTCAGGGCAGACCTTATTGCTGTCTACAACTACCTGAGGGGTGGTTGTGGCCAGGAGGAGGTTGCTCTCTTCTCTCAGGTGGCCAGCGCCAGAACGAGAGGACACAGCCTCAGGCTGCGCCAGGGGAAGTTTAGGCTCGAGGTGAGGAGAAAGTTCTTCACTGAGAGAGTCATTGGCTACTGGAATGGGCTGCCCAGGGAGGTGGTGGAGTCGCCGTCCCTGGAGCTGTTCAAGGCAGGATTGGACGTGGCACTTGGTGCCATGGTCTAGCCTTGAGCTCTGTGGTAACGGCTTGGACTTGATGATCTGTGAGGTCTCTTCCAACCTTGGTGATACTGTGAGACTGTGATACTGTGTAATACTGTGCTAGAAATTGCTTTCATTTCTTTTGGCTAAATAATTCTTTTGTAATATTCAGTTACATACAAAATAACCTAATGGAGTAAACTGTATGGGTTGGGGAAGCTGTACAAACGTTCTTACTAGACAATAAACTATCCCAAGCAAACGTACCCAGACAAGATAATTCACAACTCTGCAACTGTGAGGTGTTTTGTTAAGAGAGTGTTTTGTAGAAGTTCACTGTAGTCTTGCTCATTTAGAAAGAGCATTTTTACAATGCTAGACCCAGGTTTCAAGAAGGGTGGAAGAAAAAATAGTGACAGAATTTTACATAAAAGAAACATTGCTTAATAAGACAATGAAGACAGATGTTTATATTTTTAACTGATTATTCTATTCATTTTTCTGCCAATCTAAGAAGTATTTTCCATCTGATGAAGCTGCTCTCATAATGTGTGGTAACACATCATGCCAGAAACAAGCAGCAAGAGGTGAAGTGACCCCAAACCTACTATCCCCAACTCATCAAACATGTGCAGAAGTAATGAAAAAAAAGAAACTTTTTGGATGACTCAGTAAGAGGTTTATTAATTTGTTTTTATTGAAGTAATGGCTGAGATATAATTACTTGACTGAAGACAGAAAACATAGTATTACATCTAGGGAGGCAGAACATAATGCAAATTGTTTCTAGGATATTTAGAAAGATAAAAAGGTAGAACAGAAAAACAAAGCAATCTTGTTGCTGAAGGAAGGATGGGTAAAAAAGGCAATTAAAGGTTGGAAACCTGAAGAAAAAAATGACTGACATATAAGAGTTTTCTTTTATGACTTTTAAGGGACTAGAGGGGAAAGAGCTGCTATAAATTACAGTATGTTTATTAGATTATTTAGGGTGAGATAAATATGTCACAACATCTCTCTAAAGTCACAACTTCCTAAAATATTAGACCATGACACAATACAGGCCATCATCTAAATGCTCTTTTCCAGAAAGATCACTGATGGGAAGATGCTAACAAGAAACACTGTAATAGATTCAGGAATTCAAATTCATGTCTTCAAATCACTTCTTTATTCTACCTGAGTGTGCACGTAGCATTACAAGCATACAGGGTGTTTTACACCCAGTTGTGCAATAGAGACAATAGAGTGCAAAGTCATGCAACTGTCCATCCATTATCACATGAAAGAATCATAGAATCAGCCAGGCTGGAAGAGACCTCCAAGATCATCCAGTGCAACCTATCACCCAGCCCTAGCCAGTCAACTAGACCATGGCACTAAGTGCCTCATCCAGGCTTTTCTTGAACACCTCCAGGGACGGTGACTCCACCACCTCCCTGGGCTGCCCATTCCACAATGAAAAAAAAAAAGCCAGAAGTCTTTTAAATCAGGGGGATACTATAGCACCAGCTGTCCAATAAGTTGTGTAGGAAATGATTTAATTTTAATTAGTGTGGCTTAAAATATGATGTGAAGTGTGTAGGCTTAACCACAGAATAACTTTGATTGCTTTTGCTTCCAAATTGAAGTGACATATTGCTATGCACTTGTCTAGTTCTTCCCACTTTTCATCATAAAATTGTCATTCATGATGCAACCTGGTTTACATAGGACACATTTTTGTGAGATGTTTTCTGCTAAAGGATGCTGAACCTGTCTTTGTAATCAGAGCCCTCTTTAGAGTCTCCTCTGCAAAATACTTGAAGTGGCCATTAGAAAAAAGAAAGCTGTTGCTTCTAATAGCATAGCAGCTTGCTTGTAGGAATAAAATACAACACTGTATCAACTACATAGGAGGAAAATAAAAGAGAAAGAAGAAAAAAAGAAGAAGCAAGGGATCAACTTGTATATATAGTTTGGTAAAAAGAGTCTCAAGGAAAAAATTAAGTCATGTAATCCCACCTCCTGTCTTGTCAGGCTGCATTTCAGCCTTGAAAATGTAGAGCAGTCACTCAAAAAAATACTTCTCACACATTAGGCTCATGAGAAAATTGTGGAAATGTCAAACCATCAGAGGAGCTGTGAATCACAGCCTGTAATACACCAGAGAGCAGAGATACGCTGGGGATTTGCTGTGAAGATGGTCATAGACTAGTCCTTAAAGTCATACAAAGTTCATGCTTTTTCTCCTCTGGTTTTGTTTTTCTGATACCCAGATTCATCTCAATTGCCTTCCATTTATCTAGAAAAGAGAAAAGATGTAAGTAATGTTTTCTCAGTTATCTGTCAAGGGAGGGAAATAAATAACCAGACTGTCAGAACAGGAACTAGTTTTTCACTCATTTTAGGTTCAAGTGCCAAAACATGGGATTGGTGCTGATGCAAATGCAAGCTTAGGAAAAGAACCCAATGAGCGAAGTCTAACTTTGGAGCTGTGTTAAAATTTGCTTGAAAATGGAGAACTAGGTCAGAATAAGCAACTAGAAAAGTGCCCCTTCAGTTTAAATTCTGGAAGATGAATGTCTATGGTGGCAAATGTCACCAGAGTATTGTTTCCAAGAAGTCGTGCCTCATCTGCAATTGGTACAGCTAGAAGAGCACTTCCCACCTTCAAGGTTGATGTATACAGTGCAGAGCAGTAGGCAAGGTGTGAAGGATGGCAAATGGCAAAGGATTAGGCAGCAGATCATACAGGAATCACTACTGCTGAGCGAGGTTGTGCTAGTTTGAAGCTAGCTAGAACATTTTGGTGAGAAGAACTAGATGATAGGCTGAGAAATGAAAACAATGGTGAGGTCTACTTCCCTCACAGTCTTGCTGGGATGTGTATAAAGGAAAGACAAAACAAAGATTAGGTCACTTGCTTGCTCTCTTCGCTGAGAGCTTTGCTCTGCTGCAGAGCTCTGGGTCTGCTGGCTGAACTCCATCTTGATTTCTAACCTCACCCTCCATTTGCTTTGGCTGATTTCACCTTTGCTTCTTAATCCTCTTGGCCGAATCTCCATTCTTCCTTGGGACTGGGGTAAGGTTGAGAGGGGTAGGGGGAAGGTGAGGGGGTGGTTGAGAGCCCCTCCTGGGGACTCAGGCTTCTGGGAGGGGAGTTGTGTCTGTATTACCTTTTTTACCTTGTATATCTCTGTATCTAACTGTATATACTGTAAATATCTGCTTGTAAACTGTGCCAGCTGTAAATATAAGCTTCATTCAAATTTCCAGAGCCGTCTGAGTCTAGTCTGGGTGATTTCTAAAGTTGTGGGGAGCAGGGGACACCCAAACCATCACAAAGGTTTTGAGGGTTTATGATACTGGTCATGGTAGGAGTGGGAGTAGTATAACTGACTCTGAGCAAATGAAATTTTATTTTAGCTAAACATTCATTTTGGATCTATCCCTTCTGACTTGAAACAGGCCAAACGTGAAAACCAAACAAAGCAGCTAAGCAGAAGAGAGGTCACTCAGGAATGGGATAGGAATTAAAGAAAAAGAAAGCTATAGAATGAACAGCAAAGACAGATAAAACTGTAACTTACAATCTTCAGGCTAGGGAACAGAGTATAAAAATTAACTGCATTTGGATTCTGAGTTAGTGTTTGCGATTTATGAGTTTTGATTTTGGTACAATTATGTAATCAAGTAGTTGTTCATTAAAGTAATCTTTGGTTTTGGGAAGGACTGAGAGCATTTCCAGAAGTTACAAGACAAAATAATTCGTGTGCTTTTATTATTGTTGTTTTTAAATTAAAGCTAAAAAAGCCCAAACAAACAAAAACAACCAACAAAAAATATCAAAGATCTCAGATTTGGTCCTTGCTCTGTAGTCAGTTTGACATGACAGGCTGACCTTTCAGAGTCTGTTATGGTTATTTGAAAACAAGCTATTCTTGAGCACAATTGCAGTAACAAGTGTCCAACTACAGAGCTGTCCTTTACCATGTCTCTGCAAGGAACCAGAGGCCAGCAAAGCTTGGCTTACAGCCGGCAAAGGAGCAGTCTGATTCCTGGATTTGGTAAGACAACGTTGGACCACAGTCCCTGCTGTTATCCTGCCCTTTCCGTGCTGTGTGAGGGATTTCTCTTGGCACAGGACAACTTTCTTATTGTATGGAAATGCTGTGCCAATCCCTCAAGTGCTGATTTAAGGGATTCTGAAACTGTGGCTGGATAAGGTTTAGCTACTGACCTCTGTGCCATACTGAGGTAACAGTCACCTTTTGATCACAGCTTTGGTCTGGTTCATGCTCTAAAGACAACTTGTGATTATTTGTGGCTATTTGTAGCTGATTATATAAATTAAAACCTGTGACAATGTTATCTTTTATGTCACTGACTTAGATGCTCAGATGTTCTGTTAGAAATCACAATTTCCTTACCTGCCAGTGGAGATGCTTCTTTGTTTGCTCAAACTTGCTCAAATTAAAATGACTTGGCTTGCATATGTGTTGTGTTTTGACTGCTTAAAGCATTAACTCATTTTGACTAAAGCAAATTACAGAATGGTTTATCAGAGGTCAGTTGATAGATGACTGAAAAATGACTTCCAAATGAGGTCAGCTGAGAGCTTAAGCATCTTCAACTGGCCAGAAGACAACATGTGTACTCTAGCTTGGCAAGTCTTCTGGGGCACAGGCTGTCATCTGGTAATCTGTGCTGTGCCAGCTGCTGGCCTCTGCTTGGGATTCAAAGCTTTAATCCAACCAAAGTAAAGGCAAACAATGTGGTTCCAATTACCAAGCAACAAGCCTGTCTTACTTTGTTGTCCTTTCAATATTAAACTACCTCCATACAGCCAAAAGGAACTTGGCCAAATTACACTGCAAAAATAGAGTAACAGGAGTAGCTGGTAACTATATTAGGACTAGGGAAGCAGGAGAGTGTAGAACCCCAGAGCAAAATAAATCACCATAACAGGAAATTTAATTGGATCAGAAGAGTGGTGTCAGCTTCTGTTAACAGATACCTGAATATAGGTTTAAAAGATTTTATGACTTTTTTTTTCCTGCTTGGATCCTTTTGTTTAGTTCTTAGATTTACAAGGAGAAGTAGGTGTCTAAGAACCTCCCATTCTCTAACCCTGAAAACGTCATGAATCCAGATTTAAACTTCACTCATTGCCATCCTGATTAGATGAGGTCCACCATGGACATTTAGGAACTGGCCACACTGAAAACCAAGCCTTGTAAAACTGGCAAATAGAGACAAGTCTGGTTCCTTCTCTTGTAGTTGACACTAGGATAACAAATATACTGATATAGGTTGACATCTTTACAGACTTGCAGACAAGAATGTCAAATCCTTTTAATGTTTTTGTTTTGTTCTTGCTGATTAATGAAAGTGAAGGATGAGATATGATGTAGTGAGGCCTCAGATTTGATTGATAGTTGAAATATATTCCATGCATAAAAAGATTTCCGGATGCTTAGAAATCATTAAAGGCTGAAAAATGCTCTCAGTGAGGGAGCTGTGTGCTAGTTTAAGGCTTACTGGAATATTCTAATATGAGAAGTTGGATCATTGGCTGTATAAGAATAATGACTATAAAGTCTATATCACCCATTGGTTTGCTTAAAGGTATAAAAAGCCAAAGCATAACCAACTCATTCTTCTTTGCTTTTGGGCACTGGATCTGTTCACGGTTCCTTTGTTTCTCTCTCTGATCTCTTCCACTAACCTTGGCTGACCATAAAATGTGTGAGTCTTGCCTGTTGTTTTCTATCTGGGAGGGAGAGAGAGGGTGGTGTTGGGTCCCTTCTGGCCTTGTCTTTGTCCAGGGTGGGGGAAGATTGGATTTCTGTATTCTTTCTAAATTGCATATAATTGTAAATACACATAGATATATTTTGTGTATATGCTTGTAGATTTAGATTTGCTGTAAATATAGATTTACCTTACTGCCAAACAGTTTGAGCTGGTCTGGTGAATTTTAACTGGGGGGTGAGAGGAAGTTTCCAAGCTACCACAAGCTGAAATAAAAGTAATGTTGGAAATAAAAACAAGTATTAGAATTGTTTTCAGAAGTCCTGAAGGGAGGTCGATGGTGTGACTGCCAGTTTTGTAAACATTGAAGTTGTTTGAATGAGTGCCTTGACCGGAGCAAACAGGCAGCAAAACAACAACTGATCCTACTTTCAGTTGTGTGCTGACCAATTACATTAATACTCTTCGAAACTTATAAACATTTATCAAATCCCCTCGAAGCCTTCTTTTCTCCAGACTGAAAAGCCCCAGGTCCCTCAGCCTCATAAGCCATGCCCTCCTGTCCTCTAATCATCCTCGTAGCCCTCTGCTGGACCCTCTCCAGCAGATCTCTGTCCCTCTTAAACTGGGGAGCCCAAAACTGAACACAATATTCAAGATGAGACATCCAGACAGGCCTTGAAAGTCTCCAGAGAAGGAGACTCCACGACCTTCCTAGGGAGCCTGTTCCAGTGCTCTGTGACCCTTAGAGTAAAGAAGTTCCCCCTTGTGTTGAGGCAGAACCTCTTGTGCTGTAATATTAGTCTTTGAAGACTGCTGAATACATTTTTCTTCTTTGGAGGTTGTATCATCAGTTTTATACATTTGTGGGTTAGGAACTTCCTCCTCCTAGTTGAAATTTGCCAGACCAGCTCAGACTGCTTGGAAGTAAGATAAAATTTTATTTACTGCAAAGCTAAATTTACAAGCATATATATATATATATATATATATATATACACACACACACACAATCTATTTACATGCATTTGCAATTACATACAATTTAGAAATAATACAGAAACCCAAACTTCCCTCCTGGATGAATAAAAGAAGCTCAGAAGGGGCTAAATGCCACCCTCTCTCTCTTCCAGGCAGAAAACAAGCAGAAAGTCTTATGGCTTATCTGTTAGCCAAAGTTAATGGAAGACTGGGGGTACTGGTGGATAGTAGGCTGAAGATGAGCCAGCAGTGTGCCCAGGTGGCCAAGAGAGCCAATGGCATCCTGGCCTGTATCAGGAACAGTGTGGCCAGTAGGAGGAGGGAGGTTATTCTTCCCCTCTACTCAACACTGGTCAGGCCACACCTTGAGTACTGTGTCCAGCTGT